>CM068365.1:35422193-35947193 GCA_034769755.1 Odontamblyopus lacepedii
GAGCATTTTGAGCTTTGGAGATGTGGACAGAGTAACAATAGTGTTCCTCAAACATGTGTGAATGAAACAAAACACAACTCCAGGTCTGCTTTATAAGGTAACAACATTATAACATGACTTGAAGCTCCACTTTTGCTTAATATAGGACCTTTAAATATTACCACAGATGATTAAAATGTGTTAATGGGGCACAAAGAATATAAAGTGTATTCAAAATCATTCTATTAAAGTTGAACTCCGGCACGTTTGAAGCTAAAGTCCGTTGCTAGAGGTGGTGGAATTCTGTCAGAAGCCAAAACATGGCACAGATCAGTGTTGCCTTGGCGGAGATCTCACTGTGGCAGTGAGTCTGTCAAGGAAACAAACTAGTGTTTGAAGTTTGAAGTTCTTAACTTCCACTTAAAACACCAAGAGCCACGAGTCTAACAAACCAAACGCTCTGCCTGTCTCACTCATTAGTGTCTGGAAATGTTAGAAAACAACTTTATAAGCAGCTTTACACTTCCCTCTGCTGATTTCCCACTGCACAGGACAAAGCCCGAAAGACTCGATTGTCGACTTCAGCAGCGGCGAGAGGCTCGAGCCTCCAGAAGCAACAAGTGAAGATCGACTACTGACAGTGAAGAAGAAGAGAAACTGAAAGTTGTTGAAAGAAAATGGTTTGAAAATGTATATTTTGGCGTTTTTCAAAAAAATATAATTCACTCGTAAATAAATGGGATTAGAAACGACATCGGCGATCGAGTCTTTTGGGCTTTGGCCTGTGCAGTGGGAAATCAACAGAGGTAATGCTAAAGCTGCTTATAAAGTTGTTTTCTAACGTTTCCAGACACTAATGAGTGAACCAGGCAGAGCGTTTTGTTTGTTAGACTCGTGGCTGTTGTCAGATGGGTTAAAGTGGAGTTAAGCTTCTTCAGTGTGAAACTGGTGTTTTCCGTGGAAGTTCAGAACTTGCCCCCATCACTACACTAGTTTGTGGTCTTGACAGACTCACTGCCACAGTGAGATCTCCACCGAGGAAACACTGATCTTTGCCATTCTTTAGCTTCTGACAGAATTCCACCTCCTCTAGCAACGGACTTTAGCTTCAAACGTGCCGGAGTTCCCCTTTAATTAAATGTCTCATCTTGAGAAAAAAAAGAACCAAAACAAGGACTTTTGAATTCACTGAACTGAATTGCTGGGTTCCTCGAATCTGTGGCTCCTCTAAATTGTCATAAAGCTACAAAGAAAGAAAATATCAGAAGGTCACAGCCTTAAAGCTTCAGCGTTCATATGGAGACAGCCCATTTCATTACTTCAGCCCTACAGGCAACACACAGCCTCTATCTCCTTAATATGTTCCACAAATGTTGAGTCATACCCGAATCAGGAGAGCCGCCTTATGCGTAATGTAACCTGGTGGACATAGCGCTGTGGAGGGTTAGAGCAGGCGAGCTAATAAAAGAAACAAAGAAACTGCACAAAATGCGTAAGGTGTAATTTTTATAACCTATACCTTATTTACTCACTCATGCATGCGATAAATGATGTAATTTTCAGAGCTGTGTATGTCTTTTAACCTACTTTGCAGAGGTGACATATTATTGTTGTTACTGTAAGACCTGTTTCATAACGGCCGGAATATTTACAATTTACAATGCATAGATACCCGTCACTGCAGACTCTCAGACACTTAGAGTTACATAGGTTTTTGGTTTGGGTTTTTCAAGTGTCCAAAGTGAATTGAAGCTCATACGGGTCATGTGAACTCATCTCAGGACCAGAAAACATGGAAATATACTTTAAACGGGCAAACTAAACTTTATAATTAGTGATGTAAAGTTTGTGAATGAATCGGCTCTTTTGAATGGTTCTATAATGTGAACGGATGGAATCTGATCTTATTTTTTGAAGAACTGAATTATTTCTTTTTTTTATGTCATGCATTTTTAGACTGATTTATGCTGAACCAACACAAAAATCACAACAGCTTTGTGCACAAAAACATATTTGTCATTGTAATAATAAGTTATATATTTTTAGAATTATTAATACTGTGCAGTGATGCAGGCTTTAGTGCGCCTTGAGGCCGCCTATAAAAGGAGCGTTCAGTCCCACCCAACGTCATACTCCAGGAGGAGCCGGGCTGCTAGGCCAGAGTGCCTGTTTTACCCTCTCCACCCTGTGTTAAGGCTAATGGGTGAATGTTTGGAGCTGACCTGGGCTCAGAGCAGGACCCCTCGTGTGCAGTGGTGTCTGAAGGTGTGTGTCGTTCTCCTGCTGGTGGAGAGCCTCCCCTACAGACTGTCTCAGGGTGTGTGTGGACGCTGGTTCTACGAGGCCTACGCCCCCTGCCTGAAGTGGGGTATAAAATGTTTAAACTAAAGGAAACTATCTCACCATTGTTTATGAATAAACAAAGTGTAAATTCAACTGAAAATCTTGGACTTGTGCTGCCTTTTAATTGTGGGGTGTTTTTTTCTGTTTCCCTTAAATTGGGAATGGCTTTGCTCAACAAATGTAAAAACATTTAGCCTCTCTCTGTGTTGGCACAGTGAAGCCCTCAAGAATGAGCTGAAAGGTGAAAGATGAGCTGAAAGAGAATCATCTGAAATTAAAGGGTTAATGTCCTGTCCTAAGTCCTGTGCCCTCATCCGGTCACAATTGTACTGCAACAGTTTATTTAGAGTTTGATTGTTCCATATGGTGTCCACTCTCACAGTTTGAACCATTCCAAACACATCTGAGCCCTGCTCGTGTCTTCCTGTGATCACAGACTCTTCACAGCCTCCGTCACAGTGACGTCACAGCTCTCACTGGAGGCACACGGGGAAAAGGCTCATTATCGGGCGCTGTAAATGTGTGATGTTTTACAGGTGTCAGAACAGGAGGAAATGCACTTGTGGCACAAAACTAAAAGTCTTACCGCATAATTACCCGCGGGTATTCTTCACAGAAAAAACACAAACAGTTCTGGTTGACTCCAAAAGGACAAAGAGAGAGACAGAGATAAACACTGCTTTTGTAGAACACGCTTCATATCAGGTAAAAGAAGTGACGTTTATATGTACTGATGTGTTGGTTTTACTCTGTACAAATCAGTTTCTGCACATTAAGCCAAATACTGCTAAGCTTTAGTGCACCTTGGTAAACAACACAATGTCCTGTGTGCCACCCTTTGTACAGCTGTTTAAAATTCATCCACAATTAAAAAAAATAAAAAATCCAAGTCAATAATAACTGAAGTAATAAGCCAACATGGTTAAAGTACGTCTAATGAAGGCATCAAGACGACAGCAGAAGGAAGGATGTCCTCTGCTGTTCTCCACTCATCACGTTTAGTTATGATTTTCAGTAAACTCATGTCAATGTTTATCTTTGCTAAATTCATCCCACTGTTTTAGAAGAGAAGCTTCAGTGGAAGCTGAAGCCCAGAGTTCGCCCCCCCTGTGTTTCCTGGAGCAGCTAAAGCGTCTGAAGGTCAAAAGTTGCAGATGGAAGATGTTTGCATTGTTCCTTCAAATGCCTTTTGTGCAAGTGTAGTAGATAATCTGATGATCTACAGTTTATATTTTTGTACTATATTTCCTCACCCAACCTCTTGTACACAGCCTATATTCATTTTATATTTACATATTTAAAAGTACATATATAAATCTGTATTTGTGTATTATTTGACAACTATTTTTAATACTTTTATTTCTGAACTACTGTGTCCAAGTCGTGTTCCATGTTAATCTAAAATCTTGCTTTTTATAATCCACGGCTTTTGAAAATATGGGCATCATATATAAACTTTCTTATCTTCAAAATATTTCCAGTTTTGTGAATTTCGATCCTCATCTTCCACAGTTGAAGAGGAGCCAGTGATGCTTCAAGAGGAAGAAGAGTCCCTGAGCCCAGGCCACAGAAGCTTTATACAACAGAAGTACACACATCTTAATAGTGACTTTGGAAATTTAAGGGCAGATTATTCTGCACTAAAAGAGGAGAGCAACTGAAATCTCAGTTTTAGCCCCGCCCCTGAGAAAACTGCACAATGTTCCATGTCCCATCAACATTTATTATATATTTCTTTTTGTCTATTTTTTTTAATCACATTTGGATGACATAATGATAATAAGAACTTTTTTTTAATGGAATATCCCACAGAAAAGCATTCCATATGTGTATATTGCAATATTAAGGTCTAGATTGTATGTACAGGTAAAATAAATCTGTGTTCTTGTGGAAACGGTGTTGCCTCTCCACAGATGTGGCCTGTATCTTGGCCTATAGTGGTGTCACCTGTTGTCTTGGAGATAGATATCAGCTTTATAGTGGAACATTTGAGCTAACATGATGTCATTTCCTGTAGATAAGCAGGTGGTCGACCCTCCATTAGAAAACAAAGAGGTGACTGATCCTGTCTGGCACTTATATTTGATTAATACGGAACATTTTCAGCATTTTTCCATCAGTTCTAAATCAAAACCTTATTAAGAGAGTGGAGTTATGTAATGGTTGCTTATTGTGGACCCATCAATCTCCTAATGCAGAGGAAACTATACATTTGTTTTAATTAATGCAGAGCCCTGAGTCGTTTCAATAGTTTTGCATCCCATAATGATAATTAGAGTGGAGTCGTGCATTTTAGGTCAAAAATACCTCACAATTGGGACTAAACTTGAACTTAAACCTTGACAAGAGTCTAGGTATCTGCATCTATCTCCAAAGCACCTGGTGATGTCATGTAGTGGTAGTTTTCAAGTGACCAGCTCCATTTATCTTTAGTTCAGTAGAGAAGGGCAGTTCCAGGTCTGCTTTAAAGCAGCTCTGCTTGTGCACATCTCTCTGTGGCCGAGCACCAAAGTCCATCTGTGACATGTTAGTATGAACCATCTGCACTCTGAGGAGCTCAGGGACCGGCCTCCTCCTGGTTCCAGAGTCAGGACTGAACTTGGGGAGTCAGAGTTTCAGATTCATGCAGCTAAAACCTGGAACAGTGAAGGGCAATTTTTATTATTATTAGTACATTTCTCCTCGCCTGGATTTTTTTAGGCCCGAGCCCCTACAGGGCGTAGGGCCTATTGCTTTTGTAATGATGAATGTCTGGGCGACTGTCTTACGAAGTTGAGCGCAAAGCGTGAACAGCAGTATCCTAGCAACCCATGCCGAAGGCATGGGACATGCATATTTGTTCTTGCTAACAAGTCATCGTCAACAAACTCTGAAGGCGCTTCACCCACAGGGGTGAAAATCGGCGTACATCATCTAGAGAAGTGGGGCATCAAACGATAGCTGAATTTTTTTGATAACTGTCACAGTTTACGTGCGGCGAAGCCGCAAAATTTGTTCAGATTTTTTGCCATTTTCTAATGTCAAAATTTGCTCCCGTTCGGCCATACAAAGTCTGATTGGGCTCAAATTTTAATCACTTGTAAAACTTTTGTGCCAAAGCCGACTAATTGTGACACGAGCAAAAGTGGTGTGATAGCGCCCCCTGCAGGACACAACAAAATTTTGCATGGAGGGCCAAATTTTAGTTTTTCTAAAATGTTCCAAATTTGGCCCAAAATTACTTTAGGTCATCTCAATCAAAAAAGGCAATGTAAAACATATGATATTTTAAACCGTTGAAGTTTAGGATTCCCAATTCAGGAACTTACCCTATAATAGCCGCGTTTCCTCAGATGCTCCACCGGAGGGAAGATGCTTAAGAAATGATTTAACGACAACTCTAGTAAATGTAAATATGATTTATTTTACAGATAATAGAGTCAGACAGTTTAAGTCTGGATCCCCTTTAAAGCCCAATGCAGGAAAGACCCAGAAGAACGTATTTGAGTTACATTTATAGTTTCTATAGGTCATCCCACTCTGACCATATGGAGTTTTTCAAACATGGCTTAACACAGAACACACAACCATATAAGGTTCACCTATGGGACCCCATGGTACCAGTTACCAAATGTCTCTGGAATGCAGTGTCTCCTGAACTCTGACCCTTTTAGGCTCCAAACTAGTAGTCCCAGACTGAAGGCCCCAAACATTCTCAAAATAATCTTCTAAGTTAAAGAAACAGTATATGAAATATAATGCAGTAGTATAACAGATACCACATCGTGTTGCCATGGTGATGCACAAAATCTCCAATGTTATCCTAATGGGAGAGATCAGATAAATTCCCATTCATGAAAAATATTTTACTTTCACTGAATATTCTCAAATTTGCCACAATTGCTCTTCATGTCATCCTGATCAAAAAAGTCAATGACAACCATATGGTATATTTCACTGGGTTTCCGTGGCGATGCGCCAAAACCTCCATGTTATCTTAATGGGAAAATTTCTAAAATTTCTTACATTTCAAAGTCATATAACGTCTTAGTAGTTTCATTGAAGAATGTGAAATTTGGCACAGTGAATCTCCAGGTCAGTTTGATCAAAAAAGTCTGGGGGCCAAAGTTGTATTTTGCATGGTGTTGCCATGGGGATGTCCCAAAATGCCCATGTTTGTCTATGTTAGCACATCAGTATCTCCAGTGTGTGAGGACTTTATGTTTAGTGACAAGTTCAGCCCAAAGCCAAAACACACAGAGACAAGAAGCTCATCAGCGCCACCCGGGGGAGCATCAGCGCCACCCGGGGGAGCGTCAGCACCACCCGGGGGAGCATCAGCGCCACCCGGGGGAGCACCAGGTCGGCCGAGTGCAAAGCGCGGCCCGCAAGGGCCGTTCGATGCCGCTTGCGGCTTTAATCAACATGTTTAAGACTAGGTAAGGTTTATTTATATAGCACTTTACACAGACACATGTCCCCAAAGTGCTTTACACAGCATTTTTACAGAGTATTCTTCATTCACTCCATACCTGGTGATGGTGAGCTACTGTTGTAGCCACAGCTGCCCTGGGGCAGACTGACAGAGGCACGGCTGCCAAGCCAACCGGCACCAATGGTCCCTCCGACCACCACGATCACTCACTCACACAACTTTCACACCTACAGTGCATGTTTTGAGTTGAGTGAATCTTAATTTTGCTTTTAAAACGGACCCTTTTACCCTAAGTGTTATACATCCTTTTGTTCAGTACAGCTGTTATTTCACAGTCTGCTGCTGTAGTTGTGACACATGACTGTAAGAAAAGCTATAGGACCAGGAATAGAGATGGAAAAAAAAAAAGAAAAGAAAATTCCCACTCTTTTATGCAAAACACACAGCAAACATCTATAAACAACTCTTTGGACAGTTAGTTAGGGCCTTAGCTACAAAAATACTAAATATCAAGTCTTTAAGTAAATTAAAAATAACCTTATTGCCCCCAAAAAGTGTAATTGCTCCATTACTTTTCTGGTGCATGGAAACAGCTCCTGTAAAGTCCAGGGCCAGAGCATAGAACAGATCCAAATCACTTGTAATTCATTTCTATAGTGTTTATCACATTTATATTTGTTCATTTTGAGTGAACTAAACCTTTCAAATAAAAATAGAAACGGATGCACAATTATGCACACCAAGATGCGTAATTTGCCAGGTGTGCGAGAATTAACTCCATTTTTCAATGGCTAAAAGCAAACACAGCCGAGAGAAGTCAACATCTTGACTCACTTCACTCTTTGGCAAAGTTTTGGCCAATCAAAATGGATTGAAGCGCATGAGTTTGGCTGAAAACAAAGTTCCTATTGGACACTCGTTTTGCGCACCTCATCATGCAGCGTGCGTGTGATGTAGGATAATGAGGCGGCTTTATACGGAAACCTCTATGTCTGCGCTATCAGAGGGAAAAAAGGAAGTTTCTATCTTTTACGGTTCCAAAGTTCTGCGTGGTTACATAAAACATATTCCTCGTTATCGTATACAATAACATAGGTCTTCGAGGATTAAGACCAGGCTAAAAACAATTCTGTTCAGCTGCGTCTGACTGAAAGGTTTTCATTTCTCATTCCACAGTCTTTTCTTCTCTAAACTCTCTCTCTCTCTCTTTTTAATTTAATGATGAATATTTATGTTTCGATCTGTTTGTATTGTGCTTTTAATGTATTTCTTATTCTATAAAGCACTTTGAATGACTTTGTGTACTCCAGGTTCATGGATGAGAAAACAGTGTAAATATGTTCCCTTTATAGTTCTGTCTCATACTCAGTTCATAGTTTAAGTACTGCAAGATTTTGATCAATTAAAACACGAGACAATTAAATGAGCTGATTGGGGGGAAAGATTTGATGATTACGCCTCTGTTCGTTGTGGTTTATCTCGGCACATTTAACATTCTGAGTGTGCGTCAGTGAACAGATTAATTCTATGGTGTTTTAATTGTACTTTTATTAGCAGCTGCTTTTATCTGTAATGCAATAATCCAGTCCATTACACACCCACGTCCACCTGCATGTTTCGATTTGTTTGAGTTGTGATTTTAATGTATTTCTGATTCTGTAAAGCATTTTCAATGACTTTGTGTACGAATTGTGCTGTACAAATAAACTTAGCCTCAGTCAGCGTCATAGAAGTCAAGGATTTTGCTTTGTTAAACGTCCTATATTATATTATGTGTGAGCTGTAAGCCGTGTGAGAATGTTGTTACCTCCTCAAAATCAGACCTAAATGCTCTGTGCCACCTTGTGATGTCATGTAGTGGTAATTAATTAATTAATCATTGCACACCACCTTCATACTAGGCAGTGTGGGTGAAGTGTCTTGTCTAAGCCTTGACAAGAGTCTAGACCAGGACCAAACCAGGACTAGAACAGGACCAAACCAAGTCTTCACCAGGACCAAACCATCACAAACAGAAACCATTTGTGCAACACGTCTGCAGTCACAGCTGCCACACTGTGAGTAAGTGGCAATAGTTAAAGATGCACTATGACAGTGGTCCCCAAACCGGGGACCCGTACCGGTCCGTGGATCAATTGGTACCAGGCCACTGGCCGCCCAAGAAATAATTAATTGTTTCCGTTGTATTTATTATCTGATTCTGAACAATCTTTAATTTTGAAAAATATTTTTATTTTGATGTTATTTTGATTGGTTTATTTTGATGTTCAGTGTGTGAAATACGGGGGTGTGGGGCCTGACCCCCGATTCACCCATCACACCCCCTAAAAAGGCTGTAACGTTAGAAAAACTACACAATCTGGTTGTAAACAGGAAGGAAAACAATTTGTACGAAACTGAGACGTCCCGTTTGGAGGAGGTGGGCCAAAGCACAGCACATCTGCACCGATGCCCCCGAGGAAAACACGAAACAAAGTCCACTTCAAAACATATGGCGAATCCGCGACAAGGACTGCGGTCTCCCCCGCGCCGCCACCACATCCACACGGAGGAGCACCGCAGCAGAACCCACACCTGCCCCTCCACGTAATACACACCCCCTGCCGCTGGACCTCCTCTCTCCGCCAAAACCGCAGCTCCACCACGCGACCCGCAAACAGCGCCATGTGACGACACCCTGACCGCAACCGGACAGGTGCGAACGCAGAACTCCAGGCAACCGCGCCTGAGCACGGCCCGAAAGTCCCAGCGTGAGTGCCCCGGGTACAGCAGGAGTTGGGGCGACAAACACAGTCTAACTGCAGATCACTGGACGTCCCTCAGTCATGAGAACCACCTCAGGGTCACAGCACATTATTTCACCCGTTATGTGACTGTTCTGTCCCCAGTTATTGTGTTGAAAACCCTGGTCCTTGACATGCAGTCAGTGCACTGACATTTATTCACTCGTTTGCTCACATTGTAATACACAACTTTAGGCTTCTGCATATTGAAAATGTAGATCTGTATTGCTCAACAACTCAGAGATGGGGACCCCCGAATACTGACGTGTATTTCGCACACTGGTTATGTTGTTGGGGCAATGTTACGAGCTGCTAATAAAGTTGCACACGAGGACACTGTGGATTCACCTTTATTATTAAAGTTGCTAAATAAACAATCTACACACCCCCCTGGTCCACGGTAAAATAGTGTTGGCCGGTCCGCGGTGATAAAAAGGTTTGAGACCACTGCACTATGGGACTTTGCTGGCCACTTTCTTTTCTCCATAGAGATGTTTTTGTCTGCCTGGAATGCAGTGGTGGAACGTACCAAAGTATTACAAGTACTACACTTGTACACTGTACACAAGTGCACAGTTAAGGTATCTGTACGTTTAAAAATGGATATTCTTTACTTTTACTTCACTGCATTTGAGAGCTGGTACCTGTACTTTCTACTCCACTACGGTTTAACTGGACTATACTGGACTCACGCACACACCACTTTCATACTAGACAATGTGGGTGAAGTGCCTTGCCTAAGGACACAACAATCGTCTTTTTTGTGACTGTGCCACCTGGAATTCCCAGTGGTCTCCTAACCATGGTAGTTTTCAAGCTAACTGCTCCATTTTACCTTTCGTTTAGTAGAGAGGGCGATTCCAGGACTGAAATCATCCAAATGATTCTAGTCAAGGTTTGTGGAGTTTAAAAACACAGTGGTATTACTGTATTACTTGTATTATTTTGTTTCAGCTTGGCCCCGGTAGGTGTCAGGGCCTCTAAAGTTCACTTAAAGCTATAGTATCAAAATCTGTATCAGAACAGAAAAAGCTGAATCAGTGCAACTCCAGATAAATCAGTTGATGGTGTCTCAGACCAAGGGTTCACTTTTCAGGATGGAGTCCCAGAATAACCATTGAACTGACCCGAGGCCCCCAGAATCTAAAGTAATACAGAATTATTTCAGTTTGCATATCATTTCAAATCAGAAATTGAAGTGATATGTTTCCATTTCTACTGACCCCTGCTCCTCGCATCACAACCAACTTTTCATGAGTTTACACACAGCAGCAGATAGGAGAATGTGTGTGGGCGATTATGGAGTTTGGGGAGTGAAGGTGAAAGTGTATGGACTTTAAAAACACAGCGGAGCACTTTCTGTATTACCTGAAGGATTTTCTGTTTGAGAGAAGAACTGAGCCTAAACCTGCAGAGTTTGTGTGTTAAACATGTGAATGAAACAAAACACAACTCCAGCTGTTTGTGATGAGGAAACATTAGAACATAGATCAGAATATCGTGTCCTATGGGCCCATTAACTGACTACAACCCTAAACTGCAGCCTCCACATAAGACAGAAAAAGTGGAGGAAATTTTAGATTTGAAAAACTGTAAGAATTGTCATCCTTTATTTACACGATGATTACAAAGACCTTGTGGTGTAATGTTTTAATTGCCCTAATGTAAGAAAAAATACATGTTTAATAGGGACGGGCGTTATCTCCATATTTAAAATATATAGAGAGATTTTTTTTAACTCAATATGAATTTTGACATATGGTATATATCAATATAATGCTTATATTTAATAATAATAATAATAATACATTTTATTTGTTAGGCGCCTTTCAAGGCTCTCAAGGTCACCGTACATCAAGGAACATAAAAATGATACAATACAAATAAAACAGTGTAAAAAGATTAAAAATACATTTAAAAATCAAATCCAGATGGAAAGACAGTGCAGTTATGGTCAGAGTGGTCAGGCCTTTCTAAACAGATGAGTTTTGAGTTTAGATTTGAAGTGTGAGAGTGAGTGTGTGTTGCGGAGGTCACGGGGGAGGGAGTTCCAGAGCTGAGGAGCGGCTGAAGGCTCTGCTCCCCATAGTGACGAGACGGGCAGGAGGGACAGGGAGGTGCAGGGAGGAGGAGGAGCGGAGGGAGCGGGCAGGTGTGGAGATGTGGATGAGGTCAGACAGGTGTGGAGGGGCCAGGTTGTGGATCGCTTTGTATGTGAGGAGTATGATTTTGTAGTGTATGCGGTGTGTGATGGGGAGCCAGTGGAGCTGTTGCAGGACAGGTGTGATGTGGTGATGGGAGGGTGTGTGTGTGTGTGTGTGTGTGTGTGTGTGTGTGTGTGTGTGTGTGTGTGACAGTGCGGGCGGCTGAGTTTTGGACCAGTTGGAGTTTATGGAGTGATTTTTGTGGGAGTCCGAACAGGAGAGAGTTGCAGTCGTCTATATGGGAAGTGACCAGGCTGTGGATGAGGACGGCGGTGGTGTGTGGGGTGAGTGAGGGACGGAGGCGGTGGATGTTTCTGAGGTGGAAGTAGGCGGACCGGGTGATGTTATTGATATGGGAGGTGAAGGGAAGTGTGCTGTCGAGGATGACACCCAGACTCTTTACCTTTACTTCTGATTTTGTCGCTTTGCTTGTTTGCCTACTTTTCTTTTTTTTTTTAAATATAGCCTTTGTCTAGCCCTACCTATACACATTTTAATAACAAGATGACTATTTATCCTCTACAGATATTGAGATATATATCATATATCAAGATATAGCAAAATATATTAAGATATATAATTTCGCTCCATATAGCCCAGAATCACAACAAGAGTTTCCCCAATGGGCTTCACAGTGAAAAACATGGAAACATCATCTGACATAGACATCAGCAAACACATTGTCCCATCCTCAGTCTCTCAATGAACACACGATCCCTGGTGCCAGAGCAAAAAACCCACCGGCAGGTGCAGTCTGGGAAAATTCTCTCCAGACACTGTTGCCAACCAGCTGTCGCCATGCGGCACCTTCAGACCTGAGAACTTTGAGGAACCAGTCACTTTATAGAGAGCAGGGTTCAGATGGACAGGCAGATGTGTGGGGGACTGGACATCGGCTTACTTGGGTTGAGGGCTTCATCCAGTCAGGTGGGGGCTCCATCCAGGCAGGTGGGGCTCCATCCAGGCAGGTGGGGGCTCCATCCAGGCAGGTGGGGGCTCCATCCTGCAGGTGAGTGGAGAGGGGCAGAGCTAAGGTCTGGTCAGCGTCTGCTCACGGGAGGAACATCTGGAACCTCTGAAACATCTGAAACAGCTCCACTCCCCAAGGGGAGCGAAAGAGAAGAAGAGAGAGAGACACTGGTGAACAGCAGTGAACTATCGTTTAATAATAATAATAATAATAATGATAATGATAATAATAATGATAATAATAATAATATTAATAATAATAATAATATTAATAATATAATAATAATAATAATAATAATAATAATAATATGACCTTATTCAAAACACTGAAAACAAATGCCTAGAATCCAGTGGTAGAGATGAATCACAAGTTGTGTTTATAAGTGTGACACTTTCTGATGAAGAGAACATGAAAGAAAACATTTAATGAGTTTTTTTCACCGCACACAGTTTACTGATTAAATTAAAGGTTCTATATTATGCAAAATGCACTCTTGTGAGCTCTAAGTCATGTTCTAATGTTGTTACCTGGAGTTGTGTTCAGTTTCATTCACACATGTTGGAGTGATCCTTTATTATTAGTCTGTCTACATCTCCAGAACTCAAAATACTCTATTCCACCTTGTGATGTCATGAAGGAGAGTTTCTTTTACCTTTAGTGTAGATAGACATGGGCAATTCCAGGTCTGAAATCATCCAAATTTAGTGAAGGTGTGTGGAGTTTAAAAACACAGTGGAGCACTTCCTGTATTACAACATGACAGTGGTGACAGTGACAGCGGCCGTGGACCACACTTTAGTCACGAGCCTCTGAAGATGATTACAAATGGTGCTGTAAATATTGCAGACAACTTTATGCAAACCATTCTTGTTTTGAGAAATAGATGAGTTACTAATGAGCTTTGAGACATAATCAACCTCAAGCTGAAAGTTTTTTTTGTTGTTTTTTTTTAAATTTGATTAAGATTAAGATTAATCAGTAGTTTTATTTACAGTAATTATTTCAAAACTTCAAATTTCTTCGCACGCACAATCAAAACTTGACATTTTTAAAACCAAGATAGAAACACCTTGAAAATAAAATGTTCCACTTGAGATGAAACCATGAAAGAAATTATTTTCTTACAATGTTTTTCCAGACAAAGTTGAGCGATATTAAAGGGCCCATATGACACTATTTTCTAGGGGTGCAACAATAACTGAAATATTGTGATCGTATCGTCAAAGGTCTCACAATAATATCGTGGACCATCACAATATATCGAATATTAAATGAACAGTTCTGATGCAGAAATAACTGAAAAGAACAGAGGGAACTACATAGACCATGATCCTTTGCTCCGTTTCAGTCCAGACGACATGAAGAAATAACTGTTCTAAGCACTTTTACATCTTCATTCTTTGGATTAAGTCTGTGAAGCATTTTTAGAGGAAAAAGGAGCAGATTCACAGTTTGTGCCTCCACGAAATATTGTAATAAATCTGTTACAGTGAGATGTTTATGGTGAAAATATCGTACAGAGAGATTTGGATTTCGTTCCATCCCTAATGATAATAAATGTACCAAATGACTGGTCAAAGCATTTTAGAGTCACTCTTGTTATTCTGTAGAATATCGTAATATCGTGAGCTTTCCCACGATATCGCAATAAATATCGTATTGTGAGGTTCAGACAGTGATGATATTGTATCATGAGACTTTACACCCCAACTGTTTTCTGATCTATGTTCTAATGTCATTTCCTCATCACAAACAGACCTGGAGTTTTTTGTTATTTTGGTGTGTATTTTTGTTTTTTTTATTCACACGTTTCACACACAAATCCTGTATATTTAGGCTGAGTTCTCACCTCACAGAAAACACTCTGTTCCACCTTGTGATGTCATACAGGAAGTGCTCCATTGTGTTTTAAACTCCATACACTTTCACTAAAGTCATTTGGATCATTTCAGCTCTGGAATTGCTAATCTCTACTGAATAAAGGTAAAAGGAGCTTTTAACTTGAAAACTACCACTTCATGACATCACAAGGTGGAACAGAGCATTATGAGCTTTGGAGATGTAGACAGACTGATAATAAAGTATAAATAAAGGTCTGAATGAAACAAAACACAACTCTAGGTCTGTTTTTGAGGAGGTAACAACATAATAACATGACTAAAAGCACAAGAGTTAAGTTTGTGTCATATAAGAGCTTTAAATGTGGTACCAAATCAAACTCATTCATCCGCCTTATTTCTTGATGTTTTCTTTCTTTTTCCCACAGCCGTCATGTCTGTCATCGGTAACGCCTCTGTGCTGGTGAATGCTTCTCGGCGGTTCAGTCTCCTCAAAGCTCCGGAGCTGCTGACGGTGAATCTGGCTGTGACGGACATGGGAATGGCCCTGACCATGTACCCGCTGTCCATCGCCTCGGCCTTCAGCCACGCCTGGCTGGGAGGGGACGCCACCTGCCTGTACTATGGCCTCATGGGAATGCTCTTCAGCATCACCAGTATCATGACCCTCGCCGTCATGGGGATGATCCGGTACCTGGTCACGGGGACGCCGCCCAAAACAGGTACACTGTAAAACCCGACAAGTTAGGACTACTCAAAAAAAGTGATGAAACTGATTGCGTAAAAATTTTTGAGTACAGAAACTTTTGTTTTTGAGTTAATAAACTGTCTTTCTTTAAGTAGTACAGACCCTAAAGGTCTAAGTAGTTTGTACTTCATATTTTTCATCTTTTATGACAAAACTTAACACACAAAACTTAAAATATTTTGATACAAAATGTTTAACAGTTCACTACAACCTTTTTTAACCAATACTGACCCAATGTTTTAGTAAATGTACTTGCATTATTATTAATACATAAACAGACTGAAACATACACATTTCTGAATTACATTTTATTAACCAACTGTATAAACTTCAGTAATGTGTTGATACAGTGCAGGATGTCAATAGAAATATAACTCCAATACGGTTTTAAAGGAAAAACTAAATAAATACCCTTGATTACCCATTCAAATAGGCCTCAATACTGAAAAAACACTTTGGACATTTCCCAACAAGTAATGGACCAGTGGTGGAGGAAGTCAGTTTGTTATTTAGTAAAAGTACAGATACCAAAGCAAAATCTACAAGTATCACATGAAAAATATTAAAGTAGCTATTTAAAAATGTACTTAAAAGGAGCATTGTGTAACTTTTCTTGTGGAAGGTCGGTGAAATGCTTTTCTCCATGGAGATGTTACTGCTTTGTCTGGAATGTTCTACAGTATAGTATTAAACCATTCTGTCTTCATAAGACCAAACCAGACCAAGTCTGTGGAGAGGCGTCCCCGCTCACAGTCAGAACGCCTGTTTTTCTAGGTATTTTTAAGCAATAAAACCACCTGTAATTGAATAAATGTAATGTAGAGCTGTTTTATGTCATTGTGGAACATTCCAGACAGAGCAATGACATCTCCATAGAAACAAGCAGCTGACGGACCCACAACAAACAAGTTACACAGAGTACCTTTAAAGAGTAAAAAGTAAAAGTATTTTCCTCATATTTTGACTATAATAAGACTTAAAATGCACTACAGACATGTGCTGAATTCTGTTCAACAGAAACAACTGAAACAGTCAAACAGAAACCGTCTGACTTTTTGGATAACTTAAGTGCAGCACAGACATCAGTCCAAAAAGTGTGACATACCATCATCCAGAGAGTAAACATCAGTGACCATGTTGCACTAAGGGACCACTGCAGTTCTTCAGGGACATGAGAGTGTCTGTGTCATTGTGATCATGAGAAGATCTGGAACTTCAGCTTCATCAGTTGATGCAACCTAAACAAAGACAAAACGATGTTAGAGCCTAAACTGAACAAACCCGACTACAGCCAGTGAACAGATAGCAGCAACATGAATTTGGCAGGTTCTGGTGAGGGATAAACTGGAGGTGAGTGTGAGAAGCACCGGAGAGCAAGAAAGAGACAGAAGGAGAAAGGAGACAGGACAAGAGACGGCAGCAGGGAGAGGAGAGGACACATAAGAAAGAGACAGAAGGAGAAAGGAGACAGGACAAGAGACAGCAGCAGGGAGAGGAGAGGACACATAAGAAAGAGACAGAAGGAGAAAGGAGACAGGACAAGAGACAGCAGCAGGGAGAGGAGAGGACACATAAGAAAGAGACAGAAGGAGACAGGAGACAGGAGACAGGAGACAGGAGAGGAGAGGACACATAAGAAAGAGACAGAAGGAGACAGGAGACAGGAGACAGGAGACAGGAGAGGAGAGGACACATAAGAAAGAGACAGAAGGAGACAGGAGACAGGAGACAGGAGAGGACACATAAGAAAGAGACAGAAGGAGACAGGAGACAGGACAAGAGACGGCAGCAGAGAGGAGAGGACACATAAGAAAGAGACAGAAGGAGAAAGGAGACAGGAGAGGAGAGGACACATAAGAAAGAGACAGAAGGAGAAAGGAGACAGGAGAGAGGAGAGGACACATAAGAAAGAGACAGAAGGAGAAAGGAGACAGGAGAGAGGAGAGGACACATAAGAAAGAGACAGAAGGAGACAGGAGAGAGGAGAGGACACATAAGAAAGAGACAGAAGGAGAAAGGAGACAGGAGCAGGGAGAGGAGAGGACACATAAGAAAGAGACAGAAGGAGAAAGGAGACAGGAGAGAGGAGAGGACACATAAGAAAGAGACAGAAGGAGAAAGGAGACAGGACAAGAGACGGCAGCAGAGAGGAGAGGACACATAAGAAAGAGACAGAAGGAGAAAGGAGACAGGAGAGAGGAGAGGACACATAAGAAAGAGACAGAAGGAGAAAGGAGACAGGAGAGAGGAGAGGACACATAAGAAAGAGACAGAAGGAGAAAGGAGACAGGACAAGAGACAGCAGCAGAGAGGAGAGGACACATAAGAAAGAGACAGAAGGAGAAAGGAAACAGGACAAGAGACAGCAGCAGGGAGAGGAGAGGACACATCAGAAAGAGACAGAAGGAGAAAGGAGACAGGACAAGAGACAGCAGCAGGGAGAGGAGAGGACACATAAGAAAGAGACAGAAGGAGAAAGGAAACAGGACAAGAGACGGCAGCAGGGAGAGGAGAGGACACATAAGAAAGAGACAGAAGGAGAAAGGAGACAGGACAAGAGACGGCAGCAGGGAGAGGAGAGGACACATAAGAAAGAGACAGAAGGAGAAAGGAGACAGGACAAGAGACGGCAGCAGGGAGAGGAGAGGACACATAAGAAAGAGACAGAAGGAGAAAGGAGACAGGACAAGAGACGGCAGCAGAGAGGAGAGGACACATAAGAAAGAGACAGAAGGAGAAAGGAGACAGGACAAGAGACGGCAGCAGAGAGGAGAGGACACATAAGAAAGAGACAGAAGGAGAAAGGAGACAGGACAAGAGACAGCAGCAGAGAGGAGAGGACACATAAGAAAGAGACAGAAGGAGAAAGGAGACAGGAGCAGGGGAGAGGAGAGGACACATAAGAAAGAGACAGAAGGAGAAAGGAGACAGGAGCAGGGGAGAGGAGAGGACACATAAGGGGGGAGTGGAGACATGGGAGAAGGACAGAATGGTGATGGCTGCTTGCAGTAATGTTATGTGTTCTATGACTTGAACCCTGTGTAGAAAGACTACAGCACAGAGGATGTATCTCCTGCCATTTGATGTTAGTGTGGTGCACTGAGGAGTCTAAGAAAATGCTTCCCCTGCTGCACCAGGAGTTTGCTGCCTCGGTTTCAGCCTAAAAGAATATGAAAAATGTAATGTTATCTGGACTCCAAAAGATCCAGTGAGCTGTGAGAAGGTTTCACGATTCGGACAAAGCAGTAGTGACTTTAAAATGGTCCAGGGAAAGTGGAAGAGTTTTTGAGAAAAATTTGTCTGTAAATTTAGATTAAGAAAATTAAGAAACATGCAGACCTGGTTTATCCTAATAGGCCTGAGTGAGGCTGAAAACTGGAAACCAGGAGTTTGCTGCAGCTTCAGCCTAGAAAACATTTAAGAAACATTTACTAACAAAAGAAACAAAACAAAAAAACGTGAAAATAAAAATGCAGACCTGACTAAACACACTGATCCCAACTAGTCTGAGGGAGGGAGAAATGTTGACCCAGGAGTAACTGCAGTTTTAACCTAAAATATTTAAGAAACATTCATTAAGTAAAACCAACAAAAAAAAGTTTATTAAACAAAATTATTGGAGGGAACAAAAGGATAATGAAGCCAAGAATTATACACATAAAAATGCATGTCTGTCCCCTTTGAGAGTGACACACTGAAGACAGAGATAAATACAGACCTTGATGAGGACTGATGGTGCAACAAATGACAAAACTGGAAGCCAGGAGTTTTCTGCCTCAGGTTCAACCTAGAAAACATTTAAGATAAAATGAGTAAGCAAACCGTTCTAAAAATGAATCAATATAGAAGGGAATTAATGCACGTCTTAAAAAGAAGACAAACTGATTAAACGACTTTAACAATATGTTTGCATGTCCTGAACATGTGAGTGTGAGTGTGACGCAGTGTGACTGTCTCAGACCTGGTGGAACATTCCCATTTGGAGTGATCCAGAAATGACCTCATGACCCTCAGTTTCATCCGAGAAAACAAAGTGTAAATATAGTTTTTTAATAGAGATCCTGCAAATCAACACATGACACATGAAGCTTCAGTAGGTCCACCGTATTCACGACACTTTACAGCTGGATATTCAGTAGGTCACACACATATCTGCAGGTATGTCTTAATAATGATATTCATTTTACTTCACAAAGTTAAAGCACTATTGTATGATAATTACTGTGGGATTTATGCAATAAACTAGGGCTGCAAATAACGATTATTTTCATAATCGATTAATCTGGCGATTATTTTTTCAACTAATCGATTATTAATCGGATAAAAAGAAGGAAACAAAACATTTAATTTTTGGCATTTTTAATAAAACACTCGCCGTGGTACATGAAATTTTCCAAAGTCCGAAAATTCCATTCTGCGCATGCCCGAGCGGAAGTCACGTAAGAACATCCTTCCGGCAGTTCATTACGGTCACGTAACAATAGCCACGGCCGGAAAAATAAGTACGGTGAATATCTGGCTTGACTTTTTAATGTTGTGAAATCGCCCGCCGGCGGGCGGGTGACAAGAGGTTAACTGGACTAGCTAATGTTGGCTTAGAAACACATTGTTCCAATGCAATTGCGGCTAATATGTGCTAACTAGCTAACACCAAGCAACTTCGGTTTAACTTGTATAGTGTCAAACAATACGTTGTGATTAAAACGTTCCTGTTAACTTGTACCAGTAATGCACCCAACTACTTTTCCTGTCAAAAAAGGTTGCCAATATGTTGGTGAAATCTCACCAGAGTCCGACTGATTTTAAAGGGGACAGACCGATGTGCTCTGGTGGCTTTCACGTATCGGTTTAAAAAAGACGTTGCCCCTCGGTTTAATTTCTGGAGAATGGTTCTCAGCGTAAGTATAAAAGCACTATCTACAGTTTAGGATAGATTTCAAAGCGAACACATCTCCGGCCAAGTTAAAAACACATAGTTTCTAGATGAATCCGTAATATCTTAACATGAATTTACCGTGAATCTCCTTCACCCACGGCTCCATCATGCTTCCTCTTCAGATGCTCACGCAGTGATGTTGTGCTGCCAGATCAGCTGTGCACATTTTGCACCTAACACTGTTTTTTGACGGTGTTAATGTAAAATGCTCCCAAACTTTTGAGGACTTGGGTCGTCTGTGTTTGTCTGTGCTGCATTTTCAGCAGGAGAGTCCACACTACTGCCTGCATTCGCCTCCGCCATTTCTCAAGTGTCCTCTTCCCCCCCGATTCTCCCGCTTGGACTTTGTCATGTGAACTAGTCAACTAATCGATTAGTAAATTAGTTGCCAACTATTTTAATAGTCGATTTTAATCGATTTAATCGATTAGTTGTTGCAGCCCTACAATAAAGAGTTTATCTTCATTTGCCAGTTTGTTGGAATTAAGAGTGACGCAAGACAAATGCAACAACAGCCCAACTCTAGACTAGTTTACACGAAAAGCAATTCTTACTGTACAATTATCACACGATTAATTCACTGACGTATTTGCAATACAACTTGTAAAGCAGAAAAGACCAGGCACAACAACACACATCTTCTGTATATCGAGCTCATTACCAGTCGTGCACCGTGCCATTGAGAACACCATAGAGCAGGGGTCTCAAACTCAATTTACCTGGGGGCCGCTGGAGGTAGAGTCTGGGTGAGGGTGGGCCGCATAAGGGATTCCACAAAAAAAAGTAAAATAAAAAAAAAGTCCTCAAATGTCATTAACAGTTTTAATGATTTCTTCTGAACACGAAGTGTCCTGAACATGAATGGAACATTGAGTGAAAATCGGTTCTTCTGAACATGGTTCTCTTGCCTGCTCCTCCTGCCAGAGACTCACTAACCCTGGAGCTTCGACTGCTGCAATATTCTCTTCGGTTACTTTCTTGAAGAAATCTTGTTGCCTCAGTAGAGCTGCTTTAAGACTGGTGACCCTCTTGGCTCTCTCATCCCCCTGGTATTCTGCACATTCCTCAGCATGTTTAGTTGAATAATGGCGTTTAACGTTGTATTCTTTGTGCACTGTAACTTTCTCTGTGCAAATAAGACATGTGGAGATGCCCCTGTGCTCAACAAAGAAATACTGCGTCTCCCACTTTTCTTGAAATTGTCTGTGCTCGTCACCAGCCTTTCTCTTCACTGCAGGCTTTTGATGAGTTGTTTCACGTTTCAAACAAGTGTTTAGCTAGCTAATTGCGCTCAGAGAACGTCTTAACGCTTTGTGACGGAGCGCGCCTTAACCGGGAGAGCGCTCCCGAGCCAGAGCGAGAGGCGCCGGTCGGGGAATGTCAGGGCAGCTACAGGTGCTCCGTCACACGTTTCTATCTGTAACAGCAGCGTAGACGATAAACAGCCCGGTAACAGTCACCGTTCTTTTTGCGCTCGATCATGACATTTGTGGTAGAAAGTACGATAGAAGGCAAGTGCAAAGGCGACTGCTGTCTGATTGTTCATTTCACGCCGTGCTGTTGTTGCTAGTGTGAAGTGCACGAAGCTGGTGTAGCTTAGCCCCGACCAGGGACGGCGCGCGGGAGCTGCTGACTGGCCCTTCGGAGGTCCACTTTCTCCACGGGCCACACTAATATTATACTTTCATATTAAGGTGTGGGCCACAAAATATTGTACTGCGAGCCGCACTTGGCCCCCGGGCCGTGAGTCTGAGACCCCTGCCATAGAGCGTATATATGACCATATATATGAAACCGTATATATGGAGAAGACACGTTATCCTCCGTGTGACGGAGTAATCGCGGAGCGAAGCGCAGTGTCACCACGAGATCTGAACGGACCCGCCGCGCTTCAACACGGAGTTCCGCTTTTACCCTGGCTTGGCTCTGACACCGGTGGAACTCCCTAACCCCGGCCCAGGCTACACTTTTAACCCGGAGGAGAGCGACACCTCCGCCCACGCCGCCAGACCTCCGCGCCGGACCTCCGCGCCAGACCGCTCGGCCCGCGCTCCTCTCGCTACCTGCGGCCACTGCGGCGGAGCTGCCCGCGCCTCCGTGGAAAGCGCTGCAGTCAAACTCAAATACGTCCATACATTCAACAATATTCCCGTTTATCCGCGGTTTGCGAAACCGTTAGCGGGCATATGACCCAGTAAACCCGCAGCACCTCTCGCCCCACTTGGCCTATACGAAGCAATGTTCGTTTGTAAAAATGATAACAAAATGTACACTGAATGAATGAAAGAAATGTAAAGTACTTACCAAATATGTAGACTCAAAGTCAAGAGCTTTCGCTGCTAAAAATGTGGATCACTGTCGCTGAAGCGAGAGGACCAAGATGGCGGATTCAAACTTGTGGACGGACTGGAGCACGTAACTCACGTACGTGACGTCACACCACGTCCTGTCAAACATTTTGAGTACAAAGACATTTTGAACTCTAAATGATTGACCACTGTCACATCAAAACTGGACATTTGTTCAAACACCCCAAATATTTAGAGTGCATTCAACATATTTCAAGTATTTGAGTAATCAGTGCCTAATTTTTTTTTACAAAGTTTAACTGTTCGGGTTTACAGTGTATAAGAGCAAGACTGGGGTTTTAACTTCCAATCTAATCCACTTTATTTCTGTCGCATATTTAATAAACAGTTCCCAAAGTACTGCACAAATACAGAGTCATAAAAACAATAACAACATAATGATTAAAAAGCTCAGATTTAATCATAGTAGTCTTAAATCAATAAAACCAATAAAATAAAATAAGAGCAAAAAATAGCATTAAATAAATAAAACCAATGAAACAAATTTTAAAAATAATTTAAAAAAACACGGAGGAGCACACAACTCACATGGTGTTAAAATCCAAAGAATAAAAGTGGGTGCAAAAACACGTGGGGATGTAAAGAGGTCCAAGACATATTGTGGGGCCAGTCCATTCAAAGCTTTAAAAACAAACAATAAAATCTTAAAATCAGTTCTAAAATGAACAGGAAGCCAGTGCAAAAGTCATGTTGTAGAGTTTTGGACTCATTGTAGTCGGTAAAGTGCGTTTTGTGAGATGCTGGAATAAAGTGTTATAGTCGTCCAGGTGTGATGAAATAAAAGTGTGCACAGCTTGTTCAAAACGTTTAAAGGATAAAAAAGATTTGACTTTGGATAAAAGCCGCAAATTATAAAAAACTTCATTTTAAACGCCACTGATCTGTTTGTCAGATTTAAAAATCAGTGTCTAAGGTATGCAATGTGGGAGCAGGCAGGTGGGATGAATATCAGTGTAAAGCAAATATACAAATGATTCATGTAGCCTATCATACATAATCTGTGCTGGATATTTTATCTGGCATTAATAAAACATTTGAAACAGCCTAAACTTGCAGATGTGGTCTAATCTCGTGCACATTTTAGACAATTCCTTTCCACTTCTCCATGTTTGTTGGCGTTTTGAAGACACGGCAGAAGAACAGAGCACCTCTAGTGAATCCCACAGATCTCTCAGATCTCTCTGATTGCCACCTGCTTAATTTTGGTGTGTGCACAACAGTAACATACCCAAATGCCATAGCTTATTAAAAGAAAATCTTAGACCCCACAGGCTTGTGTGATGCATTATTTTAAAGCTTAGACCGTCTAGTTTCTGTAGATATGCATATGAAGACTGTGAGTGCAGCTAACTTACAGCACAGACATTCAAAAATGTCTAAAAATTGAATTTTTTTGCCTCAGAAAAAAATAAAAAATAAAGGCTCTAACTTGGGCATACTTCATTCTAGGCATATATGGCTCACTACACTCACTGCTGAAGTGATCGGCAACAACTGTGTCAAATTTCAAACCTCTAGGCCCAAGGGTTTGGTGCTGTGACCCTTTTTGTAAAAAAGTGTCAATTCGGCACAAGTGTCCAAATGTTGTTCCAAACTGTAATAAGATGTAATGTGTAATAAGTAAGTCTTCTTCTGAGCTTTAGGCATGTCTTCTTAAGACAAAAAACTAAAACAAGCCAAAAATTTCTCTCAAGATATGTCAGATGCCCTCCCCCAGCGTCTGCGCGTAACTGCAGACGAGAAGCTCTGCAAACAACTTTACGCAGCTCAGGACACAGTTCCTCTCTCACCTCTGCCCCACGTGGGGCACCTCGTCATAAAGCTCTCATGATAGGCTAATTGGATATGTCAATCACTTTCTGGGAAAACCAATGACTGAAGAGCTTTTGCCGCGGAGACCTCGGCTCGGACATGTGTAAAACACCACCAAACTCTCCCACTAACGCTCCCTTTATTCAGCGGCCTGTGCCTGCTACACCGAACGCCGTATCGTCTTGGGGATGGTCTCATTTTGAAGACGAGAGTGTGAGAAAAACAAGCACACCCAACAGAAGTGAAAGCTAAGATGGCAAAAAGATGAGAAGTGTAGGAGATATGTTTTCATTCATCATTCATCCATTCATACAAACACGGTCTTTCTGGATTATTTTCCCACATGGAACAATTTTATGAAAAAACAACTGGATATTGTTTTTCTGTGGACTGTTATGGACTAATTGAGCACAGCTATTCCTGGACTGAAACAGTTTCGGACCGACAGAACCGGCTCAAAGCTAAGAAATGCGCATTGTTAGTTTGATTATTTTCGGGAATTATAAGTCATTGCTCTTTGGGCTGTGCAGCATGAAATAAATGATATGGTTGTTTTACTGAGGAATTAAGCTTTCAAACGTTGTACAGCATGTCAATAGTGGAAAAATAATTAAGATGAATATCTGGCTTGACTTTTTAATGTTGTGTAATCGCCCGCGGTCTGGTGGGTGGTATGAGGTTAAAGAAAGGTACATTTACCATCAAAAAATCAAGAAACCTGACGAAGAAATCAAAACTCTTCATGAGAAACAAGGCGTACCGCACGGACACTTTGGGAAATGTTTAATAGTAATAGTGTTAAAACTATACTAAAAATTTCCAACTTTATTTCAATATTTAGTTCTGTTTTGTTTGTCTGTTGTTTGGGTCTGTTGTGGTAACAAATTTGATGTATATTGCTAAATAAAATATACTATAAATATTGGCACTAAATTATAGAACTGGCACAATAAACCTGAAGTAGAATTCAATTCAATTCAATTTTATTTCTATAGCCCAGAATCACAACAAGAGTTGCCCCAATGTTCTTCACAGTGAAAAACATGGAAACATAATCTGACATAGACATCAGCAAACACATTGTCCCATCCTCAGTCTCTCAGTGAACACACGATCCTTGGTGCCAGAGCAAAAAACCCACCGGCAGGTGCAGTATGGGAAAATTCTCTCCAGACACTGTTGCCAACCAGCTGTCGCCATGCGGCACCTTCAGACCTGAGAGCTTTGAGGAACCAGTCACTTTATAGAGAGCAGGGTCAGATGGACAGGCAGACGTGTGGGGGACTGGACATCGGCTTATTTGGGTTGAGGACTTCAACCAGGCAGGAGAGATCCAGGCAGGTGAGTGGAGAGGGGCTCCTCTAACCTGGCCATAAGCTTTCTCATAGAAGAATGTTTTAAGCCTAACCATAAATGTAGAGACTGTGTCTGCCTCTCTGACATGAGGTCGAAGCTGATTCCAGAAAACAGGAGATAACTAAAAGTAGTAACTAAAAGTTCTACCTCCCATTGTAAGTTTATTAAATCTGGGGACCAATTAAAAAAATAAAACTTATAAATGTAAACTTTCTACAGCTCAAATCTGATTGTAGTACAGAAAAATAAGAAAAAATGTCCCCCAAAAATGTGCAAATAAATAGTCCCCACCCAATATTGATTCCAGAAAATTATTGAAAGACAAGCCACGGATAAGTCTGTTCCACCGTGTGATGTTACAAACTCATAGTTTTCAAGTGAACAGCTCCTTTTACCTTTAGTTCTGTATTCATATGGGCAAATCTAGGGCTGAAATAATCCAAATGACTCTAGTGAAGGTGTGTGGAGTTTAAAAACACAGTGGAGAGTGTTTTCTATTTGAGAGAAACACTTGTAATAGAAAATAGTGTAATATATGTTACATAAACCAACACGAATAGGAAGGCTGAACAAATTATGTGACCTTCAAAGAAGAAACGACATAAGACCAGTGAGTTTTTTGCAGTGGTTCATCATTTTACACCTATAATTTCACAGACAGTCCATTAGCACTCTCAGCTGACCTTTCTGAGCATGGTCCCTGACATCCTACAGAATGCATTCAATTATTCATGTGCACATGGCTCCACTGACTGTCACTACACCCCACTCCACTGGCATGGTATCAGTATCGAATCATGGTCACCACGGAAACAGTCATGATGCTGGTCACCCTAACATGCAGGATTTCTCCCCATCTACAAGTGCAGTTCACCGAAGGGGCTTGGACTTAGTCTGAGGCTAATGCTACTGATCCACAAGGGAAATTATCTGGACACAGTAGCTCATACATCATAATATATTAAAATAACTAAAAATGTATATGGCAATATCCATCCATTTTCTTCTGCTTATCTGGGGCTGGGTCACGGGCAGCAGTCTAAGCAGGGACTCCCAGACTTCCAGGAAGTCCTCCAGCTCCTACGGGGGGATCCCAAGGCATTCCCAGGCCAACCGAGAGACATAGTCCCTCCAGCGTGTCCTAGGTCTTTCCCCCAGGAGGCATCAGAACAGATGCCCTCCCCTCCGCTGCTCCTCTCGAAGTGGAGGAGCACTGACTCTCCTCCGAGCTCCTCCCAGGTGACCGAGCTCCTCACCCTGTCTCTAAGGGAGCGCTAAGCCACTCTGCAGAGGAAACTCTTTTCAACTGCTTGTTCCCGCAGTCTTGTTCTTTCGGTCGTTACCCAAAGGTCATGACCAAAGGTGAGGGGAGGAATGTATATATGTTAATAATGCATTCAAAATAAGTATCAAAATACCAAGAGACTGCTATATATATATATATATATATATATATATAGAGAGAGAGAGAGAGAGAGAGAGAGAGAGAGAGAGAGAGAGAGAGAGAGAGAGAGAGAGAGAGAATCTTTTGTACCCCAAGCAATAAAAGCACTAAACGAAGTGGTAAACCATCCAATGTAGTGTGTGCTAGTGTGAATAGCAATTGTTTTTGCTGTGTATGTGTTCTTTCGTATGCCTGTCTGTGTCTCATGTCTTGTGCCAGCGACTGTACTGCAAATACAATTGCCCCATGGGGATCAATAAAGCTCTAACTAATACAAATATCAGCGATATACAAGAGTTCGTAAAGAGAACACAGGGCACAGGTGATATTGACAGGAGATAGGGTTAGCTGTTACATGAGGGCGAGTTGTACAGTTGTAGGGAGTATTATCTGTTACATGAGGGTGAGTTTGTATGGTTGTAGGGAGTATTATTTGGTCCATAAGGTTGAGTTGTACAGTTGTAGGGAGTATTATATGTTACATAAGGGTGAGTTGTTGTACAAATTGTCAAATAAGCACTTATTTTATTTTATTACAGATGTTTCTATTGCTCAAAAACAGGCATTCTTACTGTGAGTGGCATTGCCTTTCCACAGAGCTGACCTGTAAACTTTTTTCTTATGGCGTCAGTTCTTTGTCTCTATAGAAAGAAATAAGTTTAATGCAATCTACTTTTTGATCTATGTTATAGTGTTGTTTCCTCATCAAAAACAGAGATTTTATTAAGATCATTTCAGTCGTGGAATTGCCGATCCCCACTGAATAAAAGGTAAAGCCTGAAAACTGGTGCTTCATGACATCACTTTTTTGTGTGTGTTGAATTTGCAGGTCGACTGATATGCGTATTTTCATGACCAGTGCTGATATTGATTGTTTAAAATCCAGAGCAGCTCATCGCCGATAAACTGTGCCAATATTTTTGATCCGTTATTTTTGAGTCGATTTTCATTTATTTTCCTTAAATGATGTAATTTAAATTTACTACAGACTGTGCAGCAAATCAGCCAAACAAAATATCGACCAGTACTGGAGATTTAAGGCCAATACTCAGTATGCTGAAAAGTCCAGATATCAACCCGGCCAAGCCATATCTTGATCTATCACTAGTTTAATTATATCTGAGTAGAAAACATGAATAATGCTAAACGTGCTGCTTCACAGTCTATTTCAGGGACAGCTGTGGCCACAATAGGAGCTCAAACAAGTAAATATGAGAATGAGTAATAATGAAGGGAATAATAAAGGGCCTTGGGTGTTCTGAAGGGCATTATATAAATCCAGTGTATTTTCATAAAGGGCTGGAGCAGCTCTCACCTTCTGCCACTTCCTGGTACAGTGATAACAATAGTCGTCATACTTCATAGAATTTCCAATTAGCCTAATGTTAAATTTATGGAGAACGCTAACGTCTCCTCTTTATACTAATCTAAATATGAATGTGCAACTGTTTTTGTGTCCTCATTAAGAAGATGAGTCTTTCTTTTCTTCATTATGTGTGCAGGTTTCAGTAATGCAGCGTAACGTGGTCATTTCTTTCTCCAGACGTCACATGCAGGACCTGAGCTGTTCTAAATCACCACTTTGTTTTTAATCCATATAATAATAATAATAATAATAATAAGAAGAAGAATGAGAATAATAATAAGAATAATTAGGGGTGGGACTTGATTAACAAAATAATTATCTAATTAACTACAGGCACTTTGTACTGAATTCATTTCAATTAACCACATACCAATATATTTGCCCCAAAAGCACCATTTATTTGATGTAAATGAATCTTAGTGGACTCATTTTCTTCCTGAAGCCCGTCATGTGTTTGAGTTTGTACTTGGAGCAGAACTGCTCCACCAACAGCTCCAGCAGGTTCTGTGCTGCTGTCACATGTTTTGCATTTAAATGGTCTCAAAGGGCTGAGGTGCTTCTGTGATATGCAAACTCTTTCCTGCAGTTTGCAGTAACCAAGGCCTTCCATCAGGGAGATTTTTTAATAGAAATTGAGCGTCCAGTCGACCCAGAGGCGTCAGTATAACTGTCATACCACAACATGGTGCACTGACAAATGTTCTGTGTTGTTTGGTGCAAACAGTGATAAAATGCGTTCATATTTTTAATGCATTATTTTTGTTCTAATTAAATAATCGTAATGAACTACATCTTCACCAGAATAGTTTGTGTGCGTACAAACAGAAAGAACAGGACAAAGTACAGGTGATAACAGCTCATGTCAGGGCTCAAAACGGCCTAATACAGTTCATCATTTTTGACAGTGGTGCAGATGTTTTAGATGCTTCACTTTCCAGTGGGCCAGAAGATGCACTGACTGCTACATCATTAGACTCATTTCATGCCTCAGAACACTGACACCACAATATATAATCTTCTCTACTTGTTTAAGCTGAATGAACTTACATTTTATGTGGAGAGTTCTGGATCACTGCTTTGAGATAAGAGAACTTTTATTTGTCCCATCATGGGGGAAATTATAGGACAGCTGAGTAATGGAAATATGCAATTAAAAATAAATAACTTTTATTGTAAAGCATTAAGTTATATTAAAGGTCTTCTACTAGTGAGCATTAGGTCCTATCAGAATGTTTTTACTTCATAAAAACTGACCTGGGGTTGTGTTTAATCTCCTTCATAAATATGTGAGTAATGGTGATTTATTAGTTCCACATTGTGATGTCGTGTAGTGGTAGTTTTCAACTTAAGTTTACCTTTTGTTCAGTAGAGATGGGCGATTCTAGGGATGAAATCACACAAATGATTCACAGTAAAAACACAGTGGACCACATGACATCACAAAGTGAAAATAGTTTTGTTTTTTGTTTTTCTGTTTGAGCATGTAACCCTCCATGAGGGTTTCCTCTGTGACAAAGCTGTTTTAAAGCCTCTAGAGAATCAGTGCAGTGTGACTGGTTGAAAACTGAACATTTTACACAAATGGTGGTGTAATCCCTCAGTCGTCCAGGGAGAAAAAGCAGAAATTCAATTCTGTCACTAGACAAAAGTTTTTTTGATTGAATACATTTCATAGCTCATCCAAGCAGCTTTTTCAGTTCTGGTCAGACATTACTGGACACTGCTTTATATTATTATTAATTATTTAAATTAATCATTGCATTTATACAGCGCTTTTCAAAACACCCAAAGCGCTTTACAGGTCATTGTTCATTCCCTCCACACTCTGTGGTGGTAAAGTACTACTGTAGCCACAGCTGCCCTGGGGCAGACTGATGGAAGCGAGGCTCCAATCTGCACCATCGGCCCCTCCAACCACCATCACTGACACACACCACTTTCATACTAGACAATGTGGGTGAAGTGTCTTGCCTAAGGACACAACGACTGGAGCCCCCTGTGGCACCTGGTATTCTGAGTGGTCCTGACCAGGCCCTGCTGAGCTTCTGAGATCTGACAGGATCAGGCTTTGACGAGCCGGTGTGGCCACATACATCTGCCTGAAGGGAGGAGCTAACTACTCTGAAACTACGGTATAAGTCACACCAGCCAAAAAATGCACAATGAAGAAGAAAAAAACATATATAAGTCACACTGGACAATAAGTCACATTTTCTGATTCAAATTTATTGAATCAGATCAGACACCAGGAACAGACATTTTATCTTGAAAGGGAAGTTCTAGTAATAACACTAGAACAGAGAACAACAGGCTGAACATGTGTCGGGTTTGTTCACGTCACATATGAACAGTTATTCACAAAATTAGAGCAGAAACAACAGAACAGGTTTACCACTCTCCATCTCGCTCCAAATCACTAAATCCACTGAATTCTTCATCCTTGGTGTCACTTCTGAGCAACTCCACTAACTCCAGCTAAATCCAGCTTTTAGCAATGAGCTTTTTTGTTTTCTTAATTGCAGTTCAAGTTTCCTCCACTTTTCTCCAGTCAAACACAAGTTTCTCGCTCACTCCAAACTTTCTTTCTGCTGCTTGATTGGTCGTCTCTACCACCGCTCTACATATGTTTCCGGTTCTCCGCTCAACATATACACTGAGTAATAATGTGTTTAATGCAGCTTTGCGCACATTTGTTTACGTTTTACAGAAACACAACTTAAAGCCGCATGGCTCATTTGCATATAGTGATAAAAAGAGCTGGTGCTGATGCAGAAGCTTCTGTCAACTAAAGATTTCAGTGGATTATTCACTGCCTGGTAAAAAAAAAAGTCTCCACCTGGATTTAACTGAGTAAACAGGTCCGGGGTGCTGCAGTTGGTGAAGTGACAGTGGTGCAGGAGGAAGAGCCTAAGGCGCAGCAGATACTGGTACACAAGCCTAGAGCGCCCCGTCGTGGCCTCAGTGTGACAATAACCAACATGTGAAATTATATCTTGCTGGTGGAAACGTGTTGGTGTCCTTTGATGCAATAAAGGACTTTTCATATATTCAGTCGGTGCCTCGGGTTTGTACCTTGCCCATGTTCACATTTTCTAGTAAGGGCCATTTCTTATTTAGATGTGAAATTATATAGTTAATATATAAGTTGCACCTGAATATAAGTCGCAGGACCTCCCAAACCCTGAAAAAAGTGTGACTTATAGTCTGAAAAATACAGTAGTCTGAAACTAACACACCCACTTGTTTGCAGTAGTGTTTGTTAGCCAGGCCTGTTGAACTGTTAAGTAGGGACTGTGCTGGAGTCATATTAGCAGAATCATTCAGGCCCTGATGGGAGCTGTCACACCTCGGAGCCTGCGCCGGCTATCAAGAGAAAGAAAACAGTCTTGATAGCCGGGTCAGGCTCAGAGATGTGTCCAGTTGACAAATTAAATTTCTCCTTTTACATAAACGAACTGACCGAACGTCACATTCTGTATACAGGATATGGACATTTTACCTGACATTTGAGACGGATCTTGTGAATAAACAGTGAAGACCAAATGCATCTTCTTTATTCCTCTAGAACAATCAGACTTGAGCCTGTAGTGTGTGGCGTGGCGTGGGGAGCTCCGTCTCAGCAGGGGCCCACATGAAGGGCCCCTTTGTGTGTGATGTGGCTAAGATACAGAGGAACATTCTCACAAAGAGCAGCTGAGACTTTGTTTGCACAGTTAATTAGCGGCTGTAGTGTGGATAATGCGCTCAAAGAAACCATCACCTGCAGGGTTCAGTCTCTTGGGATTTTTATTTACTCCATGTGAGGCTAGAAACACCACCGCCTAATGCACCGTTCTGTTTATTCTTATGGATGTCTGAATCATCCAGTTTGTTTTTATAGTTTAGGTGAGATCCATGTGAAATAAAAATGTGTGGTTAATAAGGATGTAACGATATCCAAGTCTCACGATACGATATCTCTTGTGTGAGCTTATAGTCATGTTGTTATCTCCTCAAAAACAGACCTGGATTTGTGTTTTGTTTCTTTCACACATGTTAAACACACAAATCTGCAGATTTATGGTTCCTTCTCTCAAACTAACGACACTCCACTTTGTTTTTGGTCATCCTTTATCATTAGTCTGTCTACATGTCAAAAGCTCAAAATGCTCTGTTCCAGCTTGTGATGTCATTAACTGGTAGATTTCAAGTAAACGGCTCCTTTTACCTTTATTCAATAGAGATCAGCGCTGAATTGATCCAAATGACTCTAGTGAAGGTGTGTGGAGTTTAAAAACACAGAAGAGCACTTCCTGTATTATCATGTGACATCACAAGGTGGAACAGAGTATTTTCTGTGAGGTGAGAACTCAGCCTAAATATGCAGTGCTTGTGTGTTAAACATGTGTGAATGAAAAAGATCAACACCAAAAAAAAAAAAACTCCAGGTCCGTTTGTGATGATAGTAACAAAATAGTAGAAAATCGTAGGAATGGAACAATATCTCATGATTTGATCACAGTATGACCCTCACGGTACGATATTTATCACGATATCGTGTGGAGGCTCACGATATTACGACATTCTACAGAATAACAAGACTGACAAAAAAAATGCTTTGACCAGTCATTTGGTACAACATTTATTGTCATTAGGGATGAAACGACATCCAAATCTCTCTGTACCAGATTTCTTACAATATTTTGTGGAGGTAGAAAACTGTGAATCTGCTCCTTTTTCCTCTAAAAATATTTTCACAAGACTTAATCCAAAGAATGAAGATTTCAAAGTGCTTAGAACAGTTATTTCTTCATGTCGTCTGCACTGAAATGGAGCAAAGGATCATGGTCTATGTAGTTCGCTCTGTTTTTTTATAGCTATTCCTGCATCAGAACTGTTCATTTAAGCAAAGACACTTGGGATTCGATATATTGTGATGGTCCACGATATTATTGTGAGACCTTTGACGATACGATCACGATATTTCAGTTATGGTTCCATTCCTATTAGTTAACATTAGTCCAGATACTTGTGTATGCTTTTATTTGAACAGGGACAGCGCACAACAATTACAATGACCTTAAAAACAGGAAAGATGTTTGGTGCCAGGTTAGAGCAAAAATGCTAATTTCCACCTGTAGTCCCTGGACAGGCTGATGTTAAATAGGATTAACAGTTTAATGTAGTCGGATGAAAAACCTATAAACATATGGCACATACATCGAATACAACACATCTCGCCCCTCAAATACGCCATTTATAAAACATTCAGTTTACACACACACAAACACAACCACACCTATTTGTTCACACAGACAATCACTCAATATCGAATATACAAATACTCTTTCTTTCATATACATTCACTAATGGGTGCAGACTTGCTTTGATATGAGCCATTTCTTTGTCACATGTGCGAACTTTTCAAAACTCGTGCATGTTATAATCTCATCTGGCAAACTATTCCACTGACTCATATTCAGTTTTGCAGCCAGGCAGCGACCTTTTGCAATTCCCCTTTTAATCTTATGGCCATGTCTACAGGGCTTTTCCCATGAGTGAACAGGACTGTGTCGTCTGCATACATGATCACATTTATATTGCACACTGAGCTGAGATCATTGATGTACATACTGAAAAGCAGAGGCCCTAATATAGAGCCCTGCGGAACTCCCATGGTGCAGTCTTTAATGGGGACAGTGTGTGATTTACTCGAACACACTGTTTCCTGCCACTCAGGTATGAAGTCATCCAATTTGCAGTTTGAGGAGACAGTCCAAAATTTGATACTTTACTTAATCGGATGCTATGAGAAACAGTATCAAAGGCCTTTCGTAGGTCGAGAAAGACTGCTCCTACTACCCCTCCTTGGGCTAAATTTGATTTAATTACTTCAGGGAAGTAGGCACACGCTGTCTCTGTTGAGTACTTTCTCCTGAAGCTAAATTGCAAAGGATTTAACAAAGCTTTGTCTTCAAGATGTTCTATTAGCTGTTCTGCTACAGCCTTTTCATAGACCTTAGAGATCGCAGGGAGGATGGTTACGGGCCGATAATTACTGATTTCTCGTTTGTCTCCTGACTTAAATACTGGTGTTATAATGCCAGTTTTAAATGCATCGGGAAATATACTATCATTTATTGACTGATTTATTGATTTTGTGAGGGCTGGAATCAGGCTTTCTTTATGGCTTTTTAGAAATGCACAATCTAGTCCATACAGGTCTTTTGCTTTGCTGTTATTTAATTTTCCCACAATATTTTCCACTTTTGCGTCATTTACAGATGTTAAGCTAAAGCCTGATTCATCACCGACCAAGTTATGAGAAACACAAGGTGCTGGAAACAACTGGGCCTCTGAACAGAGTTTATGAAATATTCATTAAAATTTATAGCTAAAGTTACACTGTCATTTGAATTTTATCATCTATGTTTAGTTGTATTTCAAGGTTGGTTTTATTTCCTTTTCCAAGAAGTTTGTCAATATTTTTCCGCAACAATTTGCTGCCTCCTTTTGCATCTTTGATTAGATTAAGGAAGAAATTAGCCTTTGTTTTCCTAACCAATGTTGTGGCCTTATTTCGCTTCGATAGACTAAGTGATCGGTTGTCAATTTGGTTTTAATTAATTTTTTTAATGAGGCATCTCTTTTTTTCATTAATTCCCAGAGTTCCCTATTGAACCATGGCAAATGTAGTTTTTTAATTTTTTTGGTCTTTGTGTACTTTATTAAAATATTTCTTAAAGTTGATATCAAACCACTGCATGTTTGTTCACACGATTTATTTTCCACTATATAATTCCAGTTTATTTGTTGTACATCATCTTCTAAAAGAGACAAATCCTTTTTTGGAATAAAAGACACATTTTGATTATTATTATTTCGTTGTTGTTCCCTATATCTTCATTTATTCAACTTTCTTGCAACTAGAGTAAAGTTATGGTCCGATAATCCAGTTACCAAGTTATATGTTTTGACGATCCTGTCCGGTTTATTGGTAAAGATTAGGTCTATAAGTGTTTGAGAGGTTTTGGTTAATCTTGCAGGTTTATTTATAATTTGTCTCATTTGGAATGATTTCATAGTTTCTTTGAGTTTTTTTCTTTCGCGCTTTATCGAGCCAGTTTACATTGAAATCGCCCATAAGTAGGACCTCTTTTCCTTCAAACATTTTGAGCATTTTAAATAACTCTGAATAAAATATTTGTGGCGTTTGGGGGGCAGTAAATAGCAATTACAATAAAAGACATTTCAGGAGACAGTGTAATTGTAACTCCTACACATTCTAATGCTTTATTTTTGAGATCACTTTGGATATTGTTCTTTACATAAATCAGGACCCCTCCCCCCTGTCGCATCTGTATGTTTTATATCCAGGAACGGTGAACACGGATAACGGAGACAAAGATAGTCCAGGTTTGAGTCCGTCAGAAGATGCTCAATCTGTTCAGTCTTTGATATTACGCTCTGTATGTTTATGTGTCCCCCGAAAATCCCTTTGGGTTTATTGATCGGATTCCACAGGACGTGATTAACAGTTTGAAACAGTTTAGTCTGTTGTTGTTTCAGTGACTCTATTGTCTGTAGCGAGTCTGTGGGTCGCAGCTGCAGCGAGGTCATGTTTGTGATTTTATCAAACTGTTTATCTGTGTGTTGCCTCGTGTTTCTGGGAGGAGAGCGTCATGTGATAGCGGCGGCACAGCGGAGTCTACCTGGGGCTGATTCTGTAGAGTCCCGGGCAAACCCACAGGTATAATGCAGAATAATGCAGCAGAGGGTCGCACTTCCCCGGTTAGATGTGTCGTGTATCCACAGCGGCCTAAGTCCGCGCTGTGTGTCCGGGGCAAACGCCTTCCTAATATTGCATATATGGCACAGTACTGTATAGTTTGTGATGGTAAATTTTTGGACACAAAATTAATTTAAAAACAGAGCAATTACTTAAGAAAAGTAGCCGCAGTTTTGAGGGGCCTTGCGATGCCTTCTCCCTTTTTATACTTTGGGCAAAACACCCTGTACATGTATTCGCCAGTTGCTTTTGTAGCGATGTCTAAAAGATATAAAGATATCTTTGCAACTACTGTATGGTTGAAATTGAGTTTTTATGAGTCAGTAGACACCATATATACCCAGGAAACACGACCAAAGAGCTAAAAAAGTTGATTTAGCATAATACGTGTTCTTTAAAGACACAGTATGAGGTGAGTGGCTGCTTCACCGTTTCAAGACACATGTGTCAGTTATGTAAATGATCCCTCCTTGAGCTCCTCATGGGTTTGAAGGAGCCACAGCGCCGAACAGTGGCCAAGATCAGAACCAATAAACCCCAGAGGAATTACAGCTGCAAAATGAGCCACGGTTAGAAATGAAAACAGCTTGAATCAGATGTCTATAAAGTGGCTTTATTAGGTGATGCACTGAACTGAAATAACCCTATAAGCACTTAGTTGGAATTTAAAGGGCCGACACTATATACTGTTGTGATGCTTCCTCTCAAAAACATATGTGGGGTTGTGTTTTAACATTCAGACAAACTTTACTGATCCACAAGGGAAATGATTTGGACACAGGAGCTCACACATCACAATATAATAATAACAAAGAATAAAAAAACTTAAATGGTAATAATAAATTCTAAATAAGTAGCAAAAAAGATAGCAAGAGACGTGTCAAATAAGACATAATTATATAAATGTATATGACAAAAGACGTACCACCAGGAAAACAGATATTCATAAATTATTATTAATAAAATACTATAAACCTGTGTCTGTTTGTAATGTGTATGTGCCTATTATATATAACTGACACTCTTTCTCTTTGTTTTTATTTATTTTTTTGTTTGTTAGTTTTTTCCATCTAATATAACTAATGTCAAATGTGCAAAGAGACACTATAATGTGCTTGAACATGAATTACTGTAAATTGTAGAAGTAGGATTAAAATAAGTTATGCTTCTTCCTACTCCTATTTTGAACACTGAATGTTTTTAACAATTTCGTTTTCTTTATTTTATTTGCTTCTTTCCTTGTTAAATGTTCAAATAAATAAATAAACTCTAAAAATAAATAAAATAGACAAGTTAAGTCAAGAGGTCAGGAGGTTTTGTTTCATTCACACACATTTAATATACAAATTCCGCATATTCTGATTCAGACGTAGGGTGAGTTCTCCTTTCAAACGGAAAACACCGTGTTCCACCTTGTGATGTCATGAAGTGGTAATACAGGAAGTGCTCCACTGTGTTTTTAAACTCAACACACCTTCAACTAGAAATATTTGGACAATTTCAGACCTGGTACTACCAATCTCTTCTGAACCAAAGGTAAAAGGAGCTGTTCACTTGAAAACTACCACTACATGACATCACAAGGTGGAACAGAACATTGGATATGTAGACAGACTAATAATAAAGGATTACTCAAGTGTGAATGAAACAAAACACTACTCCGGTATGTTTTTGATGAAGAAACAACATTATAACATGACTTAAAGCTCACAAGACTCAACTAACATAATATCGGACCTTTACATATTTGTCTATATGTTCCTATCGTATTTCTTCTTTGAAAGCAGCATATTTCTGAGCACTTTTACTCACTTTTACTGCCCCTCTCTTTCTCTCTTCTCTGTTCAGGTGTAAAGTTCCAGAGACCCACGATCCGCATGGTGATCAGTGGCATCTGGTTGTATGCAGGCCTGTGGGCAGTGCTCCCCCTGGTGGGCTGGGGCAGCTACGGACCGGAGCCGTTCGGACTGGCTTGCTCCGTGGACTGGACCGGCTATGGAGAGTCTCTGAACCACTCCACCTTCATCCTGGTGCTGTCCGTCCTCTGCACCTTCCTCCCCTGCCTCCTCATCCTCTTCACTTACTTCGGCATCGCGTGGAAGCTGCACAGGGCCTACCAGTCCGTCCAGACCCAGGACTTCCAATACGGCAACATCGAGAAGAAAATCACTCTTGTAAGTATTTTAGTAAAAGTCCTATATTACACAAAACTGACGCTTGTGAGCTTTAAGTCATGTTAGAGTGTTACCTCCTAAAAAAAACAGACCTGGAGTTGTGTTTTGTTTCATTCACACATGTTTAAAACACAAACCCTGCAGATTTAGGTTGAGTTCTTCTCTAAAACTCTAAAACACTCTAAAACCTTGTAATGTCATTTGGCAATACATGAAGTGCTTTTTAAACTCCATGAACGTTACTAGAATCATTTGGATAATGTCCGTCCTGAAACTGATAATCTCTACAGAACTAAAAGTAAAAAGCAGCTGTTAACTTGAAAACTACAACTTCATGACATCACAAGGTGGAACAGAGAATTTTGAGCTTTGAGATGTAGAAAGACATCTGTGAATGAAGCAAAACACAGCTCCAATCTGTTTCTGATGAGGTAACAACATTCTAACATGGCTCAAAACTCACAAGAGGCCATACCGGCTCGTCAAAGCCTGATCCCGTCAGATCTCAGAAGTTAAGCCGGGCCGGGCCTGGTCAGTACTTGGATGGGAGACCACTGGGAATTCCAGGTGCCACAGGGGGGCGCCAGCCACAAAAACTGTCATTGTGTCCTTAGGCAAGGCACATCACCCACATTGCCTAGTATGAAAGTGGTGTGTGCGTGAGTGTTGGTGGTGGCCGGAGGGGCCGATGGTGCAGATTGACAGCCTCGCTTACGTCAGTCTGCCCCAGGGCAGCTGTGGCTACAATAGTAGTTTACCACCACCGGGTCTGGAGTGAATGAATAATGCTCTGTAAAGTGTCTTTGAGTGTCCTGAAAAGCACTATATAAAACTGATGCATTATTATTATTATTATTATTATTATTATTATTATTATTATTATTATTATTATTATTATTTTTATTATTATTAAGAGTCAATTTTGGACCTTTAACATCATGCTGATGTTAAAGGTCCAAAATTGTAAACTTTACAATCAAAAGTGATTGTAAAGTTTACGTTTACACTGAAACAAATCACTGTATCATTGCATCAGAAACTATATGCATCCAGACACGTCGTTTCTGTGTCTGCAAAACCTCTTGAAACACTAGTCACATGACTAGGCTGGCCTCACGATGCCATATGGGAGGTAAAAACAAGGAAGTGGAGCATCGTGTCTGAAGTTACAGCAGCTGATTTCGAGCTGAAGAAGATGGTAAGTGTGAAAACAGTCTTTTCATGGACCAACGCTGTTTTGCGTTTGTGGTTTGTTTAAACTGTTTTCCACAATAGCATCACCTGACCGGTGCCATGAACCCAGTGAATCAGGAAGATGCAAGTCACAGTGACGTGGTCCAATAAGGATGGCAACTAGTGCTCCTACGTCAGCGTATCACCGTTTTCAGGTGTCCACAGGGTGCCGGATCAGATCTGTGCTCAGATGAATTCGTGGGAGCTGGAGGCACCAGATCGTTCCGTCTCTGGAGCCGTTTTAGTGTGGAAGAGCACTGCATCCAAAACGAAAACGTAATGGAATACGTACTAGTGTGGATGGGGCCTAACTAATGTACATTACTGAAAACACCATCTCTAAGACACAGTAAAAAGGAATTTTTAGCCGCCACAATAACAAATACCCCTTCGGATTTGCACAAAGAGAAGCATGAAAACAACATAATGTAAGCGATGTAAAAGGAATGTAAAATGCACAGTTCTATGCAAACTCACAACTGCTGAGCGTGGAGCAGCAAGTGGTTTCTACTGAAATCTACGATATTATGCAAAACTGACTCTTATGAGATTTACTTAGTGCGCATGCGCGAGTTCATGTGTGCAGCCTGTTTACAGAGCTCCGATCCTTTCTTCGCTTTTCTTGCTTTTTTGTACTTTTTACCTTTCTACTTGAGCATCTACTTTTTGACATAGTTCTTAACAACACTAGAGTCAGCCAAGGGAGGTTTTTTTTGGCAACTTTGAGTGACCCTTAAGACTGTTTCTGACTGACACGGGGTTACAATGCAGCTTCGCTACACTCGGGAACAGCTGATGGTGCTGAGAGACGCTGGAGCGGCTGCTATAGGAACCACCGGGAGCTCACCTGACATCCCCGCGGACTGCAGGAGAAGGACACACAGGGGCTGCAGAGGAAATTAAAAACTGCAACGGAAGAGGATAGCAGCAAAACAACAGAGACTTAAGTTCAAGCCGTGTCTCCCCTCTATTGTGATGGGTAACGTGAGATCCCTCGTAAATAAGATGGATGAACTAACAGCGCTTGCCCAGAGTCAGAAGGAATATTGGGAGTGCAGTTTAATGTGTTTCTCCGAGACATGGCTGCATGAAGATGTGCCTGATGACAACGTTTCTATCGTGGGCTTCTCCACTGTACGGGCCGACAGAGAGCGCGCCAGCTGCGGGAAGAGCAGAGGCGGCGGGGTCGCTGTGCTCGTCAACCACCGCTGGTGCCATCCATCGCACATCACCGTCAAGGAACGGATCTGCGGCCGCGATGTGGAACTATGTACTGTCGGACTACGGCCTTATTATCTACCGAGGGAGTTCTCACATGTGTTTGTTGCTGTCTACGTGCCTCCGTCAGCCAACGCCCACAGCGCCTGTGACTCTATCCACGCTGCGGTAGCCCGGATTCAGAACGCTCACCCTACAGCCTTCATCGCCATCTCCGGGGACTTCAATCATGTCAGTTTGGCCAAAACTCTCCCCACTTTCTCCCAGTTTGTGAACTGCTCCACCAGGGAGGGAAAAACATTAGACCATCTCTATGCTAATGTTTGTGGCGCATACCTTGCGGCCCCCCTGCCCCCACTTGGCCGTTCAGACCACACCCTGGTGCTCCTCAGGACATCTTACACACCTCTGGTGAAGCGCTTTCCCCCCTCCCCCCGGTCTGTGAGGAGGTGGACAGACGAGTCTCTGGAGGTGTTACAGAGCTGCTTTGAGGTGACAGACTGGGCTGCACTCACTGAGCCCCATGGAGAAGACCTCGACGGGCTGACTGACTGCATCACCAGCTACATAAACTTCTGTGTGGACTCAGTTGTCCCAACAAAGACTGTGAGCTGTTATCCAAACAACAAGCCATGGATAACCAAGGACATTAAAGCCACACTCATTGGGAAGAGGAAGGCCTGCAGCTCGGGAAACAAGGAGGAGGCCCGGGCTGCTCAGAAGAAACTGAAGGTGCAGCTGAGCCAGGCCAGACAGAGACATGGGTGGAAGCTGGAGTGACACCTCCACACTGACTGTCACTGAGGAGCAGGTGAGGTGTCAACTGCAGAGACTGAAGGCAGGTAAAGCACCAGGACCTGATGGAGTGAGCCCCAGAGTCTTGAAGGGCTGTGCTCCCCAGCTCAGTGGTGTCCTGCACCAGATCTTCAGCCTGAGCCTGAGTCTTCAGAGAGTCCCCCTGCTGTGGAAGACATCGTGCCTCGTCCCCGTCCCAAAGACGCCGTGCCCCAGCGACCCTAAGGACTACAGGCCCGTGGCACTGACCTCCCACATCATGAAGACTCTGGAGCGACTCGTCCTGCAGCAGCTGAGGCCTATGGTCCAACATCTGCAAGACCCGCTCCAGTTTGTCTACCAGCCCCACCTTGGAGTAGACGACGCCATCCTGACCCTACTCCACAGAGTCTACTCCCACCTGGACAAGCCGGCCGCCACTGTGAGGATCATGTTTTTTGACTTCTCCAGTCCGTTCGGCACCATCAGGCCGGCTCTGCTGGCTGAGAAGCTGGCCTTTGACATCTGCAGGACAATGCTCAGGATGTTCTACGAGTCTATGGAGGCCAGTGCATCATGTACGCTGTATCTGCTGGGGCAGCAGTCTGCGCCTGAGGGACACTAATAGACTCAATAAGATCATCAGGAAGGCTGGACATGTTGTGGGGGAGGAGCTGGACTCTCTGGCGGTGGTGCTGGACAGGAGAATACTGGACAAAATCTGGACTATTCTGGACTCTCCCTCCCACCCCCTCCACAAGGTGCTGGCCAATCAGAGGAGCTCTTTCAGCCATAGACTGCGGCTGCCGCTGCTCCACTGAGACACACAGGAAATCTGTCCTGCCTGTCGCCATCAAACTGTTGAACTCTGCACTTTAACTCACAAACTACTCAATCCTTTTCATCCTATTCCCGGCTCACACATGTATATAGTCATAAATATGTCGCTGATGTAAATAATTTCCCAGAGAGAGCTATTTTATCTTTTATCTTATTGTATTTATCTTATCTTATTTTTGAACTTGTTTCGATCTACATGCTCTTGGTCGGTTGCATCTGTAACAAAGGAAATTTCCCCTCGCGGATGAATAAAAGTCATTCTGATTCTGATTCTGATTCTGATTAATCCGAGTTAGAATGTTGTTTCCTCCTCAAAAACAGACCTGGAGTTGTGTTTTGTTTGAGTGAACATCTCCAAACCTCAAAAGGTCTATTCCACCTTGTGTTAACAGGTACATTTTGCCTTTAGTTCAGTACAGATCGGCAATTCTAGAGCTAAAATTATCCAAATGATTCTAGCGAAGGTGTATGGGGTTTAAAAACAAAATGGAGCACTTCCTGTTTTACCACATGACATCACAAAGTGGAACAGTGTTTTCTGTTTAATAGAAGAATGTAAATATGTGTGTTAAATATGTGTGAATGAGACAAAATACAACTCCAGGTATGTTTTTTTTTTTTTTAATGTCGAAACAACTTTGTAATAGATCAGAAAATAACACAATATGGACTCTTTAAAGGTGCATTGTGTAACTTTCCTGGTGGAGGCTCCGTCAAATACTTTCGTCCATGGAAATGTTATTACTTTGTCTAGAATGTTCCACAGTATGGCATTAAACCTTTGTATCTTCATGGAGACCAAATCCGAACAGGTCAGATCTGTCACAGTCAGAATGCGTACGTACGTAACGTAAAGTTGTTTAATGTCACACTGTGGAACATTCGAGGCAGAGCAATGATATCTCCATAGAACCAAACAGACAAGTGATGAATTACACAGGTACAAAGGTTCCTTTATGTGAAATGAAGTGTAATTTGTGCAGACCGTATTTCTTGTTATTCGAGGAAGTGTGTCTCTACTGTTGTGTTTTTCCATGACGCTGGTGCAGGTCTGAAAACACATTTTTGTATATCTTGTGTATGTTGGATTGCTCAATCAGAATAAAACAGGAGTGAATGGAAATTGCAGTTTAGAAAAACGTTTTGTCCACTTTCATATTCACCGTTTGTTGGCAACAAGAACGTCCTGTTACTCTCTGGGATTTGACGTGAGATTGGAGCAGGCGTTCAGAATGTACATGCCGTCGCTTATTTGATATAATAAAGTGAAACTCTGTGGACAGAACGTTCTCCTGAGTTATTACTTCTCAACCTTTCTTCTGAATGCTGAAAAGAGCACTGTGTCATTTTTCAGGTAGAAGTTCCATCAGCTCCTCGCTTTAGTGTATTCGGTTATATTTATTCAACCACTGTGAAAAACATGCACAACAGCATAATGGGGACGCCTCTCTGCAGATGTCACCTATACATTTGCCTGGCAGCTTTACTTGTCCCCAAGTATCCAGTTTAATAACAATGTCTTTAAGAATCAGCAAAATAAAACATCATTACAAAATTACCAGGTTTGGTACACAGCAAAAACTGAAAGGTTAAAATTTTAGGGTAAAATATTTCAGAGTTGATATGGCTGAAGTTAATTCAACTCTCCCTAGTGTTCATTCAGCTTCCCTCCCACCACTTCAATCTCCCACCAGAGAAGTCCAGTTTGAACCAGTTTTTGTACAGAATTTCATCTTAAATGAACTCAAATAAAGTGTAAAAATAAAACTCCTCTGTGTGTTGTTTAGCTAAATCAGGATAAACCTACAAACCTACCTATCCATTTACTCTCAAAATGTTAATATAACTCTTGATTTCAGGGTTAAACTTGGTCCAGTGTTACATAATTAACATTTCCAAAAATGTTTAATTAACTCTAGAACAGATTGGACTCATATAAACCCTGAGAAAATGTTCAAACTGATTCTGTGAGTCAGTTTTAACAATCCACTTTTTGCTGTGTCCTTGGATGGGAGACGACTGGGAAATACAGGTGCCACAGGGGGGCGCCAGAGGAAAAAAAACTGTTGTCGTGTCCTTGGACAAGACACTTCACCCACATTGTCTTGCATGAAAGTGGTGTGTACTTGAGTGTTGGTGGTGGTTGGTGCAGATTAGCAGCCTGATTTCTGCCACTCTGCCCCGGGGTAACTGTGGCTAGTACATGGAATGTACAGTATAAAGAGTGAAATTGTAAAGCAACTTTGAGCATTTAGAAAAGTGCTACGTAACACTAATGTATTGTTGTTAAAGTGAAACAATAAGGTGGCAGCTATATCATGCTAACATTATGTTCTGATCTTTAAGCCATGTTATAATGGGACCTTGTCAAAAACATGTCAGGGTTGGGTATTATTATTCTCACTCCCAAAGCACCCTCAGTGGTACAGGTCTCTCTTAAAATTGTCAGCAAAAAATAATTGCGTCAAAATTGTCTTCAGTATTAGTCCGATGAGGTCAATTTGGTCTTCAGATAATTTATGTTCTTACTGTAGGTTCTTTTTTCAGACCAAGAGTTTGTTTTCACCCCTGACCGTTTGGACTGCTCCTCAGAATGCTCACGTGATGTTGCTGGGACGTGTCCTCTCAGCTGATTTAAACAGGTTTTGGTGCTGTCTTCCTCCCGGTGGAGGCAGGACGACAGCGCCACCTGCAGTCCCACTTCCTCAGAACAGTATCCTAGGTGTGTGACAGTAAAAAAGCCCCTCGTCCCAGTTTATAGTCCTGTGGGCACATTTTCCTATTTCGATTGCCATTTTAATCCCGAGATGTTTGTTGTCCTCTGTCCCAACGCTGTCGTCCTGCCTCCACCAGGACAAAGACAGCGCCAAAACCTGTTTAAATCAGCTGAGAGGACACGTCACAGCAACATCAGGGAAAAACACTGTGAGCAGTCCAAACTGTGAGGCATGAAAACAAACTCTTGGTCTGTCTTCAGTATCGATACATGTTCTAATGACTTTCTAGTTTTAGTATTGATTAGTATTTGATAGGAATGGGACAAGATCTCACTCGACCAATTTGCCACAAGATTGCACACACTGTGAACTAAGCAACACTATTTACTTATTCTAATTTATTTAAAAATCTTGCATTGTCTCGATCTCGTGGACCTTATCTCATGTCTAATCTCCATCTTGTGAGAATTTTGTCTCCTCCCACTCCTAGTATTTGGGTATCCATGGGTTTCAGGATGATAAAAAATTTGCAATTAACAATTTAATATAAAATATTATATTTGTTGAATGGGAAAAATCCTCAAAATACAGTATAAGAGCAAGCTGAACCCCATGACCCTTAAAGGGCTAGTTGGGGTTTTTGACATGAATCTGTACGGCCCCGTCAGCAGTGTCGTGCATCAACACTGACTTACCTCCCGACAGCATCCGGTGAGCCGAGTTCTCGCCCACTTTCAGTGCTGATGAAAGTCTCATCTCTCAACTCATAATCGCTTGGCACTATTTTCTCTTCGCTCATATCACTGAGCGCTGCTTCCAGGTGAAGCCGCGCATGAATCCAACACTTTTTTCAGTAGTTCGGCAGTGTTTACGTGCTTAAAGGCGTTCTGATTTGTGATGCACACAGAAGCTGCACGCTGACCTCCTTGCGTCTGTGGCATGATGAGATCCCATTCGTGGCAGCAGTAGCTCTCCACCTCTGTCGACATTACTTCACACTTAAAACAAGTGCACCACCATGTGTGGGTCCCCCAGTCCCTCATGGCTCCAGCTGTGGCTCCAGCTTCAGCTTGTCCCACTCTGTCCCTCCTCTCTCTCTCTCTGCTGTTCTGACTCCCTCTGGTGAATTTGGCCACAGAGTGCAGTGATACGAACGGAGAGAAAATAGTACCAATCAGTTATGAGGTCTGACTTTGTTGTGGTTCACATTTTGTGACGCAAATGTATCACTCTTTTGAACACATATCGTTTTGAGAAGAGAAACTCTTTATTTTCATGACTCCAGCCAACTTGCCGGACACTTTCATCAGCACCAAAACCGGGGAAGAACTCAGCTCACCAGACGCTGTCGGGAGGTAAGTCAGTGCTGACGGGGACGTACAGATTCATGTCACCCAAACTATCCCTTTAAAGCTCAAGTAAAACCAAAGCTGTGGTGACGTCATCCTGAAACACAAATTCAACATAGGCCCTGACAAATCCAAATCCAAGCTCATATTAGTCAAAGCTGAGATGACATCAGAAAGACGACAGACTTGTGTATATGATTAAGGCGCCTTAATTCAAATGAGACATGGTGTAAAGCTCACTGCAGATAGTGAGGAACAGAACGTCTGCGCATCTGCGGAACTGTCACAGCAGCTCGACTGAAAAACCCTCTTTCTACTCGCTCTTTGATACATGGACACGGCTCATATGTATTTCACACGGGGCAGATACACAGTAATAGCAGAGCGACGTACGTGTGTCAAGAGATTTTGTAGTATGACATTCTCGGAAACGCAGGGACTACATTTCTCTATTCGCATTTCGATGAATCTGTTGTAACTGTTGACAGCTTTTTCTAAGATTCTAAGGTTTTCAAGCAGAGTTCTTGTCAAAATCGTAACTGGAAAATGAGCCGTGTCAGATCTGTGACATGTGTCTTATGTGGATATAAAGGATCACATGACAGCGCTTAAGAAACATGTGCACACAGAAGACGAGAGATTTCATTACATCGTCAATAAATGCCAGAGGGAATTTTTATTTTTAAGATTTTGCTCAGATAGATCCTCGAGGGGAAATTGTGTTCCCCGGGTTTCAGACGACATCACAACATTTTACAGGGCAATAATATTTAATACAGATGAGGCTAAAGTGAATATGTTTTCTGTTGTAATGAGGCGTTCATGGTTTGGTTGCTAATAGAAAAGATCAGATTTGACATTTGCAAGTTCACTTCTACATCGCTGTTGTTTTTTCAAAATAAAACCTAAAATAAGAAAATGAAAAAACACCATTTTCTTCATTATTTGTCTCCAAAACCAAAATGAAAAAATGGACAATGATTAGTTTTTTTTTGGTTTCAATTTTGTGTTTAATTGAATAATGGAAAAAAAAAATGTTTCATGAAACAAACTCCTGGTCCTAATATCCAGTGTGGAGCCGAGCCAACTAAACCAGGACTAAACCAGGACTGAACCAGGACTGAACCAGGACTAAACCAGGACTAAACCAGGACTAAACCAGGACTAAACCAGGACTGAACCAGGACTAAACCAGGACTGAACCAGGACTAAACCAGGACTAAACCAGGACTGAACCAGGACTAAACCAGGACTAAACCAGGACTGAACCAGGACTAAACCAGGACTGAACCAGGACTAAACCAGGACTAAACCAGGACTGAACCAGGACTAAACCAGGACTAAACCAGGACTGAACCAGGACTAAACCAGGACTAAACCAGGACTAAACCAGGACTAAACCAGGACTAAACCAGGACTGAACCAGGACTAAACCAGGACTGAACCAGGACTAAACCAGGACTGAACCAGGACTGAACCAGGACTAAACCAGGACTGAACCAGACCTGAACCAGGACTGAACCAGGACTAAACCAGGACTGAACCAGGACTAAACCAGGACTGAACCAGGACTGAACCAGGACTAAACCAGGACTGAACCAGACCTGAACCAGGACTGAACCAGGACTAAACCAGGACTAAACCAGGACTAAACCAGGACTGAACCAGGACTAAACCAGGACTAAACCAGGACTAAACCAGGACTAAACCAGGACTGAACCAGGACTAAACCAGGACTGAACCAGGACTAAACCAGGACTGAACCAGGACTGAACCAGGACTAAACCAGGACTGAACCAGACCTGAACCAGGACTGAACCAGGACTAAACCAGGACTGAACCAGGACTGAACCAGGGACTAAACCAGGACTGAACCAGGACTGAACCAGACCTGAACCAGGACTGAACCAGGACTAAACCAGGACTAAACCAGGACTAAACCAGGACTGAACCAGGACTAAACCAGGACTGAACCAGGACTAAACCAGGACTGAACCAGGACTGAACCAGGACTAAACCAGGACTGAACCAGACCTGAACCAGGACTGAACCAGGACTAAACCAGGACTAAACCAGGACTAAACCAGGACTGAACCAGGACTAAACCAGGACTAAACCAGGACTGAACCAGGACTGAACCAGGACTGAACCAGACCTGAACCAGGACTGAACCAGGACTAAACTAGGACTGAACCAGGACTGAACCAGGTCTAAACCAGGTCTATACCAGGATTAAACCAGGACTGGACAAGGACACTGTAATTCCCACAGAAAATTGGCCATTATCCGTTTTTTCCATTATTCATTTAAACACAAAATCAAAAACATTTTGGTTTTGGAGACAAATAATGAAGAAAAGAGCTGTTTGGTTTTTCATTTTCTTATTTTTGAATGAACGAATGATACACAGATTCTCCAGCCTGGTACTAATATTTTGGTGCATTTGTGTCCTTGTGTCTGTCTACACCTCCAGAGCTCAAAACACTCTCTTCTACCTTTTTTTTTTGGCTTGTTTTTTAACAGCTGCCTTTACCTTTAGTCATCTCAATGCATTTTAGAATGTCAAAAACACAAATTGCCATCACTAACTCCAGTGTTTTTCTTTAATACAAGAAACTATGATGCTCCCCATAGTCTAAAAGCAACCTGCAATATATTGACTTTGTTGTTCTTGTTTTCCATTTATGAAAAAAAAATACTGCTTAAATATTAAATATAGGCAGTAAGTGGCATTTATGCTTCTCAAACTGAATTAGATTAAATAATTGTAATAAAAATCATTTGTATCCACCATAATTTTATCAAACTGAATCTGACACGGGGAGGAGGAGGTACATATCTTATATAAAGTATGTGTATATATTGTACATTATTGCCGCAGTATGGACAGGGAGGGCCTCTGGCTCAGTGTCAGTCATTCATAATTACTCCATGTTATTGCAAACCTGGGGATTAGCTGCTGTACGGTCCAACAGGGAGATCTGTGCTGCATTAGAAAAGGGCTGGTGCTGTGGTACAGGGCGCTGGATCAGATTATGTGCTACTGGTTAGTCATTTTGTGATTTAAAATTGAAACCATCTATATTTTATTCATATCCACTGCCCTCTTTTGATACCAGACATGTTGGAGCATTGCACAAGAGAAATAAAAAGATGAAAGGTCTGAGTTAACGGGTTATCTGAGATCTTATCTTTAGCTTTTTCTATTAAATCCTCGATGTCGGGAATCGTTGACAACACTAAATGTTTGTCTTCGTCTCCATCCATCTGGACACAAAAGGACCCAGAGGAGCTGGAGTTTGACCTCAGGGCTTCACAGCTCACAGTTAATTGGCCGGTGCGCCGACTACAACTTCCGGGGCTCTTGCAAAACCGTCCAGTGTGTTCTGATTCCTGACCGAGTCGCTGGAGAGAAATGAAATTGAGCGGAGGCACTGGGTGGTGCCAGCCTGGCTAAGGTGACAGACCTCTCACCAGAATGTTACATAGTACAGCTTTAAAGGTCCTATATTACACAAAATAAACTCTTGTGAGCTTTAAGCCGTCTTATAATGTTTTTACCTAATCAAAAACAGACCTGGAGTTGTGTTTTGTTTCATTCGGGCATGTTTGAGTAACACTACACCAAAGCTCAAAACGCTCTGTTCCACTGTGTGATGTCATGAAGTGGTAGTTTTCAAATGAACAGCTCCTTTTACCTTTAGTTCAGTAGAGACCTGAAATTATCCTGATTCTAGTTAAAGTTTATGGAGTTTCAAAACACAGTAAAGCACTTTGTGTATTACCACATGACATCACAAGGGGGAACAGAGAATACTGAGCTTTGGAGATGCAAACAAACTAATAATAAAGGATTTCTCAAACCAAAACACAGATCCTGGTATGTTTCTGATGTGGAAATACTTTTATAACATAAAAGTTCACAAGAGAGAGTCTTTTGTGTAATATAAGATCTTTAAAGTTGCACTATGTAACTTTCTGGTGAGAGGTCTGTCACCTGCTTGTCTTCATGAAGATGTTTTTGCTTTGCCTAATGTTCCACAGTATGGCATTAAACTGATCCATCTTACATTTATTTCATTACATATATTTTTATTGTATTGCACTCTTATACATCTGGCCTTTGCAAAAATAATGCCAAACAGATGCACTATATATCAAATTCCTCTCATTGAATAGATAAAATTATGAACATGACGAGATTAGGTTTGATTTTGTGAGCTCTATAAACCTCCACTTTTGGTTTGGTTAACGATGAATTCATTATCAAGTCATTGATTTGTTCAGGGGACAATTACTCAGATGACGTGACGCAGAAGTGAGTTTGTGTCGTCTTTATTTCCCTGGGGTCAAAACCTTTCAAATCTGACCCATACTTAAACTTCAAAGTAACACGTGGCAACCGAAGCCCACTGCTTCTCTTCAGAGTGTTTCCTCGCAGCAGAATTAGATGTCAGGGGGCGATGGAGGAAACCTTGCCTGACCTGCCTGTGTTCCTTCTACATTCTGTTTGAATCCAGAAGAACAGGGGTCTCCAACCTTTTTTTCTCCGGTGAGCTACCTTTACCAAACAAAAATGCCGCAAGAAACTGAAACGATTACAGGAAAAAGGGCGAGTCCTCGGGTACAGTTGGATGCATATAAAATTTATTAGTGCACAAAGTTGGGTTTCAAATGATCCATACACAATAGTAACAGGCATGTAATTAACCACATTTTTGTTATTCAGCACAATGATTCCGAAACCGCCACTGGGAGCTCCTGAGCTACAGGTTAGAGACCCCTGGACTAGAACTAAGGATGTATGAACCAAAATATCGTGATATTGTATCATCAAAAGTCTCAGTGATATCGTAGGCCATCATATAATAATAATAATAATAATAATAATAATAATAATAATAATAATAATAATAATAATAATAATGCATCAGTTTTATACAGCGCTTTTCTGGACACTCAAAGACGCTTTACAGAGCATTATTCACTCACTCCAGACCCGGTGGTGGTAAACTACTATTGTAGCCACAGCTGCCCTGGGGCAGACTGACAGAAGTGAGGCTCCAATCTGCACCATCGGCCCCTCCAACCACCACCAACACTCAAGCACAAACATCGCTTTCATACTAGGCAATGTGCCTTGCCTAAGGACACAACAACAGTTTTTGCCCCTAGCGCCCCCCTGTGGCACCTGGAATTCCCAGTGTCTCCCATCCAAATGCTAACCAGGCCCTGCTGAGCTTCTGAGGTCTGACGGGATCAGGCTTTGACAAGGAGGTATGGCCACCACATCATCACAATATAACCGCAAAAAACAGAGAGAACTACATAGACCATGATTCTTTGCTCCGTTTCAGTCCAATCTACAGGATGAAATAAGTCTGACTAAGCACTTTGAAATCTTAATTACTTTATTATGACAGAAAAGTAGCATATTCACAACTAAGTTCAGTAATAAATTTTAATAAATATCATACTGTGAGATGCATATCATGAAAATATCGCATGGAGACACTTGGATTGCGTTACATCCATAACTGGAACTGGTCCACAGAGCGTGAAAAACCTCTGTCCAAACAACCACAGCCGCTCATTTCTATGTCGTGCCTCTCAAATGCAGAAGACACCTCCTCTCCAAAATTCTCCGAACATTCAGAACAAAATATATGTTCGGATTGATTTTTTCCCTTGTGCTGTCTACCCCCTCCTGTGTCTCTGTGGAGCTGGGCTGAGATTCTGGCACCACCCTCACCTGTAGTTCACACCCACTACTCACCTGCAGTCAATCCAGCTTCAACCTGAAAGAATCGGCTCTTTCACCCTCACACTCCCAGATCGTCAGTTTATCTGCAGTGGTATACTGTTTGACCTAGGTTGTTTCTATAGTCCTTTAAAGAACACATATTATGCTAAATCAACTTTTTTAGCTCTTTGGTAGTGTTTCCTGGGTATATATGATGTGTATTGACTCATAAAAACTCAATTTCAACCATACAGTAGTTGCAAAGATATCTTTATATCTTTTAGACATCTTTCAGTTCTGGTCCAGACACGCTGTTTTCATTTTCTGTGATCTGTTACGTTTTCTCGATCTGTTACATCACAGAATTTCAGTGGAAATCTCCTAAAAAGGAAATACAAGTTCAATAACTTCCGTCTAATTGCTCTCTGGGTCCGCCATCTTGTTTTTGGTTTGTAGTCCAAGCGCAACATGATGAGGAAAGTCCGTAGCGTTGGTTGTATTAACCAACACACATCGTTACACCGCATGTAGAGACTGTGTCTGCCTCTCTGACATGAGGTCGAAGCTGATTCCAGAAAACAGGAAATTGGTAACTAAAAGTTCTACCTCCCATTTAAGTTTATTAAACCTGGGGACACTCGTAGCCCTGCATTTTGTGAGCGCAGTGTCTGTTTGGTTTATAAGGTGCTGTCAGGTCAGTGATATAAGATGGGGCCGTCCCATTTACAGCTTTATAGGTGAGAAGAAGGATTTTAAATTTAATTCTAACCTCGACCGGGAGTCAATGAAGTGAAGCTAACACCGGAGTAATGTGTTCTCTTCTATTTGTTCCCGTTAATAATGTTGCTGCTGCATTTTGAACAAGCTGAATGCTTTTTAGTAGCTTTTAGGGCAGGCTGCAGCAGAGAGTTACAGTCTAATCTTGATTAAATAAATGCATGGACAAGCTTTTCTGCATCATTTTTTGGATATTTCTAACTTTGGTGATGTTGTGGAGGTGGAAGATGCTGTTTTACAGACTTGGTTTATGTGGGCTTTAAATTAAGTCTTGGTCAAATATAACCCCCAGGTTCCTCACGGTGGAGCTCGAGGTCACACTGATGCCATCCAGGGAAACTATCTGATCTGATAGAGCCTCTCTCAGGTTTTTGGGGCCAAGTATAATAACCTCTGTTTTTTCAATGTTTAGGAGAAGATCATCCAGGTCTTTTCCACATGTCACTGTGACCAGGTTTTATTGATAAGTACAACTGTGTGTCATCTGCATAACAGTGAAAGTTAATGCTGTGCTTTCTGATTACATTTCCTAGAGGCAGCATGTAGCATAAACAGAATGGGTCCAAGTACTGACCCCTGCAGCACTCCGTAGTTAACATTAGTGCACTCTGAAGATTGACCATTTACATGGACAAACTGGTACCTCTCAGATAGATAGGATTTAAACCAGCACAAGGCCACTCCTCTAATCCCTACATCACATTCTGATCTTTGTAATAAGATGTTGTGGTCGATCGTGTCGAAGCTGCACTGAGGTCTAACAAAACCAGGATTGAGAGCAGCCGATTGTCTGCAGCTGATAACAAATCATTTGTGACTCTAACTAATGCAGTTTCTGTGCTGTGATGGGGTCTGAATCCTGACTGGAAAATCTCAAATCAGTTGTTGTCCTGTAGGTGGCAACAAAGCTGTTTAGTTACAACTCTTTCTAGAACTTTTGAAACAAAAGGAAGGTTTGATATTGGTCTGTGGTTGGCCAGAAGGCCTGGGTCTAAACTGGGATTTTTCAGAAGTGGTTTAATCACTGCATATTTAAAGGACTGTGGGACGTAGCCTGTCTCTAGTGAGGTATTTACTATATTCAGTATAATACCATTAATTCGGGGGAAAGTTTCTTTAAAAAGCTTAGTGGGTATTGGGTCTAGAAGACAAGTTGAAGTTCTGGAGGACATTACAACTGATGTGATCTTTGCTTGGTCCACTGTGGAGAAGCAGTCTATAATTTTAGCTGACTTTACAGAGGCCTCTAATTCCAAAGCTTTAACTTGATCAAGGCTGATTTTGGGAGCAATTTTATTTAATAATAGATAATTTTGATTTTATTCTTGAAAACTTTTTTGGAAAGCCATCACAATTTACAGTAGCCGGAATACACGGTTCTACCGAGCTGTGGCTGGTGGTCAGCCTGGCTACAGTGCTGAACAAAAACCTGGGATTGTTCTGGTTTTCTTCTATTAGAGTTGAGTAATACCTGGTCTTAGCCTTACGTACGGCCCTTTTATAAATTAAGAGACTATTTTTCCAGACATTCAGAGACTGCTCTGAGCTGGAGTGGTGCCAGATCTTTTCTACACTCAACAAAAATATAAACGCAACACTTTTGTTTTTGCTCCCATTTGTCATGAGATGGACTCAAAGATCTAAAATTCATTCCAGATACACAATATTACCATTTCTCTCAAACATTGTTCACAAATCTGTCTAAATGTGTGATAGTGGCACTTTTGCTTTGCTGAGATAATCCATCCCACCTCACAGGTGCCACATCAAGATGCTCATCAGACACCATGATTAGTGCACAGGTGAACCTTAGACTGCCCACAATAAAAGGCCACTCTGAAATGTTTAGGACTCAGAAGGAAACTGGACTGTGATATGACGGTGCTCCTCCGCCTCTACACAAACTCCTGCTGTATGAAAGTTTACATGAGTAGGGGGCGTGGCTTCATTTAGGCTCACAGACTCTTCTGGTTGAAGCCAAGTTTCTGTTAGGGCAAGAAGATCAATTTTACTATCAATAATTATATCATTTACTAAGAGCTTTTGAAGAGAGAGACCTGATGTTTAATAGGCCACAATTAATACCATTTGTTCGTTGTTTATTAATTGTACTATTGGTAGTTATTTTTATTAGATGTTTGGAGACTGCTCTTTTTATAGGTGGGCGACTGCTTTTGATGGGGTGAGGAACAGATACAGTGTCTATTTGCTGCACTAAACCTGAACTCTGGACTTGCACGTGATTGAGAGGAGGAAGCTCAGAGGAGTGTTCTGACCTCCTGCTCTGTGCCCAGGTCCCACCTCTGGTTTGTCAGATAAAGCGAAGATGCTGTCGGTCATATTTCTAGATAAGACAGCAGAGCCCTCCCAAGTGGGATGGATGCCGTCTTTGGAAATGAGACCTGGTTTTCCCCAAAATGCACGCCAATTATCAGCAAAGCCTATGTTGTTTTTGGGGCACCATCTAGATAACCAGCGGTTAAATGATGAAAAGCGGCTGTACATTTCATCATTGGTCAAATTCGGCAGGGGACCAGAGAATATTACGGCATCCGACATCGACTTAGCCAGTTTGCACACCGATCCTACGTTCAATTTGTGTACCTCTGATTGTCTCCGCCGGGCGTCATTACCGCCAACGTGAATCACGATACGACGGAACCTACACTCACTCTGGGCTAGCATCCTAAGGTATCCTTCGATGTCACCCACTCTGGCCCCTGGTAAACACCTAACTGTGGCCGCTGGCAGCCTCATGTCCCTGACTATAGAACTGCCAATTACCAGAGTTGTTGGTACAGCCGGTGTGTTGCTGAGGGGAGCAAACCTAAGCTAAGTGAAAAAGTAACTTACCATAATACAGGTACTCAAAATTAGTAGTTTGAATACATCGATTTTTAAAAATTTTCTATGTGCAGCACTTTGGAAACAGTGTTTGTTTATCAGATCCACTGAAACACAGGTTGGCACTTAGCCCACCTCACCCCCCAGTGTCTGCATACACTGCAGAGAGTGTGAGTGTGTGAACGGGTGCGTGGTTGATCTAAAGCGCTTTGAGCATTGAAGGTGGGAAAGCACAAAATAAAAATGTGACCATTTTACATAACAAATATATATCTATATATCTATATATATATAGATATAGATATATATATAGATAGATATATGGGTCAATGACGTATAAGGATTTTCAACAGGCAAATTTCAAAATATAAAAATATTAGTTTCTGTGGGACTTTTTCAAATATTTACAGTGTCAGGTGCATAAATCTATTTTTAACATTTATATGAAGCATTTTTAGTGTAAAATCTCGTGGTGCGACCGAGAATAACCTTAAAATAGTTTTAATTTGTAAAACATGGTTGGGATATTCATCTAAGTTGTGACTAATATGAAGTTTTATAGAAACAAACTGCTGACGTTTCTTTAGATTTTTAATGCATATTGATATTTTCTTTTGCTCCAATATGACAGTCGCCTGCTTGTGTTTAATGAACAAACTACTGCCCTGGAAAATGCTGAAAATGAAGAAAAATGCCTAAAGAACCGTTCACCCAAGTCACTGTGTCTGTTATTAAACTCCAGCCATAGAATTCCTGCTGCTATTAGTCGCACTGCATGATGCGACTAATAACAGCTGCACACTACATGACATTTTAACACTTTAAGGACAAAAAACATGCAGAATAACTCAGGATTTCTGAAAAAATGATTTGGTTCCATGGAGGTGAGAAGTACTACAGAAATGTGGTGAATTATTATCAAATTTGAAGCTTTTTAACTGAGGAAATTGCAACTGGACAGAAAATGTAGGCGTCATGTCATTGACCCATACACAGATATATTACCAACTAGCCTATAGTCTCATCACACTTGCTTTATAAACCTCCTCCAAATCCCAGTAAACACATTTTTAAATAGACAGTACCGTTAAAACGCTTGGGCTGCTACAACTAAAAAGCAGAATGAAGCACAAGTTATTTATTCTACCTTCTACAGCTCAAATATGTAAACATAATTACATAAAAATGGCAAAACTATAAGTGTAAGTCCCCACTGTTGCAAAGAAACTGTGCACACGATAAGTATTAAGTCCCAAAATGGATTATTCCAGCTTTCATATGTTGATGTAGAGCTGATAATTATCTGGGTTCATGTGACAATCCAGCAGGGGCAGAGCAGCCAGACGAAGTACAAACAGCTCCATAATCGTGAAAAGATCATTACCCTTTAGTTTACCCACTTCTTTACACGGTTTCCACAGTAAACAGGTACATTTTTTGTGTGACTTTAGATGTGGCTGACTGCTACACATAATCCATTAACACCGGGGGGTAACATGTATTTCATATCCGTGTATCTATATTCACAAAGAAAGCGTCGTATTTAAAATGCGACGGGGAGTGTGGGTTTGGCCGAGCGCTGAGGTCAGGGGTTGGTCAACACTCCAGCGATTATCACATCTGAGTCTGTGTGAACTCCACAGCTTCAACTGAGATGCAGCCAAAGCCCCACGGCATCATGGGTAATGCTGTGCGTGTGTGTGTGTGCGTGTGTGCGTGTGTGTGTGTGTGTGTGTGTGTGTGTGTGTGTGTGTGTGTGTGTGTGTGTGTGTGTGTGTGTGTGTGTGTGTGTGTGTGTGTGTGTGTGTGTGTGTGTGTGCGTGTGTGTGTGTGTGTGTGTGTGTGTGTGTGTGTGTGTGTGTGTGTGTGTGTGTGTGTGTGTGTGTGGAGGGCATGGACAGAGTCTGAGTTAAAAAGTCCTATATTATGTGATATTGACTCATGAGCTTAAACTCATGTTATGATGATATCTCACCAAAAACAGACCTGGAGTTGTGTTTTGTTTCATTCACACGTCTGAGTTATCCTGGTTTGTTCGTCTGTCTGCATCTCCAAAGATCACAATGCTCTGTTCCACCTTGTGATGTCATGTGCAGTGGTCCCCAACTCTTAGGTCAGGGAGCGGTACCAGTCCATGGGTCGTTTGGTACTTACATTATTTCCATTTTATTTAATGAGGAACAATTTGGGAAAAAAAAGTTCAGTTGAGTTTGATTTTTGTGCTGATTAAAAATAAAATTGGCTGATTCCAAAATTGCAGTCAGTTTTTTTTCTAGCACGTCAAGGTTTTTCTCCACAGCTTCCCCTCCAGATAAGCAAAATTCTACTGATTGGCTGTAGTCGGACTTACAGCTGATTCTGACTGGACTCATCTACAGCTACACTGTGCAGCTCCAACAGGTCAGTACTGTTACAGGACAATTACAGGAGCCGTAAAACAGAATAGTGTTAAATAAACATCGCAGTCCAGCCTGTTAAGTCCAGTATTTTTCATAGTAAAAAAAAAAACGGATCCTGTAATTAAAAAAATTGACGTGATAAGAGAAAAACTGAGGCCCCGTTTACACGTACAGGGATATTTTTAGAAACAAATATTTCCCTCGCTCTGTTTTCTGAAATAACATTGTGCGCACAGCATCGTTTTCAAAAAGTTTCCGTTTACATGAACCCGCATAAATATGCCATCGAGCGCTGTCATAACTACGCCAAGCCTCTAGGGGCCAGTGTAGGAAGAAGGAAATCTCTGCAGCCAATGGGGCCTCCGTTTCAGTAGTTTTGATGCAGCAAGTCGGAGAGTAACAGCAGTGATGACCGCCACATCCTAAAATTTTCACGCCACTCCTCCGGGAAACCACTTCATTTTCAAAATGATCCCACCAGACAGCGGCCCACCCAGGTCAGACCTAAAAATGGCGACGTTGGTGGTGATGGCGATTGGGTCTTCGGGTCGTAAGGAGAAGAGAGAAAATTGCTGACCTCCGAGCCTCATTCATCTGTCTTCATCGATATGAAACATCAGCTGTGTGTGCAAATGCAAACACATGACAAACGCACTTTGGCCTGTCAACTGCCTAAAACGGCGTTTATGTCACTTTACATGCAAACGCGAAACTGTAGTTTTCAAAAATCTCCACTTTAGCCGGAGTTTTTAGAAGGACTCGTTTTCAGAGGTGAATTCTCTGTTTGCGTGTAAAAGACAGTACAGACATTTTTAAAAATATCCCTGTACGTGTAAACGGGGCCTGAGATCAGTTTTGAATTCCGCACCCAAAAATGTGTTTAAACAGTTGTCAGACCTCCCCCAGTGTTATCTGAGTCTGAACAATGTTTTATTTAGAAAAATGGCCGAGTTCTCTACATTCCGTCTTTCTGTGACTCACTCTTGACGCGTGTCCAGATGTTCGTCTCGGTCACATGACACATTAACACTACATCTTTGGAAATGTTTATTATGATGTTTACAAAACACCACAGTTTTTGTGTTGGTTTTTCATTTTATTTTGCTGTATTTCTCCGCCACACCTCAAACATCAGTCCGTGAAAATATTGTCTGACATTAAACCACTCCATGGTGCAAAAAAGTTTGGGGACCACTGATGTAGTGGTTTCCAAGTTGACAGCAATGTTTTACTTTTACTTTAGTTTAGAGATGGGAAAGTCCGGGGCTGAAATGATCCAAATGAGTCTAGTGAAGGTGTGTGGACTTAAAAACACAGTGGAGCACTTCCTGTATCAATTTGAGAGAAGAGCTCAGCCTAAATCTGCAGGTTTGTGTGTTAAACATATGTGAATGAAACAAAACACAACTCCAGGTCTGTTTGTGATGAGGAAACTACATTAGAACGGATCAGAAAATACAGTCAATATCGTCGGTCTGCGGAACATAAATGGGCGTTTCTTCCTTAAACGGGAACACCTCCCGTCCCTAAACGGGAACACCTCCCGTCCCTAAACGGGAACACCTCCCGTCCCTAAACGGGAACACCTCCCGTCCCTAAACGGGAACACCTCCCGTCCTTAAACGGGAACACCTCCCGTCCTTAAACGGGAACACCTCCCGACTTTAAACGGGAACACCTCCCGACCTTAAACGGGAACACCTCCCGACCTTAAACGGGAACACCTCCCGACCTTAAACGGGAACACCTCCCGTCCCTAAACGGGAACACCTCCCGACCTTAAACGGGAACACCTCCCGACCTTAAACGGGAACACCTCCCGACCTTAAACGAGAACACCTCCCGTCCCTAAACGGGAACACCTCCCGACCTTAAACGGGAACACCTCCCGACCTTAAACGGGAGCACCTTCCGTTTCCTCGCTGAACTGTCAACATCCGGTCTAACATATATGTCAAAATAAGAGTTGTACATTGCTCAGAGTAGAAAAGCAAGAACTTTACTTTTAACACTAAGCCCGCTATCGAACATCGCAGTAAAATATTGCACGAACAAACATCGCAGTAAAATATTGCACGAACAAACATCGCAGTAAAATGTTGGGTTGTGCAGTGCATTGTTTTACTTATCAAATAGTTTACATGTCCCCATACAAAAAGTATTTCCAACACAGTGCATTCAAGTGCAAGTGCATCATTTGGATACAAAGAAACTGCATTCATAACAAACTAGTGTTACCACTGTACTTGGACATACTGCACAATGCAGTATTTTGGACATGAAAATATTGCAGTACAGTTTTCCTGTCACTTTCATCAGTCACAGATAAGCAGGGGAAGCATAACTGTCAGCCTGTGGGTCAGATTCTGCTTTGCATTCAGGACTTAGATTAATCTCCACAAACCTTATACCCTTCACTGAATGTCACAGGCCAATATCTAGTATTAGGCCGAGGCCTGTCTTTGCATGACATTTCATAATATTTCCTGTGTATATTCCAAAAATGGCCGACTTGAAGTATTAATTTTAATATCACCTGGGCATTGAGCAAATTTGTTTAAATTGCAAGAAGCATCATTTACAATCTGGCAGCATAGTTCACACATAGTTCACAAAGACTAATACTTGGCTGAATGTGGATATTTTCAATAAAGACGCAAAGACCATTTATTTCATGTAGTAAACATAATTGAACTTTATTTAAATAAATATGTTTGATCTTTTCTGAACTTTTGTGTAACATTTCTCTTATTTGAAGAAAAACAGGCTCACAACAACTCACACGTGTCCATCCTACTTTGGAAATTGTACATCCTGTACCAAGTACCTTCCATATCTTGTTTGTCTAAGCACCAAAGATGCCTTCCTCCAGAGGGCAGTGGAACAGTGTGTGGTCCTGACATCGTTGTAAAAGCAGCTTCTGACCCTGGGCAGGATTGAACAATAGAACAACAGTGAAAGGAAGACATATGGAGAATAGTGACCAAACTCAAATGTGTTCTTATGCCATCTTGAATTTGTTGCGTTAATGTGTTAAACAAACAAGCAACACGGATGGTTAATGTTCTTTACATCTTCACTTTGAATGACGTTTAGATGGAAAGAAACAAATGTGCGTTGTGATATGTGACAAAAACACAATACCTAGTTTTGTCAGTATTTAACTTACTCTAAGCAATCTTTGAAATCCAACAAGCTATTCCACCATGTGGTGAGTTTCTATATTCTTTATTTGATAGGGACAGTGCATATTAATGAACATCTGCAACATTGCAGTGTAAATATGCCAGATTATAGCAAAAATGCTAATTTCCATCTGTAGTCCATAGGCAGGTGACATCACAGCAAAAACAATGACAGGTGACAGTAACAGCAACATTACAACACTACAACATTAAAACATTAAAACATTAAAACATTAAAACATTAAAACATTAAAACGTTAAAACGTTAAAATGTTAAAACTTAGAAGTGTCCACAAGTCTGGTTTTCCTTTAGCCAATGTTTCAAGTGTGATGTGAAAGTGGCCGGTGTTGGAGTCTCTTATTGACACTGGGAGAGTTCCAGAACTCGGTGCCTCTGACTGAGAGCAGTTTGTCCAAACGTGGTGCGTCTGTGTGGACCTCACAGTTCCCCCGGGCCGTGGCCCTAGTTCCCATCCCACAGACAGTCTTTGTTTTAATAAAATCCTGTAGCGGAGGAGGAGCCCATGTAAAACTTTATATATAAAACAACCATTTTTAAAATGAACAAAATTATTAAAATTAAGCAATTTATACTTGTCTAAAATAGTGCAGTGGTGGACTGAGAATGGTTTATTGTCCAATATTTTTTAAAGCTTTTTTAAAAAGTGAACAGAATCATGGAGTGTAAAAACATTTGTGCCGCATATAGAGTCATAAAGGGTCTTTGCCGGTCTAAAATTCACCAAGTTAAAATTAAGTTTTTGTGAGGCGCTTAATGTGTTTCTTGAATGTTAATGTCGGGTCCAACGTCAGTCCCAAGTATTTAAACTCTTTGATGAGACTGAGTTCTACTCTGTCCAGGAAAACACTGGACCGCTGCAGCTCAGTTGTTTTTTTACTGAACATGCAAACAGTTTTCTTTATATTGAGTTGTAAGCATGAGTTCTTGACCCACTTTTGGACTTGAGTCATGGCTGATGTTAACTTTTCTGATGCTTCCCCGAAAGGTTAGTTGCTAACTAAGTTAACTAAGTTAGCAACTGCTTTCGTTGTCACCAGAGAGGGTCTAATCACATTTTTGACAATGTTTATGAACATTTAACATGACGCTGGAATTGCTCAAACTGTACAAATTAATGATACTTAGGGACATAATCTTCAATGAGACAAACGATATTGAAACTTTTCAATATCATTACCCTCCTCAAACTTTTTGCCGACTTTGTCTTGAAAGAAACCGGAAAGCGGAAGAGTGCAGGTTCCTGCGAGTGTGAGAGAGTGAGTTCCTGACTGGTTGATTAAACGCTACGGGAAACGCCCATTGGGGCGTTTCTGTGGCACGTCCAGAACGCCCACGCTGCAGACCGACCCTCCTCGAAAATACAGTAACATGGCCACCTTAAGAATCCTTGCCTAAAAAAATAAATATAATATATGCAGTTGAAATCAAGATAGTATAGTAATATAAGTGTTTTTGCAGTGGGCCCTGTGTTCTATAGCAGAGTCTGACTGTGCAAAATTATGATTCAGCACCAGTCAGTTCTGAACCAGAAATGTGAATGCTTTGTAGAGGTGGCATTTCTTTTCATTGCTTTTTTCCCGAAACCACCGCAGATATCTGGAATAAATTAGAGAATAAATAGCTCTACAGTGGCTCCTGAGGCTCACTGATGCTAGAAGCTTTATGGCAGCTGACAGCATGTTTTTAAATGTAATATGCAGGTGGCTGTGGGTGGCAAAAGTTTCATAACTCAGACACTAATTGATAATGGACTAATATTGAACCTAGATCCTCATTTGAGCAGGTACTGATACTAAAACGGGGGATGTAGAGAGGACGCTGGCGGGTTTTGGCTGCCGCTTCTCACTCCAGGAAAATCTGTTTTAAACGATTTCTACTGCATCTTCAACTCTGCATTCCATCGGAACTTCTCCCTCGCACGCCTCTCCTCTGCCGGACCCGACTGTCATTCCTTCGGTCGTGGCTCTTAGATCCCGGTCCCGGTCTGCGCCGCTAGCATACCTGCCTCACCGGTCTGCGCCGCTAGCATACCTGCCTCACCGGGCGCGTTGACGCCATCCCCACCTGGCCTCTACTCAGCCAAGTCGCCCTCGTCGGCAATGTCTTATCTGGTTTTTTCATTCATCCTCCGTTTGCTGGAAATCCCGACCACCATACTGTATCCATGGCTCTCCGATACAGTGCCCGGCAGCTTCTCAGTCTACACCATCGCATGCCACCATCTCCAGAACTCACGACCATAATAAATAATTTCGGACTCCTTCATCACCCACGCTACATCCACAGAGGCTCGCGCCGCAATTTAATTCATATTTCCACCGTAAATGACAGCTTCCCCACAACTCGGACTGCACTCCATTACACTTCCACGTCCCGTCGCCACGACAACCGGTTACGTCATCAGAGCACTCGGCACGTGAGCGCTTTCAATCTTCGCTCCATACCCACTCCCTCCCTCAGCCCTTCTCAACTAAAGCCTCTGAAAATCGGACTATTCAACACAAGATCCCTCAGCGATAAAAGCCTTTGAATGAATGAATTCATTCTGGACTCTCTACTGGATTTACTCTGTCTCACTGAAACCTGGCAAAAAACCCTGGATTACTTCTCCCTCTACCAAGCCACCCCTCCTGGATTCTCCTACCTCGACAAACCTCGCCCTGATGGCCGGGGCCCTCTCCCTATCCCTCCAGCCCCCACATTTGAACATCTCACTTTTCAACTCCCTGGCCCTACTCCACTAACCATCGCCATCATCTATCGCCCCCCCAAATCTAACCCTCCCTTTCTGTCAGACTTTGCAGAATTTGTCACACAACTTTCTTCATACTCCACCCCCACTCTGCTCCTAGGTGACTTCAACATCCACATTGACTCCCCCTCCTGTAACACTGCACATGGCTTTATAGACATCCTAAACAGCTTCCACTTCATCCAACATGTTAATTTTCCTACCCACACCCACGGACACATTCTGGACCTCATCTGCACCTCTGGTATTGTCACTGACTCACTCTCACACACTGACCTTGCCATCTCAGACCATCTTGCTATAACTTGCACCATCAACATAACCAGCCCCAAATCAACACAAACACGTACCATATCCTTCCGCAATCTCAAATCGCTCTGCCCCTTCACCCTCAGCACCCACATCTCCAACACCATTGCTACATCCACCCTCCCCAATAACCCAACCACCGAGGACCTGGTCACATACTACAACAACACACTCTCCTCCTGCCTTGACTTTCTTGCCCCTGTCAAAACCAAACTGGTCTCATTTACTCGCTCTGCCCCCGGTACACCCCTGAACTTCACCAACTCAAAAAACAGTGCAGGAAATTTGAACGCCTCTCAAAGAAAACCGGACTCACAGTTCACACTCAAGCTTACAAAGACCACACCCACCTCTACAGAACCGCACTTTCAGCCACCCGCACTTCATATTACTCTGGCATAATCCTCAATGACTCCTCCAATCCTCCCTCACTGTTTAATACTATAAACAATCTGCTCAAGCCCATGTACAATATCTCCCACTCCTTCACTACAGACAAATGTAACACCTTCCTCTCTTTCTTCCACTCCAAAATCAACTGCATCCACCAGCAACTTTCTATCTTCACTCCTCTCAGTCCTGATTCCCAACCTGTCCTGCCCAATACCCCACAAAACTGCCTGTCTTCATTACCACCCATCTCAACCTCCGACCTCACCAAATACCTCAGCAAGAGCAAATTGTCCTCATGTGCACTAGATCCTATCCCCTCTCCTCTGATCAAAACATGTCTCCCCTGCCTCAGCCCACTCATCCTCGACATTATAAACTCATCCCTTACCTCTGGAACTGTTCCCCCACCTTCAAGCTTGCTGCAGTCACCCCAATACTCAAAAAACCTGGTCTGGATCCTGAAGACCATAACAACACCCGCTCACGAGACCACATCACCCCAGTTCTGCAACAACTCCACTGGCTCCCCGTCCAACAGCGCATCAATTTCAAGATCCTCCTGATCACCTACAAAGCTCCTCCACAACCAGGCCCCTCCATACCTCACAGACCTGGTCCAGCCCCACCGTCCCTCCCGCCGCCTCTGATCAGCCGACTCCAACCTCCTCACTCCCACAGTCAAATCAAAGCACCGGACCTTGGGGGACCGAGCCTTTGCCGTTGCTGCCCCCGCCCTCTGGAACTCTCTCCCCCTTCACATCAGAAACTCAGACTCACTCAACACCTTCAAACAAGAGCTCCGCCAGCGGGGCAAAATACGCCCGTACTTTGAATTATTGTATTCCACCAATCAGATTGCAGCAACAGAACTTAAAGACACTACAAAGCTTTAATGTGTCAAAGCTCAAAGAAGCAGAGAATGTGGGTTGTTCTCGCTTTCAGCAGCAGAACATTTGAGAAGAGAGTTCAGATCTACGGCACGTAACATAAAAGGACAGAGATGGAAGATAAAAAGACAGAGATGGAAACGATCACAGTTAGCAAGAGCGACGGGCAGGTTTTCGCAAAGGGTCGGGCCGTGACCTTGACCTTTGACCCTGTGACCTTGAAATCAATAGGGAACATCCTTGACCCATGGGGTGTCCAGCCATGAAGTTTGACATTCCTAGGTGAGACGGGCGTATAAAAAGTGTGAAAAAACCTGAAGTCACATAAAATTGATACCACTGACCTACAGCATGGATCGATACAAAAATATACAATAAAATACACAAATACAGTAGACCTTATATATATATCGGCGCATGCCCCACATGTTTTGCCTCTTCATGAAGACAAAGCTTCAAAGACTTCAAAGCTTTGAGGTGTCCACAGACGGACGGACGGACGGACAGCGCCATACCATAATACGTCCCGTTTTATCACGGGCGTATAAAAACTGCTCAAAACTCACCTTTTCCTCAGAGCCTACAGTCCCCACACATGACCGCTCCTCATTACTGTGTTGTCTGTTCTGTCCTTGCTTTATTGTTACCTCATTGTGAAGCGTCTTTGTGTTACCATGAAAAGCGCTATATAAAACCGATTTATTATTATTATTATTATTATTATTATTATTATTATTATTATTATTATACATCCGTGATAAAACGGGACGTATTATGGTATGGTTGCTGCAATCTGATTGGTGGAATTGGTAGAATGTGACGATGTCATACTCATACTCCTACTGCAAGAGCCAGATTTCCCTATTGATTATCCGTCCGTCTGTCTGTCCGTCTGTCCGTCTGTCTGTGGACAATTTCTTGTCCGCGCTCTAACTCGACAACCGTCTCACCTAGGAATGTCAAACTTCCAAACTGCACCAACAATTCATCTTTAACTAGGTTTGACAAATTCTAACTTAATTCTATATACAATAATTCAAAGTACGGGCGTATTTTGCCCCGCTGGAGGAGCTCTTGTTATTATTATTATTATTATACGCCCGTTCTAAGACGGGACGTATTATGGTATGGCGCTGTCCGTCCGTCCGTCTGTGGACACTTCAAAGCTTTGAAGTCTTTGAAGCTTTGTCCGTGCTCTAACTCGACAACCGTCGAGGATTGAAGAAAATGTTCTCGACATTGCATGCAGCTCGTCTATCACTGGATCTCAGTTCAGATTTGACAATATCACCATATGTCACTTTAACATCTCTCTCACTATTGGTTGGACGCCTTTGACGACAGAAAATACCCGGGAAAGCTAACTCTTCTGACTCCTTCTCCAAGAAAACACTGATCGGGACACTGCCTTCACCAGGTGCAAAGTTGTATACCAAATCCCTCTCTTCTGGTTCGATGAAGTCTTGTGTTGTGAGTAATGTGTCAGCTTGACCAGATATTAACTCTGTGTCATCTACCTCACTCCAGCTATCTTCATCTTCTTTTGTGGTAGCAGAGTCTCTTCCGCTGTAACGACTTCTTTGCCAAAGCCTTTCTCTTTTGCAGTAGAAGATGGATTCCTTTTGTCATTAACAACTTCTTGATCAATGTCATGATCTTGTTTTTTTATACACTAGTGATAGTGTATGAAACAAGAGCTCCTCCAGCGGGGCAAAATACGCCCGTACTTTGAATTGTTGTATATAGAATTAAGTTAGAATTTGTCAAACCTAGTTAAAGATGAATTGTTGGTGCAGTTTGGAAGTTTGACATTCCTAGGTGAGACGGTTGTCGAGTTAGAGCGCGGACAAGAAATTGTCCACAGACAGACGGACAGACGGACAGACAGACGGACGGATAATCAATAGGGAAATCTGGCTCTTGCAGTAGGAGTATGAGTATGACATCATCACATTCTAGAATCGGAATTCCACCAATCAGATCACAGCAACAGAACTTAAAGACACTACAAAGCTTTGAAGTGTCCACAGACGGATGGACAGACGGACAGACGGACGGACAGCGCCATACCATAATACGTCCCGTTTTATCACGGGCGTATAAAAACAATCGACAACAACAAAACTGAACACTTTTTTGCAGTTAATAGATGCTTTTATTTAAATGAGTGCGCATCTACTCCTCAGTGGAATCGTCATGAGGAGGAGGGCGGGGCGGGGCAAAGTCGGCCATGTTGGGAAGGTCAAACACCACACAGCAGCTCAGGGCATAACGAGGGATCTCCATGTCCCGCACCCGAGTCCAAACTCCGGTCCTTGCATCAAAACATTCACAAGCACAATGAATGGTGTCCTGATTGTACCCGCCTACAACATATAGCTGATTGTCAACAACCTCGATGCCAAAGTGGCTGCGCTCGGTCCACATGTTGGGTAGGGGGCGCCACGTGTTGGTTGCGGGGTTATAGGCTTCAACAGTGTTCAAACAGGAATCTGCATTAAACCCACCAACAGCGTAGATTTCATTGGCATAGGCGATGACACTGACCCCAAAGCGCATGGTGGACATATCTGCTATCATGGTCCACTGTTCGGTTAGTGGGTTGTAAGTCTCAGCTGATGCCAGGAAATGTTCACCATTAAAACCTCCACAAATGTAGATCTTTCCATTGTACACTGTGCTGCTGGCATTGCTCCTCTGTTCGTTCATAGGTGAAATCATGGTCCACTGATTGGTCACTGGCAAGTACCTTTCGGCTGTCTTCAGCCTGTACAGTCCATCGAACCCGCCTATCGCATAGATCAAACCATCCAGCAAAGTCACACTAACGCCGCTCCTACGTGAATGCATGGGTGACATTTCTTGCCACGTGTGAATTGCCAGGTCGTACTTGCAGGTAGTGTTGAGCTGGTGATTGCCGTCAGACCCTCCAATCACGTACACAGATCCATTAAGGAACACTGTGCCGTGCTGGGCTCTTGGAGTCCAGTCATCATTAGCCACACCCACCCAGCGATCGGTGCGGTTGTCATAGACTTCAATTCTGTTGGTTGTTCTGTTTTGGCTATAGCCACCAATAACCATAAGCACCGCACTGGGCAGCCTTGGAGTGGCTAGACGAGTGGGGGGCAGGGAGGCATTGTACCTCCTAGCGCTTTCATCCAACATCACCTTTATGATCTTCTCCTCCACAATCTTCCAGTTATGAATGTAGTGGGACAGGTTATATCTAATCATGCACTGAGTGAAGTACACAACATGGATCAGACCCAGACGGACTTTTAGTAGGAGGTCGGCCAAGTAGTGGTTCCTTTCCTCAGGAGCATGTACAATCCATCTGATGACTGCCACTAACACGGTGGTCTCCTCCTTCACGTTCAGCCGATCATCATCAATGACTGAACACAGGTCTTCCCTGGAGAGCTGGAAGAACTCTTCAGAGCTGGTCACCACCTCTTCGAAATGCTTCAGGACGTATAAGAAGGCTTGTTTCCTCAGCTGGGGGTAGTAGTACTTGTTTGAGATACCCCATACAGTGATGCAGTTACTGGGGACATTTGCTCCTTCATGACCTGACAGCAGACTTCTGTAATGCCGCTCACATCTAAGTAGTCAGCAGCTATAAAGAGCTCCTGGAGGTTTTCCTGGGTGATGTGCACCACCCTGGTGTAGCAGTAGTCCAGGATAATCTTCATGATATCAGCTGACACATTGGAGATCTCAAACACCTGGCAGTCAGGGCTGGACCAGTCAGTGAAGAGGCTTTTAAAGTATGTGCTGCAGCTACACAGAACCAGTTTGTGTGCTGGGAATTGCACGCCGGCCACGTTGAGCAAAGCATCGCACAACTTCTGCTCCCTCCTCAATTCCTCGAACACAGTGTTCATGTTTGGTTTTGTATTTGAAAATGGATATCTTTGCACAGACACATGTCTGTCTCTCTTGCTAACTGTGATCGTTTCCATCTCTGTCTTTTTATCTTCCATCTCTGTCCTTTTATGTTACGTGCCGTAGATCTGAACACTCTTCTCAAATGTTCTGCTGCTGAAAGCGAGAACAACCCACATTCTCTGCTTCTTTGAGCTTTGACACATTAAAGCTTTGTAGTGTCTTTAAGTTCTGTTGCTGCGATCTGATTGGTGGAATTCCGATTCTAGAATGTGACGATGTCATACTCATACTCCTACTGCAAGAGCCAGATTTCCCTATTGATTATCCGTCTGTCCGTCTGTCCGTCTGTCTGTGGACAATTTCTTGTCCGCGCTCTAACTCGACAACCGTCTCACCTAGGAATGTCAAACTTCCAAACTGCACCAACAATTCATCTTTAACTAGGTTTGACAAATTCTAACTTAATTCTATATACAATAATTCAAAGTACGGGCGTATTTTGCCCCGCTGGCGGAGCTCTTGTTATTATTATAAAACAGTCACATTCACAGGACAGGAACCTTTTGAATGTGGTTAGAATGAGCTGGAGCTGAATCAGAACACGTATAAGAGCACATAGACTAGTATATACCCATGGAGCTCTGTGGAACTGAGGGATTACACACAGACAAGAGCGTGGGAATAGAAAAGAGTGTTTTTAACTATCACTGTGGTATCAGAATCTGTACTGAGTATTGAAAACCAAGGGATTTTAGTATGACGACGACACTACTGACTGCAAGTAAAGCAGGGGCTGTCCCAAAAGTTGAAATACAAGCGAGAAAATGTATTTATAAAACTGGTTATGTTGCATCGATTTTATATAGTGCTTTTTTTATTTATTTATTACTTTGTTTATTTCATTCATAAAGCATAAAAAATATATTAAACATACAAGAAATGCATGAAAAGGAGCAAAAGGAAGAATCTTGTTCTCTGCCCCCCTTTTCCTGACAATACATTGACACTGAGAGTTACTGTAAATCATTTCAAATCAGTACATTTCATTTCAGTCACAATTATTCATCAAACATCTCTCTGCAAACAGAAATCTTCACTTTTATGCTCAACAACTTTCTTTTCATACATGCACATTGCACTGGATTTTATGTCTTTTTTAAATGCCGTTATTGTTCTTGATCCTTTGATTTCTCTGTCAAGACTCTTCCATCACTGAGCTTCTTTCACGACGACGCTTGGCTCCATAATCTTGGTTCAGAATCTGTGTTTTTAAACAAGTCAGTTCCTTTTAAATTGTAATGGTTTGTTCTCATCTCATAAAGTCTTTGAATATTTACAGGAAACACTGCGCTTTGCTTCATACCTGACTTTGAGGATACTTAAGTCAGCACTTTAGGTCGAACAGATAATGGGGTTGGATGGCGCTCTATAATAACTGTTGGTGATCAATCTCAAGGCCCTTTTCTGTAAAATAAACCCTGACTGTAGGTATGTTTTACATGTCGGCCCCCAAATTTCCACACAGTACGTTAAATATGGTGCAATTATAGAGTTATACGAGGTTAATGATGCTGCACTATTTAGTGAGAACGTTTCACGGTAACACGATGACGCTTCACAATAAAGTAACACTAGAATAAGGACAGGATAGACAAAGCAGTAATGAGGAGCAGTCGTGTGTGGGGACTGTAGGCTCTGAGCAAAGAGAGTGTTTTGAGCAGTTTTTGAAGGTTTCTAATGTGAAGGGGGACAGAGTTCCAGAGGGTGGGGGCAGCCATGGCAAAGGCTCGGCTATTCTCAAAAAGCCTTGAAAAATCACCTGTTCAAAACTGTATTTAAATAACTGTACTTCCTATTTATGTTTCTTTCATTTGTGCTTGTGTCCTGATCTATGTAAATCCTCTTTGAGGGTTTGAAAAGCTCAATACAAGTCCATCCATCCATTTTTTTCTGCTGTATCCAGTTGCGGGGGCAGCAGGTCACCGCCCAGTCCTCTGGACACCTGACCCCCCTATGAACCCCTCTGTGAGTGGTGAGCCCACAAAGAACTTTGTATTAGCATTTTTCAACTCACAAACACATCTTCCCGAGTTCCCAAGGACCACATGAACACAGCATGAACATATGTATCTTGCATTTATGAAAGTATAGATGTGCTTTGTTGCTAAAAATACCTTGAAATACAGTCCATGTGTTCTTACTGAGAGCTCGGTCTCCACAGTCAATTGCTTGTTTCCATGGAGACCGATAAGTTACATGCAATTAAATGGAACATCTGGGTGAAGCAATAACATCTCCACTATCAAAGTTATTTATAGCGCATTTAATTGCATCATGTTGATTAACTGGGTTTTTTAAATAATCTATTTACATAGACACATTTAACATATACATATGAATTAAATATACACTGAACAAAAATATAAATGCAACACTTTTGTTTTTGCTTCCATTTTTTGTGAACTGGACTCAAAGACCTAAAACTTTTTCTACAGACACAAAAGGCAATTTCCCTTAAATAATGGTCACAAATCTGTCTAAATCTGTGTTAGTGCATTTCTCCTTTGTCGAGATAGTCCATCCACCTCACAGGTTTGGCATATCAAGATGCTGATCAGACAGCAGGATTAGTGCACAGTTGTGCCTTAGGCTGGCCACAGTAAAAGGAAACTCTGAAATGTGAAAAAGTTTTAGATCTTTGAGTCCAGCTCACGAAAAATGGGAGCAAAAACAAAAGGGTTGCGTTTATATTTTTGTTCAGGTTATATAACAGTAATAGGAAAGGTCATCATATGTAAACCTGCATTGTATAACTTTTCGGTTATAGGGTCCATCAAATGCTTTTCTGTTATTGCTTTGTCTGGAATGTTCCACAGTATGGCATTAAACCTTTCTACCTTCATGGAAACCAAACCAGGCCAAGTTACAAGTCAGATCTGTGGAGAGGTGACCCCGCTCACTGTCAGAATGTCTGTTTTTCTAGGTATTTTTGAACTATAAAACCATCTGTAATTGAATAAATGTAAAGTAGAGCTGTTTAATGTGACACTGTGGAACATTCCAGGCACAGCAAGGTGATCATTAGTTTGTTCATAGTGATACATAGTGATACATAGTTTTATAATCCTTATCTTTTTAGATCCTTATAGTGTTTGTCTATTTTTAACTTAACTGTGCTTCTATTGCTGCTACTGTTTCTTGCTGTTCTCTTTACTGTGCGTTGCAACACTGAAATTTCCCCATTGTGGGACAAATAAAGGATATATTATCTTATCTTATCTTATCTTATTCCATGTATATATGTTGAGTTATATAACACGAAAACCCAGATCATGTGTTTTAAAAAGTCTCTCCCACACTGTATAACATTGAATACAATTATTATTATCAAGAATCAATAGCACCATCACAGCCTTCATAGAAAACATCACTACTGGACGACTCAAATCTAATACTCAATTCTCGAAATAGTCGAGTTAGAGAGCAACCGCTCAGTGCGGGTGTCGCTGGCGGCTGATCCCACAGCCCCGGGCGAGAGGAGCTGTAAAGTGCCCAGCCGCCCGCACCTCAATGTGACCCCGGGAAGCAACTGACCAGTACTAGTATTACCAAGCAGCATTTTGCATTTATTTATGTATTTTATTTTCGCATTTCTATAATGTTAAAACTAATTTAAGTGTAACACACAAATAAACAACAAGCAAATGGTTTCGCATTTGGTTCCCATACTGTACTGAAAATGAACCGAACCATGACCTCAAAACCGAGGTACGTACCAAACCGTGACTTTTGTGTACCGTTACACCCCCAGTATTTAGCATTACCAAGTCAAATTATGCATCAGGTCTGTGGAGAGTCGAGTTAGAATGTATGGTTTTTTTCAAAGTATTGTTTTTAGCAACAAACACACCTGTGATCATAGAATAGAGAGATAAGTTAAATGCCATATTGTGGAACATTTCATCTCCAGACAAGCTGGTGTCGGAAACCCCATAAGAAAACATATGTAGTTCACCTTTGATATGCAGAGGATTCGCAGCCTTGTGTAGTCCTTTGATACTTTTTTTTTTTATTATTATTTGCTGCTCGTTTGTGTGATGTGCAGATATCCACAGGAGGGGCCCACAGCTACACGGCACTTTGTTGGGATGAAGTTTACGGCGACGTCCCACTGGGCGGAGCGGTTTTCTTATGCAGTTTCTTTGAAGTCATTTTAGATCAGTGTTGAAATTTAAAATGTCCTTTGTCTTCTCTGTGTAGATGTGGGAGATGAAAACACCTGTCATTAAAAAAAGAAATAGAGGAGTTTAAAGTCAAGTGAAGTATGACCTGCGTGTGACCTCAGATGAAGACAACAGTTTGTATGTTTGTATGTCAGGTCCATGTTATTGTCCCAAAGCTGTTCAGAGCATTATGACGCCCTCCAAGGCCTCGTGCCGTGAATACTTGGGAAACATTTCTTTACAAGGTTTTTACAGGGTTTTTCTGTGTCAGTTACAGAAGTGAAGTGTGTTTATTTTATTTTGCATTGTTCAAGTTTTGGTAAATCATTGGCTTAAAGGTGCACTGTGTAACTTTTTGGTTGGAGGTCACTGGAGATGTCATTGCTCTGGCTGGAATGTCCCACAGTGTGACATTAAACAGCTCTACTTTACATTTATTCAATTACAGGTGGTTTTAGAGCTCAAAAATACACATTCTGACTGTGAACGGAGTCGCCTCTCCACAGATCTGACCTGTAAGTTGGTCTGGTTTGGTCTCCATGAAGGCAGAAAGGTTTAAGGCTATACGGTGAAACATTCCAGACAAAACAATAACATCTCCATGGAGAAAAGCATCTGAGGGACCCTCCACCAGAAAAGTTACACAATGCACCATTAAGTCTGTTCACTGTTTGTATATAATCAAGCCATGGTGCACCAGTGAGGTCGTTAATAATATTGTATTAATTTGCACAGCATAAATACAATAAAAACTTCTTTAACACAATTGAAAAGCTGATTTAGCTCAATATGTCTCTTTTAAAGCTACAGTATGTAACCTTATGGAGGTGACACATCACCTACATAACTCCATGGAAATAGAAAGTTAAACCATACTTCGGAACATTCTTCAAGATCCATCCATCCATTTTCTTCCACTTATCCGGGGCCAGGGCGCAGGGGCATCAGTCTAAGCAGGAATTCCCAGACTTCCCTCAACCCAGACACTTCCTCCAGCTCCTCCGGGGGACCCCAAGGCGTTCCCAGGCCAGAGAGAGTGCCTCCACCGTGGAGGGTCTTCATCAGGGCCTTCTTCCAGTGAGGCAGGTGTCCAGGTGGCATCAGAACAGACGCCACCTGCTCCTCCCGACGTGGAGGAGAAGCAGCTCTACTTCAGGCTCCTCTCGTGTGACGGAGCTCCTCACCCCACGACCGCTTGTGTCTGTGATCTCGTCCTTTCGGTCATTACCCAAAGCTCATGACCATTCTTTAAGGTGATAGATATATCCTGGAATATTATAGCAAAAGGAACATTTCCATAGAAACAAGCAGTCTTTTTTTTTTTTTTTTTTTCCAAAAAGTTGTGGCTTTACTGTGGCTATAAAGGGCCCGTACTGCACTATTTTCTGATCTGTGTTCTAATGTCGTTTCCTCATCAAAAACAGACCTGTTTTGTTTCATTCACACAACCCCCAACCCTGCATATTTATTCTGAGTCCTTCTCTCAAACAAAGAACACTGTTCCATCTTGTGATGTTATGTAAGAATACAGGAAGTGCTCCACTGTGTTTTTAAACTGCACACACTTTCACTAGAATCATTTGAATTTCAGCACCTGGAACTGCCCATCTTTGCAGAACTGAAATTAAAGATGTTGTCGATGTTCCCTTGAAAACTACCGCTTCATGACATCACAAGGTGGAATTGAGCATTTTGAGCTTTGGGGATCAAGCATAGACTGTATATATAAATGGACTTTGAATCAATTTCATTTTTCATTTCTCTATTTTGTTCCTAAATCAAGATATGAACATAAATAATGGACCGGAATCAGACGCCTTCATTCCCTGAGGTGCTTCCGCCAGCGCTAGCAACAGGTTTCATTGACAGCTCGTTGTCTGTACATAACAGAACATAGAACATAAATCAATGACTTAAAATTGCGATTTAAAGTTTGATGATAAAAGCTCCGCTCCTGTGGGCTCACCACCTGCAGAGGGGTTCATGGGGGGTCAGGTGCTATGAGGATTGGGCAGCAAACTGCCCCCACGACCCAGACAGATTAAGTGGGAGAAGATGGATGGATGATAAAAGCTAAAAGTTACATAGTAGAGTATTGCCACTCTGAGGGGGGCGGGCACATTTAATGTCCTCAATCATGATTGGCTCTTGTGGTCGCTATGATTTCCTATAACCGTGGCATCAGGAGCCTCATTTGAGCAACGCTGAACGCTGTGGTAACGTCACTCCACTTATATATACAGTCTATGGGATGAAGGCAAACTAATAATAGTTACTCAAACTTGTGAATGAAACAAAACACAACTCCAGGTCTGTTTTTGAGGAATTAACATTATAACATGTCTTAGAGCTCACAAGAGTAAATTTTGCATCATATGGGACCTTTAATTGTTTGTTCCCTCTGCTGTGGAGAGTGGACCTATAATAGAAATGGACTGTTGTTTACGAATCCTCTGAACTGAAGCATCCACTAAATAAAACATCACACAGATAAAGCACTGGGGGGTGAGGTCGTGAGACAAACAAAAGCCGACATGACGCTCCACCGGAACCGCAGCACCAGACACAGTAAGGCATTAAAGCAGAATAATGGCCTGCTGGGACCAGGGTATGTCGCCATGGTAACCCACTGCTACGAGTCCACTGCTGCTATAACAGGCTCCAGAGATGCTACCCATACAATAAGCCCATTCATGTCCAAGAATGTAATGACATTATTGCTCGAGAGAAGCTTATGTACTTATGTACTGTGTGTATACGTGAAGTATTTTCTAAAGAGAGAGATACTTTTATAGTAATTATTATGATTATACTGGGACAAAATTGCAATAATGAAAGCTGTGTAGGAAAGGGAGAATATCTTAACTTCCTAATGGATAAAAAAAAAAGATTTTTTTGACCAAACCACAGTGAAATCCAAACTATTAAAGATTATTTAGGATTTCACTGTGGTTCGGTCCTATATTATGAAAAATTAACCTCAAAAACATACCTGGACACTGCAAATTTCTCTGATCTGGCCAAGATTTAAAAACTTATATCAGGTAGAGTCCTGCACGGGTTCGGGTACCCGCAGATACCCGATGGGTGAAACGCAAATGAATGAAACGGTGTCGTGCTGTGTCGGATGCGGGTCGGGTTGGATGCTGGAGTGCGCGGGTCTAATCTGCACTTTACAAAACATCATGTGCCAACAAAAATCATTGCTGTATTTTAGTGAAATGCAAAAATGGCATTGTTTTTTACAAGATGATGAAATGTAAAATCGACACGTTTTTGCTGCACATTCCCACAAATCTGTGCCACTTTCATTTTCAAAACTTGCATGTGATGTCCTGCGGACTGATTTTCATTCGGGTTCAGATCGGGTGTGGAATTTTATTTCAGTTCTGTCAGAAAACGGGTCGGGTGCAGACTGAGGTAATGATGGGTACAGGCGGGTGCAGTTTGTCAAAATCAGACCCGTGCAGGGCTCCGCTCTGTCTTTATCTACAAAGCTCAAAATGCTCCGTTCCATCTTGTGATGTCATGAAGCAGTAGTATTCAAGTTAAGAGCTCTTTTAAACATATACAGGGCTTTTCAACTACACTACTGACAGCACAGCACAGCCCTGCACGGCACACCACTACACGGTGAAGCTTTTCCATGCAGTCGTTACCACCTCGAAGTGGGTGGAGTAGCAGGGTCATTTTTAGGCAGCAAAATCGGATGACATCGAGGTGTCACTGCTGCTGTTGTTTGCTCTGTAGTGAGTGATTATTTAAAGATCCTCGAGCTTTGTTGCACGTATGACGACATTTCCTCAGTGGACAGTAGTCTGTCCATGTCACGTTGTTGTATCGGCTCAACACGGTTAGAATCACTCTGAAACGGGTACGGAAAATCCAGGTCCAACCCCCAGCAAACAGAGTGTTGTGTTGTGCTGTGCTGTGCTAAACACTGTCAATAGAAGACCTATTAGTTGAGTAGATATTGGCAAACTGAAATCATCAAATGATTCTAGTGAAGGTGTGTGGAATTTAAAAACACAGTGGAGCACTTACTGTATTACCACATGACATCACAAGGTGTTTTTTTTTAGTTTGAGTGAAGACCTAAATCTGCAGGGTTAGTGTGTTAAACCATAATCCCATGTTATGTGATTCAACTACATGAACTTGAGGCGACACGCACATTGCTTCTAACCCCCCTTCTTCCCTTCTTTCTTTCTTCTCTCTCTTTCATCCCTGTCTTCAGATGGCCGTGATGATCTCGGTGGGCTTCTTGATCGCGTGGACCCCCTACGTCGCCGTGAGCTACTGGAGCATGCACCACGCTCGCTCCCAGCACCTCCTCAGCCCCTTCGTGACTCTGCTGCCCTGCCTGTTCGCCAAGAGCTCCACGGCCTACAACCCCTTCATCTACTTCATCTTCCAACGCTCGACCAGGAGAGAGCAGGCCGCCGCCGGGAAGAACCGGGGCTGCTTCTTTTGCCTCTGTGGAAGAGGAGGAGGAGGAGGAGGCGATGGCAGCGGATATTTGCAGAGGATAAATGGAGAGAGGAATGGAAGGATGAGAGAAAGTAAAATGATCACAGATTGTAACGGGAATGGCACAGATGAGACCGTGGTAGGGCTGACAGGGTGCTCCTTGGTGCAAAACGGTAAAGAGATCGTGACAATAGCATAAAATAGGGACACTGCAGAACATTTCCAGTGCATGGTGCGTTGCCTGCTTGTGTCCATGGAAACGTTGTTGCTTTGTCTAGAAGGTTCCACAGTACAGATTAAACCTATTTATCACGAGAGAGGGGAGGAGATTACAGTAGTACGCTACATTTATGTGTAAAATCCTTCAGTCATTCAAGTAGAATCCACGGCAAAAGGAGAAATTAAATTTGTCAACTGTACAAAGTTTATTTTGGTCAAAAATTATTTTGGTTTGACCAAGACAACCTTTGTCCAGCTGGCAAATTGAATTTCTCCTTTTGCCACCATAACACTACAATACAGTTCACATCTGTGGAGAGTCGCCCCTATTCACAGAAGGAATTATTTTATTCATTTATTCAATTTTCTGATTATATATAACTAAAAAAAGAAAAACAAAAAGAAATAGACAAAAAAAAAGCATCTCACCCCTTTATCCACACTCATACACAAACACTCACACACATAAACACACACACAAAAGTATTTTTAAGCAACAGAAAATGTAATAAATAATAAGAAGAAATGCTAGATGGATATGTTTAAAGTGGAATGGAACATTTCAGACGAAGCAATAACATCTCCATGGAGACAAGCAGGTAGCGGATCCATGAAAAGGTTCTTTCCAGACATTCAACTGATAAATGAAGTAGAACTGGTGAACACAAAACATGTTTTCAACAACTACAAGCCATAAAATGTATTTACTGTAATAAACATATTCTACTGTGTTCTACATGTGTTGTGTGTACATCGTCACAGTATTCTGTTAGTGAGTTTCTGACGTCGATGTTGAAGAAGAAAGTCCAAATTAATAAAGTTTGATGTTATATGCGTATGCTTATGTTATTATGAAACACAGTAAACTTAAATATGCATGATAATATGTTCATTTAAAATTGTAGTTATGTTGTATCTTTAACTATATGTAGGATTTCTATGCTTTGCAATACTAGAAGACTTACAGGGGTCTCTGGAATGTGGGCCCCATGCATCGAGGAGGAGAGAGGTACCAGGTCGAAGATGGGATGAGACATCCATATATGGGACAGAGAAGCAGTGAAGAAACTGGGTGGAACTTCATCAACATAATATTGCATATTCATAATCTCTCATGTAAAAGGGTCGAAGGGAGAGAGAGTCGTGGGTCTACGTTTAACATCAGCGGTAGGTGGACCCCAGCACGTGCTGTAGGCTGTATTAGAATTATTTGTTAGGGGAATAAACTTTTTATTGAACTGAGATCTTTTTGAATCTTAGTTGTCTTTCACAGAGAGCACGCATTCCAACAATGTTTAAACCACAGACTGTACAAAAAAGTGGACTAAAAGAGTGTGACGTCACCCATAGTGTCCGGCTCCAGTCAAATGAGCTCACGGCACTTTGAAAACAACAGATTCCTTAACAATGGAAGTGTAGTGTTTATTGGTGCTTTGCAGTGACATCATGCTGGGGGTGTTCTACGTGTATCTCTATAGTCGAATGTTCATTAGTTACCATGGCGACACAAGCACACATGAGCAAACAGCCCAAAAAGTCTGAAAACTCAATTAAAAATTTAATTTGAACAAATTTTTCAGGAGCCTGTGATCAATACGTGTGTTCATGGTCCTGTTTAGGAGTTTTATTTTCAACAAAAAAGTGACTAACTGAAAAACTAGATTGTGACTGTAATTTTACATTTAAGAGACTTGTTTAACAGCACAAATCATCACCTCTTGTAGTTCCAGCTCAGTCAGCTCTTTCTGGTCAGACTGTGTTAAAACAAAGCTCAGATTAAAGGTGCACTATGTAACTTTTCAGGTGGAGGGTCCATAAAATGATTTGCTCTGTGTGGATATGTCACTGCTCTGCCTGGAATGTTCCACAGTGTGACATGAAAGGGGAACTAAGTAACATTTTTACCTAATTACATGTCTCTGAAAGTCCCTCTGATGGTCACATATGACATTTTGGGGTGTTTGAAGGGTTCACTTGTGCCCCCCTCTGCCTCTGGGCGGAAAAACCGCACATGCAACTTGGCTCCTACTGACCCGAATCAAGTTCTCAGGGTCTGTTCTCGTTCTCACGAGAGCCAAACTACTCTACGACACTTCAGCTACACACAGCTAACCGAGCTAGCCACACACCCCGTACTGATGCTATCCTATCCTAAAAAAATTTAGATATTATCTCATTATTACGAGATATTATCTCGTTATTTTCAGATATTATCTCATTATTTAGAGAAAATTCAAGTGTAAAAATATATATATATATATTTTTTTTTACAATTTACAAACAATTTAATAACTAGCTCTAAGATGAATAATACTGCATGTTCAGATAGGTTAAGGCCCTCAGACCTCACCATGCAGCGGCTTCTTTCTCTCACCTCTCACTCACTCAGCCACTCTCTGTCTCTCTGTGGTGGAGGCGCATCGGACATAATATATATTATATATTATATATTATATTATATATATATATATATATATATAAATATATATCCCCCCAAGAGCGTTAAGGCAAGGGGGAGCCAGGACGCCAGGTCAGAGGGGAGTTAACACTAACTCCCCAACCAGAGATTGGGAAGGAAGCCCCAATAAGTATCACGCTGAGCGAGGCAGCGACTGACCTGAAAGATAAGATCATGACCCGGATGAACACAAGGCAACCCCGATGCCAGTCACAGGCTAAGTGAAGCACCATCTGAAAGTCTGCTAGAGGATGTGAATGCAGCACTCAGAGCGATCCCTACCACAACCATCACTGAAACCAATGAGCTGATCTACACTTCAGCAGCAGTGATCCTAGAGGTGTTGGGCTATAAGAGCCATGGGAGCCATGAGATACGATACCCACCATGGAAAAGACGGTTAGAGGCTAAAATCAAGGAAGTGCGGAGAGAAGTGAGCGACTGTCAGAGGCCCAGAAAGGTGCGATGAAAAAGCAAGTACCCAAGAGGTACAGATGCCCTACCTGAAGCACTGGAAACTGCCAAACAAAGGCTCCAAGCCTTGGCCAGCCGCCTAAAGAGGTACACGAGAGAGAATGAAGCCAGACGAATAAACCGCCTGTTCGCAACACAACCTGTGAAAGTGTACGCTCAATGGCAGAGTAATAACAGCAGAGCAGAGCCACCAAGGCTGGAGACTGAGAGGTACTGGAAAGACATATGGGAAAGAGAAGCATCACATAACACCGATGCACAGTGGCTGGTGGCTCTGAGAGCAGACCACAGCAACCTCCCTGAACAGAATCCAGTTACTATCTCAGTGGCAGACATCCAGGGAAGAGTCTCAGGCATGAAAAGTTGGACAGCACCAGGCTCTGACATGATCCACGCATACTGGCTAAAGAAGCTCACTGCTCTCCACGAGCGCCTAGCAGCACAAATGAACCAGCTGCTAAGGGATGGGACTCACCCTGAATGGCTAACCCAAGGGTGTACGATCCTGATCCTGAAGGATCCCGCAAAGGGTACAGTCCCATCCAACTATCGGCCAATAACCTGTCTCTCCACAACATGGAAGCTCATGTCAGGCATCATCGCGGCTAAGATAAGCGGGCATATGGCTATGACTCAATGCCACACAAATGGATCACTGATGCCTGGAGCTGTACAATATCAACAGGACTCTAAGGGCGTTCATTGCAAACTCGATGCGGTTGTGGAAAACCACCCTTGACGCCAATGGAAAGCCACTTGCACAAGTGACCATCAAATGTGGCATATACCAAGGAGACGCACTGTCCCCACTGCTGTTCTGCATAGGTCTGAACCCCCACAGCCAAATAATCGACCACACTGGCTATGGATATGACTCAGAAACGGGGCCACCATCAGTCACCTCCTCTACATGGATGACATCAAGCTGTACGCTAAGAGCGAGCGAGACATCGACTCACTGATCCACACCACCAGGACCTACAGCACAGACATTGGAATGTCATTCGGGCTGGAGAAATGTAGTAGGGTGGTGACAAAGAGAGGGAAGGTAGTCCACACAGAGGGGGTCTCACTCCCAGAGGGAACAATAACAGACATTGGTTTAGACCTGGTTTTAGTCTTGGTTTAATGCTTGCTTAGTCCTGGTTTTAGATAAGATAAGATAAAATAAGATAAGATAAAATAAGATAAGATAAACAATAATAAAAATAGAAATAATAATTTAAAAAATAATATAAAGTGAATAAGTATATGTACAAAATTTACAAAAAGAACTGAAATATACTATATATACTATATATAAAATAAATAAAGTACAAAAACAGTGCAGTGCAGATCCGGTTTAGACCTGGTTTAGACCTGCTTTAGACCTGTCTTAGTCCTGGTGTTAGTTCTGGTTTAGAGGTGCACAGGAGGAAGCGCGGTCCACACAGCGTATGTGACAAGACACGATCATGGTGCGGTGTCCACGTCGTACAAGAGGAGGTGCGGTGTGCGCGGCACACTAGATATATACTGGCCGCAGTGCTTTATGGGAAGGTTTTCAGACCATAAGTTATAGTTCTACCCCTGGGCAGTAGGCCACGTGTCCATATGGATAATCTGGTTTTATGTATCAATGTATCTAGAGTGCGCCATCTATTGGGAAACGCCAGAATTGCAGGGAGAATAAAACTACTAAGTTTTATTACGCTTCATTTAAGTTTGGTGGGCGGTGTGGTGCGCCCTTTCTTCATGTCAGAGCAACTGCCTCTCAGAATTCCTGTGCACGTCCCTGGCCACTTGAGTACTGCCACCTGCTATCATCGTCTGCCATCTAGTGGCTGATAACAATATTACAATAATAATCTGACAATAATAATAATAAATAGTATCAACCTTAGACAACATAATATCTCGAAATAACAAGATAATATCTCGAAATAAGATAATATCTAAAAAAAAAAATTATAACTTTTTTTTACTCTTGAATTATCTCGAAATAACGAGATAATATCTCAAAATAACGAGATGATATCTCGAAATAATGAGTAAATATCTTTAAAAAAATATTTTTGTACACTTGAATTATCTCGAAATAACGAGATAATATCTCAAGTTTTTTTTTTTACACTTGCAGGCTCAGGGCCACTGTACTATCCACAGTTCACTGCAGGATTAAATATCTGGTGTTTACGTGTGAGGGGTCAGCTGTGGCCGAGGACGCAAGAAGCAACAAAAAGAAAGCGTGAATCGGACAGAGCCCGAGCTCACACATGAGTAGATCTGGGGAAGGCGTTTGAAGAACGGCGAGAGCTCAAGGAAAGAGAAGAGTCCGTAGATCTAACGATATTGTTATTGACACTAAGGCCTTGTCCACACGTATCCGGGTATCTGATAAACCGAAGATGTTTTGCTGCGTTTTGACCTGTCATCCACACGAACACGCATCAAAAACGAGTATTCAGGGAAAACTCCGGCCAAAGTGAAGATTTTTGAAAACTCAGTTTATGCGTGTTTGTGTGGACAGAGATAACTGGGGTTTTGTGTTTTAAAACGTCACTGTCTGCGCCAAAAAATATGAATCTGCCCTGACGTCAAACGTGCGACATTTGTTTAGGCGACTGCAAAAGCCAAAGCCAAAGCCAAAGCAGACTATGGATCGGAGTCGTTTCTTGTGTGTGTGTTGAGAGCAGAATTGCTCTTAAACTGTGTTTAGGAGCAATTCTGACTCTGAGTCTGTCCAGACAAAGGAGCTCGGCGCCATGTTTTCTGTTGTTTAAGTTTAGGCGGAAGTGACGGCGAAGTGAGGGCTCAATGGAAATAACGCCATCTACAGGTTTGGAATGTGTATGAATGTGGTTGAAAACGCAGATGTTCGGTTATGTGTGTTTATTTTTATAAACGGAGGGGGGGAAATGTTCGGTTTTAAGAATACCCGGCTACGTGTGTACATGGCCTAAGTTTCATAAGCACTGCTCATATCATTGTTATACTCATGCAGTTTGAGTAAACTCCGGGAGCTCCGGGAGGGTCGCGGTGTCCATGGAGCCGCCCGCGCTTCGGCCCGCGGTATCCCGGGAGCCGCCCGTGGTATGGGGCCGCGGTGTCCTCGGAGCCGCCTGTGCTTCGGCCCGCAGTGTCTCGGGAGCCGCGGGTGCTCGTACATATATCGCATTAAACAGTAAAAAACATGACCCACCTGAGACATTGTGTTGGACACTGTTCACCGACTTTGTGTAAACAAACGTGAGCAGATGAGAGGGAGGGGAGTATTTACAACAGTTCATTCTCACAAGAGACCTGTAGGGGGAGCACTATTGCTGAAGTTACTGCTTTAAACAGCTCTTCTTTACATGTATTCAAGTACAGGTTGCTCAAAAATACCTAGAAAAACAAGCATTCTGACTGTGAGCCTCTCCACAGATCTGACTTGCTCTGGTTGGGTCTCTCTGAACATAGAAATGTTTAATGACATACTGTGAAACATTCCAGACAAAGCAATAACATCTCCATGGAGAAAAGCTTTTGACGGACCCTCCACCAGAAAAGTTACTTGATGTTACTTGAGTAACAGAGCTTCTTACAGAGCAGTGCGTTAAGTTAGCTTCACACCCCCAGACAACGCTGACGACAGCTGCAAAATATCAATATTTTAATTTAGCATTTTGAGAAGATTACAGCTTCACAGAGCTGATCTCTTGTCTAATACTGTATGCCTGTTCTGGGAGTACAATAGTATATAGTACATATATTAGCACGTCCTTATATTCACACACAGAGTCTACTGAAGGGCCCAGGCACATAAAGCCTGGAGCCACCAGCGTCTCACCTGCTCCAGGATAATGCACAGCTCTCCTCTCTCTCTCCTCCGTCTGTCATCTGAAAGCCTCCTCTTCACACGATGAAGGTCACTGCACTCAGAGGAGAACATCACCACGGAAACAACAGGGATTCTCCACACCTCATACTGAATGCTCCCATAGAGTAAAGAAGACGACTGCACTGCAAAGTTCATCAAACTGACCCAGATTAAATGGGTCTTAAATCTAGACAAAAAAACTTATTTATCTTGTTTTAAGGGATATATACAAAATGAGTAAATGATACGCTAAATATGTGATTATGAAGCTTATTTCAACATTACTTTTTTTCTTATCCAGTTTTTATGTCTATAAACCAGTCAGAATGAGCACAAAACAAGTGTTAAGATGGAGTTTAAGACTTTTTATGGCTGTAAATCGGTCGATCTTGGACTGAAATTGTCCAGTATGTCTGAACCTGCTGCTTGTACCGTGGAAAGGTTTAAAGATATAAAAGTTTTAGGAGAACGCTGCAATTTGTCAATGTTACCAGGTGATGATTAGTCTTAAAATAAGGAAATAAAGAATTTCATTAAGATTCATGAACTAAAATCAAGAATACAATAGTCAATAACAAGCTGTAGATTCTAGTTTTAAGTTTTTGCATCTTAATTTATTCTTAATGTTTTATGCTTTATTTTAGATCACATAAAATGTAGATTACTGTTTAGAATAAGTGATTTGATCTTATTTCGAGATTTTTGAAGGCCTGGATATATTTTCTTATTTTAAGATTTCTTGATCAGTAAATTTCACTTCCTGCACTGGCATTTCACTTGTTTCTAGTTCATTTTAACTTAAAACAAGTGGATTTTTCTTTTCTTTTTTTTTTGTTCTGGCGGCACGGTGGCTGAGTGGCAACACTCAGGCCTCACAGCAAGAAGGTTCGATCCCCGGGTGTGGAGTTTGCATGTTCTCCCCATGTCTGGATGGGTATCCTCCGGGCTCTGGTTTCCCCCATCAACCTAAAACATGCAGCACCTGAACTAACATCAAGGACCATGACGTCCACCCTCCTGTGGGCTCCACCTGCAGAGGGGTTCATAGGGGGTCAGGTGCTGTGAGTATTGGGCAGCAAACTGCCCCCGCGACCCAGCTGGATTAAGTGGGAGAAGATGGATGGATTTTTCTAGTTTTAAGGAGGGCTATTTTTGCAGCGTGAGGGAATGACGTCTCCCATTGCGTTCAGCTCCAGTCAAATGAAGCTCAGCAGTTATAGGGGCAAATATGGAGTTGGGTTCCATATTAGGATTAGGAATGATTCACAGACAAAATAGCAAAATAAAAACAGCAGGATTATGTAAAGCAGGTTGAAGGTGCACTGTGTCACTTGGTTGGTGGGTCCATCACCTGCTTGTTTCTTGCCCTTAAATTCACTCCTTAGAAGAGCCATTAGGACTGGTCAAAGATATAAGGGAATATGATATGATTTGATTTGACACCCCTATCTGCATCTAACAAACCATCTATCCATCCATCTTCTTCCGCTTATCTGGGGCCGGGTCGCAGGGGCAGCAGTCAAAGCAGGGGCTCCCAAGCTTCCCTCTCCCCAGCCACTTCCTCCAGCTCCTCCGGACGGACCCCGAGGTGTTCCCAGGCCAGCCGAGAGACATAGTCCCTCCAGCGTGTCCTGGGTCTGGGCCTCCTCCCGGTGAGACATGCCCGGAACACCTCCCGAGGGAGGCGTCCAGGAGGCATCCGGACCAGATGCCCGAGCCACCTCAACTGCTCCTCTCGACATGGAGGAGCAGCGACTCTACTCCGAGCTCCTCCCGTGTGACCGAGCTCCTCACCTTATCTCTAAGGGAGCGCCCGGCCACTCTGCGGAGGAAACTCATTTCGGCCGCTTGTATCTGCCATCTCTTCCTTTCGGTCACTACCCAGAGGTGGGGGTATCTCGGGGTCATCTAACAAACCCCCTGTTAAAATCATTAGACTTAAAATTTCAGGGTCTGGTAAACTTTAAAACAGCTTAAATTATGTTCAGGGGATCAACTCTCTTCCAGCTCATTTAAATGGTTTATTTCAAAATCGAAATGCTCATCATAACTACAAATTTAGAGGTAATAACGAATTTGGTCAGAAATGTAGAACTACTTTCAAGTCAGTGTGCATCTCAGCGCATGGAGTTTGTCTGTGGAACAGATTATCACAATAACTAAAAATGTGTACTAATATAGGGCTAAGCCAGATCTGAACTAGGTCTATACCAAAACTAAATCAGGTCTAAACTAGGTCTAAACCCGATCTGAACCAGGTCTAAAACAGGACCACTAGAGGACAAAACCATTGTTTAAGTCTTAACCAGGACTAAATCAGGTCTAATATACTGTACAGGACTAAACCTGGAGAAATACAGTGACAAAATCAGGTCTAAGCCAGGACTAAACCAGGACTAATCCAGGTCTAAACCAGGACTAATATAGGGCTAAACCATGTCTAATTACTAAAAGTCTGACCCAGATCTAAACCAAAAGTAAACCAGGACTAAACTAGGTCTAAACCAGGTCTACACCAGTTTTAAATAAGGTCTAAATCAAGACTAATTGAGGTCTAATACACATGTGACCTCAAAGTCGTGAACTGCGTCTGGACCTCAGTGAATGAGGTTCTATAGAGTTCACTAAAGAGTGCAGGTCAGTGTAGTGTTTGGGGTTTAGGGCCTAGGATGGACATTCAGACACTTCCAATGTAATTATTGACATTCAGCATTGTGTAACTATGGCAACGCACTCATGTCCATATAAGGAAAGATTCACCTGGCGCCACCTGGCAACACGTTCCGTCAGACATTCTATTTCTTTGTGACATCATCAAGAGTCTCTTATAAAGGGTTCTATAAGTATATAAGGGCGACACAGGTCCTGAGAAACTCACTTCAACTCAGACCTTCGACTGATACACAACTACGCAACTTGCAGAAACAAAGATTACATGTCTGAAGACGACAAACTCCTCTACAGCCAGGAGTTCAACACACAGCGTTTCAGGGTACGTAGTCCACACACACCTTTAATGATGCATGTCCATGTGTACTCAGATGTATTTGAATATTTTTCTCATCTTCAACAGAGAAAAAACAAAGTTGCACTGTCTCCAGTGTCGTGCAGCAGCAGCACCGGTGCAAAGTCGAGGTAATGACCAATTCTCAGTTCATTAAAGGTGCACTATGTCACTTTTATGGTCAAATCAAATGTAGTTAAAGATCATGCAAAATTTACTTTTCAGACTTTTAACCATGTTACAGTTGTTTCCCCTTCTCATTTACCCGCTTGAAGTTGTGTACCAAAAAAGTTACATAGTGCTGCTTTAAGAATATCTCATGTGACCTTAGGTGTAAACAAGAGCTCCGCCAGCGGGGCAAAATACGCCCGTACTTTGAATTATTATACGCCCGTTGTAAGACGGGACGTATTATGGTATGGCGCTGTCCGTCCGTCCGTCCGTCTGTGGACACTTCAAAGCTTTGAAGTCTTTGAAGCTTTGTCTTCATGAAGAGGCAAATTCCGATTCTAGAATGTGATGATGTCATACTCATACTCCTACTGCAAGAGCCAGATTTCCCTATTGATTATCCGTCCGTCTGTCTGTCCGTCTGTCTGTGGACAATTTCTTGTCCGCGCTCTAACTTGACAAATTCTAACTTAATTCTATATACAATAATTCAAAGTACGGGCGTGTGACTTTTGGCTTTAATTTCTCATTCACTTATGGCTATAACTTCACTCACTCATTGCCATAACGATAGAATGTTTGATAGAATGTTATGCTCATGTATTATGGCACTCATTGCCATAACGATAGAATGTTTGAACAAGAGCTCCGCCAGCGGGGCAAAATACGCCCGTACTTTGAATTATTGTATATAGAATTCTAGAATCGGAATTCCACCAATCAGATTGCAGCAACAGAACTTAAAGACACTATAAAGCTTTAATGTGTCAAAGCTCAAAGAAGCAGAGAATGTGGGTTGTTCTCGCTTTCAGCAGCAGAACATTTGAGAAGAGAGTTCAGATCTTTCATGAAGACAAAGCTTCAAAAACTTCAAAGCTTTGAAGTGTCCACAGACGGACGGACGGACAGCGCCATACCATAATACGTCCCGTTTTATCACGGGCGTATAAAAATTGTTTAAAATTGGTTCCAGATCTCTGGACCCCACTTTTCTCACTTCTGTCCAGACACTTGAACAGAAAAGACGTGTTTCAAGAGCTCAGAGCAACTTTACGGAAAACCTCCACAGACCGAAGCTGTATAAAAACTGCACACTCAGAGCAGATACACAGCTCAATACTTCACTTTACCTGAACTCAAGATGGCTGCTACTCCAAAGTACTTCACATCTACAGCCACCGGCATCTACAAGGACGCCCTGACTCAGGTTTGACAAACGATTTATGTAAAACTACTTGTGCAAACTGTGATAAACTCTTATGTAGCTATTTTTCATGGTTTTACAACTGAAATAATCAGCAATGAAGAAAATATATGTTACAAAACAACCATTTTTGTGCCTCAACTGCTTAGCATACTCAGTACAGCTAGTCGATGGGGTTTTCAAAATACATAAACAGCAGTGCCAGGATTTCAGTTTTCAATGTAGCTTTGCTCCTCTTTTCCAAACAGTGAGGCTGTTCAATCCAGTAAATTTTACCATCAGAAAAAATATCGATGTAGTTAAGTCAGTTATTATCAAAAAACATGCACATGTATCCAGGAATTACACACATCCAACTGCGGTTTACTGTTGGCTCCATCTGATCCGAAAAACACATTAACCAAACCAAATCTTAACCCCAGTCTGTATTATATTTTGAGTGTGGGAAGGATGATATAGTGAATATAGATTTCTTTAACTGATACATCATTTGTGTTACAGGTGAATGATCTGGCGACAAAGAACCACCTGCCCGTTCGGTTCTTTGACTATCAGGAGCATGGCCCCGTCCGCAAGAGGGTCTACTCTGTCACCATCAAAGTGGGAACTCTCTCCGCTGTGGGTCAGGGTCACAGCAAGAAACAGGCCAGAGCCACAGCAGCGGCCAACGTCCTGGAACCACTGAAGCAAATGTGTCTGGTTCTTGAAAACAACCAGGCCAAACCAGTGAAGGACCTTAAGCCCAATGGGTACCTGTTTGAAGCTGCGCAGGCCAATGGGTGGGGGTACCCGAAGTACGCACTGCTGGAGTCCAGGCCTCTCCCCTGGGGCTGGCTCTTCGCTATGAGCGTCTCAGTGCAGGGGGTAGATGCCATCGGGACAGGACCCACCAAGAAAGCTGCCAAACAGAACGCAGCGGCCAAAATGTTGGAGACACTGGGGTTTGAGTGCCCCAAGTACAACCCCCTGACTGACAAAAAGGACACCCCAGCAAATCCTCAGGTACATAGACAAAGGTGTACGTTTGACTACACAAAATTGTATTTGTAAAGATTAAATATCTATACATAAGAACAATAGGTTTTTCAGATGGCAAATGTGAGACCTATTCGAACTACAAACTACTGTATTGGTCAAAGTTGTTTTTTTTTCTAAATTAATGTAATTTGTTTGTAGAGTTTATACCACATTTGAATGCCATTAAATATATTCATTTCACTCATATTTCAGAACCTGGTTAATGAGCAGGTGGAGGAAGAGGACCTGATAGAGAACAGGACTGTCTTCAGTTCAGATCCTGAAACATGTTTTGCTCAGGATTGTGAGGACAGATGCAGATCTCCAGATGTCATCATAGAGGAGATAGTAGAATACCTGGATGAGGACTCGGTCCCATGTGAGACAGATTCTGTCCTGGACCTGATCAGTCTTTGTGAGATCATCCTCGAGATCCAGACTGGATCAGAGGAGCCCGGTCTGTGTGAGGCCCAAGACAAAGAGACTGAGCCAGAAACAGAGACCAATCAAACATCAGAAATTGTTGGACCTGAGATGTCCAGGTAAAATGTCAAAAACTTGCACATTTGTTCCTATAGAAACATTGTTTTTACAGAGGTCTTAGCTTGTTATTTGCTGTTATTGTTTCAATAGCACTTAATCATTCTTCTCTTTCAGTCAACCAGAGGATGACACCAAAGATGTCTTTGGAGAGAACATTCCTGATGAGGGTCCTGTCTCAGACTCTGATGGTACAGCTCAGGTCCTCAGAGAGACTGAGGTCTTTCCTGCACAGGAGGACATAAGCCCAGCCCCAGGATCTGACCAGGATCATACTCCTGAGTCTTCAGAAATCATTTTAGAAGAAGAATTTGAACCCTCACCCTCATATGATGGACCTGATGCTATTGAAGACTCCATGGGGCCAATCCAGTGTGAGGGAGATCCAGTTATTTCTGAAGACAGCCCTGTTGAGGCCTCTGTCCCTGATGGTCCTGTGGTCCTCAAAGAGACTGAGGTGTTACAGCTCAATGAGGAGATAACAATACTAGGATCAGACCACGATCACACCTCTGAACAGGACCAGGGCATCTCAAAGACTCCAGAGACCGTTACAGAGGTCTGTAAAACTGCACCCTCCACTGATCTATTCAACATCACCACAGACTCCACTGGACCAGAGCTCTCAGTGAAGTGTGAGGTGGATCCTCCTGCCTCAGATCAGTCAGGTCCGTGTGAGATCCTCCTCGAGATCCAGACTGGATCTGAGCAGCAGGGTCTGTGTGAGGCCCAAGACACAGAGACTGATCAAGAAACACAGACCCATCAAATCACTGAGCTGTGTGAAGATGGTATCTCCAGGTAAAACAAACATAATCTTTGTTTCATTCTCATTTGTATGTGACTTTCATCACCAGTGCTATTTCAACATAAATGATATTGCAGTAATAATAAAGTGTTTATTATTCTTTACAGTCAAAAAGATCCCACGAGTCCTCCTCAGGTCCTGGATGTACCTCCTGTGGCCGCCTTCCTTATTATAGCTCTGGTCCGAAAACTGGTCCAAAAGAACATCTTCAGACCAGAAGACCAGGGAGAGGTAGTCAAATTGCTGTTGGAGAAGACCAAAGAAAGGATTCTCAACCAGGACATCCCAATCTCCATTAAAAACATGAGGGCCGTGGGCAAAGCTGCAGCCAAAGACCTTCTGAAGGACTTTAAACTCCAGGGGGCGCAGCTGAGCGCAGAAGATGAGACCTTCCAGGAGGCCACGGTGAAACACCTGAACTATCGTCTGAACACCTTCCTGTTTGGTCCAAAGAAGAAGGGACTCCTCTCTCGACTGTGTGCAGCTGTGGGCAGATTCTTCTGTGCCCAGTGAACTTATTCACTGCATTTCAAATAAAGCACCATCAAGCATTAGGGTTTTGTTTTCTGTCATGTTATACACATGCTCCTTCTTCAAAGTTTAACAAGAGCTCCGCCAGCGGGGCAAAATACGCCCGTACTTTGAATTATTGTATATAGAATTAAGTTAGAATTTGTCAAACCTAGTTAAAGATGAATTGTTGGTGCAGTTTGGAAGTTTGACATTCCTAGGTGAGACGGTTGTCGAGTTAGAGCGCGGACAAGAAATTGTCCACGGACAGACGGACAGACAGACGGACGGATAATCAATAGGGAAATCTGGCTCTTGCAGTAGGAGTATGAGTATGACATCATCACATTCTAGAATCGGAATTCCACCAATCAGATTGCAGCAACAGAACTTAAAGACACTACAAAGCTTTGAAGTGTCCACAGACGGATAGACGGACGGACGGACGGACAGCGCCATACCATAATACGGGACGTATTATGGTATGGCGCTGTCCGTCCGTCTTATTACAACGGGCGTATAAAAATGTGTAGGAGACTGGTTCAGTTTTAACAAGAGCTCCGCCAGCGGGGCAAAATACGCCCGTACTTTGAATTATTGTATATAGAATTCTAGAATCGGAATTCCACCAATCAGATTGCAGCAACAGAACTTAAAGACACTACAAAGCTTTAATGTGTCAAAGCTCAAAGAAGCAGAGAATGTGGGTTGTTCTCGCTTTTAGCAGCAGAACATTTGAGAAGAGAGTTCAGATCTTTCATGAAGACAAAGCTTCAAAGACTTCAAAGCTTTGAAGTGTCCACAGACGGATGGACGGACAGACGGACGGACGGACGGACAGACGGACGGACGGACGGCGCCATACCATAATACGTATTAGAACGGGCGTATAAAAACTAATGACAATAACAATAACAAATGATAATATATATTTTTTAATATTGTATTTTCATATTTTATTAAAAGTGCATTCATAAACGATTTTTGCAACAGCAAATCATTTCCATCTTCACGAAGGCCTAATTGAAGTGACTTTTAACATCACTGAGCATCAGTCGGTTGATCCAAAACATGTTTAACATTTTTAATCTGTGCGAAAACTACCGCTGTCGACACCTGATGCTGAAATCGGCACGTGTCTGGGCCTTAGATTAAGCTCTACCGCGGTTCTGGGCCTGGATTTGGGGCTCATTCCTTGGTCTTGTGCCTCTGAGCCTGTTGGTCTGATCGGTCCGGAGGCTCCGTCCTCTGCGCTCTTGGTTCTTCCCGGAGCACTTCTCATTTATAGATAAGCAGAAAATTGACCTGTTCCTCCATAATTACCTTGTTTATCATTTAGCCCCAGCTGTCCAGCCCTGTTCTTGCCCCATCCAAATACCGCTCCAGACAAAGAGAGGGCAAAGCTGTGGTCACCTCCAGCTGTTATCTGTGCCAGAGGAATCCCTGCTAAAGACTTCAGAGGTTGGGGGAACAGTTTACTGGGCTCTCCTTTTCCCAAACCCAGCTGACCACTCGTGTTCTGACCCTACGTGAAGAGCTGACCATCTGAAAATGAGGATGGACAATGTTGCTTGGTTATTCATGAGATTTCAAATCAGCAGTAATGCAAAACCAGCAGTATACCACCAGTAAACCAGAAGCTATCTATGGACATGCATGGTAATTGTCTTTAAATGGTCCTATATTGCATGTAATTGACTCTTGTGAGATTTTAGCCATGTTATAATGTTGTTACGTCATCAAAAACATACCAGGAATCATGTTTTATTTCATTCATACATGTTTGAGTAACCCTGAATTATTAGTCTACATCTCAAATGCTTAAAATGTTGTGTTCCACCTTGTATTGTAATGAAGCAGTAGTTTTCAAGTGAACAGTGATCTTTTACCTTTAGTTCAGTAGAGATTGCAATTTCAGGACTGAAATTATCCAAATTATTCTAGTGAAGGTGTATGAAGTTTAACAGTGGAGTGTTTTATGTTTGAGAAGAGAATTCAGCATAAATTTGCTGGGTTTGTGTGTTAAACATGTGTGAATGAAAAACACAAGGTATGTTTGTGATGAGGAAACATTATAACATAGATCAGAAAATAGTTTTCTCAAGCAGACAGGTGGGGGCACTGTGGGTCATGTTGAAGCTTGACCTGGGTTAACAGTTTTTTAATGTGACCTGTCTAATCCTATGGAAAATACTGGTTTCTGTGGATATCTGCCCTCTGTGGATTACGTGAAATTTACTGGACACTCTCAAACCTTCTTTCAGTGTTTCCAATCAATAAAAGGAGACTATGGTGGCATGGTATGGCGCTGTCCGTCCGTCCGTCCGTCCGTCTGTCTGTGGACAATTTCTTGTCCGCGCTCTAACTCGACAACCGTCTCACCTAGGAATGACAAACTTCATGGCTGGACACCCCATGGGTCAAGGATGTTCCCTATTGATTTCAAGGTCACAGGGTCAAAGGTCAAGGTCACGGCCCGACCCATTGCGAAAACCTGCCCGTCGCTCTTGCTAACTGTGATCGTTTCCATCTCTGTCTTTTTATCTTCCATCTCTGTCCTTTTATGTTACGTGCCGTAGATCTGAACTCTCTTCTCAAATGTTCTGCTGCTGAAAGCGAGAACAACCCACATTCTCTGCTTCTTTGAGCTTTGACACATTAAAGCTTTGTAGTGTCTTTAAGTTCTGTTGCTGCAATCTGATTGGTGGAATTCCGACTATTGCATCATCGCCAAGGTGGTCGCCGTGGTGATGCTGCTGAAGGCTTTATGACATCACTCCTCTGTGTGACGTCATAAAGCCAAACACCTTGTCGATCATAGCTGTTTCTTGTAGGTTAAACCCTGGTCCTGTATAAGGTCACAATTCACTTGAACTTGACACGAGACGACGCATTTTAGCAAAGCTCCAAAAATGCAATTTTTCAAGAGGAAACCGACCCCTGAGACTGCCCTGGTGCAGCAACTCAGGGACCAACTGAGACACGCAGAGGAACAGAAGTTCACTCTGCAGAAAGAACTGCAGCAGGAACGAGAGCACAGAGCCACTGTGCAAATGGCTCTAGACGTGGCTGCGGACAACTCCTGGTCCCTCGAGCAGAAGCTGGACATGAAAACCACGACCTCAATACTACAGGCTGAGGCTTTGAGGGACAAACAAGGAGAACTGGACATGGCTAAAGCAGAGATCCAGAGACTAGTGCAGGAGAGGACAAAATGGAACGCCTACCTCTGTCTGCAAAACACAAAGATCTACAGCCTGCGGGACCTGCTTGAGACCAAGACTGAGATGTTTAAAATGGTGAATGATGCATTGAAGTCCAGCTATGGACAGCTCAAGATCACCACCACCAGGCTGGAGGCTAAAGTGTCCATGGCCCAACAGAACCTGGAGGTCTCAGGACCAGCTCTGGACCTAAAGGAGCAGGAGACAGCCGCTCTGCAGAACGAACTGACAGAGGAGAAGAAGAAGAGTGGAGTTCTGCAGGAAGAGCTGAGCAAACTGCAGGAGGAGATGCAACTTCTGAGGAGGTCTGCAGAGGCGGAGAAGGTCCAGGGTCAAATGAGGCTGGAGGAGCTGAACAAGGAGGTCACTGTTCTGCAGCATGAGCTGGGAGAGGAGCAAGGGAGGTACCAGCAGCTGCAGGAGGAAGTGACGCTCTACAAAGAAAACAATCTGAGCCTGGTACAAGATCTGAGGGCAGCTCTGGACATGAAGAACCATCTAAAGACAGAGCAGAGGTCTGAGGAGCAGAAACCTCAGGCAGAGCCCGGGCAGATGGTTCCACAGATCCAGAGCACCACCACAGACCAAGAAAAGGTCCTCACCAAGACTGAGGGGGGACCACAGATGAAGGAGCCTCAGCTTGAGAACAGACAGGTGGTCATCAGACGCACCAGGATCGTCCTCAACCCACAAAACAAGGCACTGCAGAAGGAAATCTGCCGCTCTGAAAATGTACAGGAGGATCTGAAGGAAGTTATCAGCCAAAGAGAGGCGAAAAATAAAGTTCTTCATGAGACTCATACAGTGAAGGGGGAGAACAGACAGTCTGTGGAGGAGGCTCCGAAACCTCAGGCAGAGCCCCAGCAGATGGTTCCACAGATCCGGAGCACCACAACTGAACAAGAAAAGGTCCTCACCAAGACTGAGGGGGGACAACAGACGAAGGAGCCTCAGCCTGAGAACAGACAGGTGTTTGTCACACGCACCAGGATCGTCCTCAACCCACGACAACAGGCACTGCAGAAGGAAACATGCCAATATGAAAATGTACAGACTCGTGCAATGAAGGAGGAGCATGGACAGTCTGTGGAGGAAGCTCCGAAACCTCAGGCAGAGCCCCAGCAGATGGTTCCACAGATCCGGAGCACCACAACTGAACAAGAAAAGGTCCTCACCAAGACTGAGGGGGGACCACAGATGAAGGAGCCTCAGCCTGAGAACAGACAGGTGTTTGTCACACGCACCAGGATCGTCCTCAACCCACGACAACAGGCACTGCAGAAGGAAACATGTCAATATGAAAATGTACAGACTCGTGCAATGAAGGAGGAGCATGGACAGTCTGTGGAGGAGGCTCCGAAACCTCAGGCAGAGCCCCAGCAGATGGTTCCACAGATCCAGAGCACCACAACTGAACAAGAAAAGGTCCTCACCAAGACTGAGGAGGTCTCAGGACAAGCTCTGGACCTAAAGGAGCAGGAGACAGCCGCTCTGCAGAACGAACTGACAGAGGAGAAGAAGAGGAGTGGAGTTCTGCAGGAAGAGCTGAACAAACTGCAGGAGGAGATGCAAATTCTGAGGAGGTCTGCAGAGGCGGAGAAGGTCCAGGGTCAAATGAGGCTGGAGGAGCTGAACAAGGAGGTCACTGTTCTGCAGCATGAGCTGGGAGAGGAGCAAGGGAGGTACCAGCAGCTGCAGGAGGAAGTGACGCTCTACCAAGAAAACAATCTGAGCCTGGTAGAAGATCTGAGACAAGTGGTCAGAGAAGTGGAAGAAAAAATGATGATATGCATACAGGAGAAAGAAGAACTAAAGAGGTCTGCTGAAAATGCAAGAGTCCAGACTAAAAACAGGCTGGAGGAGCTGCAAGATGTTATCAGCCAAACAAAGGAGATACAGAAGTGCATGAGTCTCGTCCAGAAAAACCTCTGGACGAGACTCATGCAATGAAGGAGGAGTACAGACAGTCTGTGGAGGAGGCTCAGAAAAGTGTGGAGGAACTGAGGAAGGAGCTTCACCTGAAGGCTCTAAACAACACTCGCCTGGAGAGAGAGGTGGAGGAGGCCAAGGAGATGCTGGAGGAGCAGAGGTGCAAACACCAGGTGGAGCTACAGAGCCTGAAAAAAAACTAGGCTCCTAACGCCTGCCAACTACCTGTGTACCTGCATTACAAAAATAAAAACAAGAGCTCCGCCAGCGGGGCAAAATACGCCCGTACTTTGAATTATTGTATATAGAATTAAGTTAGAATTTGTCAAACCTAGTTAAAGTTGAATTGTTGGTGCAGTTTGGAAGATTCCAATACTGACAAGGTTTTCGCAAAGGGTCGGGCCGTGACCTTGACCTTTGACCCTGTGACCTTGAAATCAATAGGGAACATCCTTGACCCATGGGGTGTCCAGCCATGAAGTTTGACATTCCTAGGCCGACAAGCCGACTCACTGTCACAATCACACTCTTGATCTCGTCCTAACTTATGGTATTGAGATTAATGATTTACTTGTAATTCCTCAAAACCCTATACTCTCTGACCATTTTTAATTACCTTTCAATTCGTACTAAAAGACTATCCAGCTCTGCAGGAGAAAACTATAATGAAAAGAACAATATCAGAAAAATCGGTAGCCGAGTTCAAAGAAATAATCGAGCCAGTATTAAATGATATGCCATGTGACAATGAGAACAACTTTAATCCAATTATCATGGATCAGTTTGTTGATAGGACAATGCTCACCTTAAAATCTGCGCTCGATGTTGCAGCTCCGCTAAAACAAAAAAGCATTAAACCAAGACCTCCGGCTCCTTGGTTTACTCCAGAACTGTGATCACTCAAACAACACGTGAGACGCACAGAGAAGCTCTGGCGCCGCTCGCGCTCCGAGCAGTCTCTGAAGGCATGGAAGCTCTGCCTGCTCTCTTATAAGGCCGCTCTGCCAAAAGCACAAACCAGATACTATTCAAACCTAATAGAAGTAAACAAAAGCAACCCCAGATTTCTGTTCAGCACTGTAGCCAGGCTGACAAACTCGCATACTGCCCCTGAGTCTCTTCTCCCTTCGAAGTTCAGTTGTGACTTTCTTGAATTCTTCGATTACAAAATTACAACCATTAGAGACAAGATCAACGAAGCCACTCCAAAAATCAGCCTCGAGCAAATTCAGCAAATCCAGTCAGTAACACCAATATCCCACATAAATCCTCTAACAGCATTAGACAAATTTACTCCTGTCGATGAGGCGGAGATTACCTCAGTCATCATGTCGTCCAAACCATCAATTTGTTTGCTCGACCCTATTCCAGTCAAACTCCTCAAAGAAGCTCTCCACCTAATAATAGGTTCCATCCATAACATAATAAATATGTCATTAGAAAATGGCTTTGTTCCTCAGTCCTTTAAATATGCTGTAATTAAACCGCTTTTGAAAAAACCTAGCGTAAATCCTGATGAACTAGCCAACTACAGACCTATTTCGAATCTTCCATTTCTCTCAAAGATTCTGGAACGAGTTGTGGTGAAACAGCTCTGTCACCATCTGCAGGGCAATAATTTATATGAAAAATTTCAGTCTGGTTTCAGAGCTCACCACAGCACAGAAACTGCTCTGCTTAAAGTGACAAATGATTTGCTACTAGCTGCGGATAACGGGCTGGCTTCAGTCCTGGTCCTACTGGACCTCAGTGCAGCATTTGACACCATTGATCACAACATTCTACTGCAGAGGTTAGAATGTGACATAGGTGTCAGAGGGACCGCCCTCAAATGGTTTAAATCCTCTCTATCAGATAGGTACCAGTTTGTTAGTGTAAACCAGTGCACCTCTCCCTGCTCTAAAGTAGCCTGCGGTGTTCCACAAGGATCTGTGCTTGGTCCAATCCTGTTTACTCTGTATATGTTGCCATTAGGTAACATTATCAGAAAACATGGCATTAATTTCCACTGTTATGCTGATGACACTCAGCTGTACTTATCAATGAAACCTAATCAGACCGATCAAATCGATAAGCTCAGTGCCTGTGTGAAGGACATCAAAACCTGGATGACCCTGAATTACCTGCTCTTAAACCCTGAAAAAACAGAGGTCATTGTTGTCGGTCCTAAAGGTCAGAGAGATTCTCTGTCCGACCAGATAATCTCACTTGACAGTGTGAGTATAGCCTCTAGCTCTACTGTAAAAAACCTTGGAGTCGTATTTGACCAAAATCTCTCATTCACAGCTCATATAAACCAAGCTTGTAAAACTGCATATTTTCACCTCAAGAAACATAACTAAAATCAGAAAAATTTTGCCGAAAAATGATGCCGAAAAACTTATCCATGCATTTGTTACATCCAGACTAGATTACTGTAATTCTCTGCTCACCGTCTGCACTAAAGGTACTTTAAGAAGCTTCCAGTTGGTCCAAAATGCAGCGGCCAGAGTCCTAACAGGAACTAAAAGACGTGATCACATCAGTCCTGTATTAAAATCACTTCACTGGCTTCCTGTCGAGTTTAGAATTAAATTCAGTTCTCCTCCTGACATACAAAGCCTTAAACAATATGGCCCCATCATATCTTCAGGATGCCATTGTCCCCTATCAGCCAAATAGAGCACTTCGCTCTCAGAATGCAGGATTATTAGTGGTTCCTAGAGTGTCTAAAAGTACAGTGGGGGGAGAGCCTTCAGTTACCAAGCTCCTGTGTTATGGAATCAACTCCCTGTTGGTGTTAAACAGGCTCCACAGTCTCTTTATTTAAGACCAGGCTTAAAACCTTCCTCTTCGGAATAGCTTATGACCAGGTTACTTAGTTGATGTCACTAAGATAAGCTGCCGCAGGAGATAACAAGCTGGGGGAAGTGTGGCAACCTGAGCTCTGTCCTCTGTTTCCTCCTATTTTCTCATTAGCATCACTCACTATGTTCTCATCTGTAGTTTGTTCATTGCTATTCACATGTTGTCCCCTGTCCCACTCCCCCTGTGGAGTGGAACTCTTTCAGACGCCTGATGGCAGCTGGACCTCTCTCCTCCTCACCAGGCTCCTCCTCCTCGCCTGGCTCCTCCTCCTCCCCGGCTCCTTCCCCACCTGGGTAGCTGTGGCCATACCGAACTGGCCCACGGGCCTGGACATCTATAGCCTGTCCGTCCATGGGAGTGGATCCCTCCTTCACTGTAGTTCTCCCCGAGGTTTCTTCTTTTTCCCAGGACCCTGGGTTTTTTGGAGTTTTTCCTTGCTGAGAAGGAGGGTCTAAGGACAGGGGATGACTGGACCATGTTTCATTTGCTGCTTTACATGAATGTTGTTTTTTCCTGTTCTGATATGTCTGTGTGTATGTTTTACTCATCCAAATCTTGGAACGCCCTTAGAGGCTACTGTTGTTGCGATTTTGGGCGCTACAAAATAAATTGAATTGAAATTGAATTGAATAGGTGAGACGGTTGTCGAGCTAGAGCGCGGACAAGGTAATGTGTAGTTGTCTTGTATTCTCTCTCTCCCGTTGCCTAGCAACCACTGCAGCTGGAACTGTGTGTCACCTTTGAACTTTAAACTTCAAAGCTTTGAAGTCTTTGAAGCTTTGTCTTCATGAAGAGGCAAAACATGTGCCGATATATATATAAGGTGACCTTGACCTTTGACCCTGTGACCTTGAAATCAATAGGGAACATCCTTGACCCATGGGGTGTCCAGCCATGAAGTTTGACATTCCTAGGTGAGACGGTTGTCCACAGACGGACGGACGGACGGACAGTGCCATACCATAATACGTCCCGTATTACAACGGGCGTATAATAAAAACTAATGACAATAACAATAACAAATGATAATATATTTTTTTTAATATTGTATTTTCATATTTTATTAAAAGTGCATTCATAAATGATTTTTGCAACAGCAAATCATTTCCATCTTCACGAAGGCCTAATTGAAGTGACTTTTAACATCACTGAGCATCAGTCGGTTGATCCAAAACATGTTTAACATTTTTAATCTGTGCGAAAACTATCGCTGTCGACACCTGATGCTGAAATCGGCACGTGTCTGGGCCTTAGATTAAGCTCTACCGCGGTTCTGGGCCTAGATTTGGGGCTCATTCCGATGTTTTTTCCGATACAAAGTCAACTGGAGCAAGAGTCAATGGAGCCGGAAGCGGAAAATTATGAAACAAGTGCATAATTAAGTAAAATTGTTGCACTCAGCTCATTCACAACGAACATGTGTCATTATAGTCACATTTTCTTTGTGTTTTAGTCGTTTTTAGCTTTTCTGTGTGTGTCTCTCTTTACTGTTGACATTCAGCATTGTGTAACTATGGCAACGCACTCATGTCCATATAAGGAAAGATTCACCTGGCGTCACCTGGCAACACGTTCCGTCACACATTCTATTTCTTTGTGACATCATCAAGAGTCTCTTATAAAGGGTTCTATAAGTATATAAGGGCGACACAGGTCCTGAGAAACTCACTTCAACTCAGACCTTCGACTGATACACAACTACGCAACTGGCAGAAACAAAGATTACACGTCTGAAGACGACGAACTCCTCTACAGCCAGGAGTTCAACACACAGCGTTTCAGGGCAATGTGAGTCCACACACACCTTTAATGATGCATGTCCATGTGTACTCAGATGTATTTGAATATTTTTCTCATCTTCAACAGAGAAAAAACAAAGTTGCACTGTCTCCAGTGTCGTGCAGCAGCAGCACCGGTGCAAAGTCGAGGTAATGACCAATTCTCAGTTCATTAAAGGTGCACTATGTCACTTTTATGGTCTAATCAAATGTAGTTAAAGATCATGCAAAATTTACTTTTCAGACTTTTAACCATGTTACAGTTGTTTCCCCTTCTCATTTACCCGCTTGAAGTTGTGTACCAAAAAAGTTACATAGTGCTGCTTTAAGAATATCTCATGTGACCTTAGGTGTAAACAAGAGCTCTGCCAGCGGGGCAAAATACGCCCGTACTTTGAATTATTATACGGCCGTTGTAAGACGGGACGTATTATGGTATGGTGCTGTCCGTCCGTCCGTCCGTCTGTGGACACTTCAAAGCTTTGAAGTCTTTGAAGCTTTGTCTTCATGAAGAGGCAAATTCCGATTCTAGAATGTGATGATGTCATACTCCTACTGCAAGAGCCAGATTTCCCTATTGATTATCCGTCCGTCTGTCTGTCCGTCTGTCTGTGGACAATTTCTTGTCCGCGCTCTAACTTGACAAATTCTAACTTAATTCTATATACAATAATTCAAAGTACGGGCGTGTGACTTTTGGCTTTAATTTCTCATTCACTTATGGCTATAACTTCACTCACTCATTGCCATAACGATAGAATGTTTGATAGAATGTTATGCTCATGTATTATGGCACTCATTGCCATAACGATAGAATGTTTGAACAAGAGCTCCGCTGAAGGGCAAAATACGCCTGCATACTTTGAATTATTGTATATAGAATTCTAGAATCGGAATTCCACCAATCAGATTGCAGCAACAGAACTTAAAGACACTATAAAGCTTTAATGTGTCAAAGCTCAAAGAAGCAGAGAATGTGGGTTGTTCTCGCTTTCAGCAGCAGAACATTTGAGAAGAGAGTTCAGATCTTTCATGAAGACAAAGCTTCAAAAACTTCAAAGCTTTGAAGTGTCCACAGACGGACGGACGGACAGCGCCATACCATAATACGTCCCGTTTTATCACGGGCGTATAAAAATTGTTTAAAATTGGTTCCAGATCTCTGGACCCCACTTTTCTCACTTCTGTCCAGACACTTGAACAGAAAAGACGTGTTTCAAGAGCTCAGAGCAACTTTACGGAAAACCTCCACAGACCGAAGCTGTATAAAAACTGCACACTCAGAGCAGATACACAGCTCAATACTTCACTTTACCTGAACTCAAGATGGCTGCTACTCCAAAGTACTTCACATCTACAGCCACCGGCATCTACAAGGACGCCCTGACTCAGGTTTGACAAACGATTTATGTAAAACTACTTGTGCAAACTGTGATAAACTCTTATGTAGCTATTTTTCATGGTTTTACAACTGAAATAATCAGCAATGAAGAAAATATATGTTACAAAACAACCATTTTTGTGCCTCAACTGCTTAGCATACTCAGTACAGCTAGTCGATGGGGTTTTCAAAATACATAAACAGCAGTGCCAGGATTTCAGTTTTCAATGTAGCTTTGCTCCTCTTTTCCAAACAGTGAGGCTGTTCAATCCAGTAAATTTTACCATCAGAAAAAATATCGATGTAGTTAAGTCAGTTATTATCAAAAAACATGCACATGTATCCAGGAATTACACACATCCAACTGCGGTTTACTGTTGGCTCCATCTGATCCGAAAAACACATTAACCAAACCAAATCTTAACCCCAGTCTGTATTATATTTTGAGTGTGGGAAGGATGATATAGTGAATATAGATTTCTTTAACTGATACATCATTTGTGTTACAGGTGAATGATCTGGCGACAAAGAACCACCTGCCCGTTCGGTTCTTTGACTATCAGGAGCATGGCCCCGTCCGCAAGAGGGTCTACTCTGTCACCATCAAAGTGGGAACTCTCTCCGCTGTGGGTCAGGGTCACAGCAAGAAACAGGCCAGAGCCACAGCAGCGGCCAACGTCCTGGAACCACTGAAGCAAATGTGTCTGGTTCTTGAAAACAACCAGGCCAAACCAGTGAAGGACCTTAAGCCCAATGGGTACCTGTTTGAAGCTGCGCAGGCCAATGGGTGGGGGTACCCGAAGTACGCACTGCTGGAGTCCAGGCCTCTCCCCTGGGGCTGGCTCTTCGCTATGAGCGTCTCAGTGCAGGGGGTAGATGCCATCGGGACAGGACCCACCAAGAAAGCTGCCAAACAGAACGCAGCGGCCAAAATGTTGGAGACACTGGGGTTTGAGTGCCCCAAGTACAACCCCCTGACTGACAAAAAGGACACCCCAGCAAATCCTCAGGTACATAGACAAAGGTGTACGTTTGACTACACAAAATTGTATTTGTAAAGATTAAATATCTATATATAAGAACAATAGGTTTTTCAGATGGCAAATGTGAGACCTATTCGAACTACAAACTATTGGTCAAAGTTGTTTTTTTTCTAAATTAATGTAATTTGTTTGTAGAGTTTATACCACATTTGAATGCCATTAAATATATTCATTTCACTCATATTTCAGAACCTGGTTAATGAGCAGGTGGTGGAAGAGGACCTGATAGAGAACAGGACTGTCTTCAGTTCAGATCCTGAAACATGTTTTGCTCAGGATTGTGAGGACAGATGCAGATCTCCAGATGTCATCATAGAGGAGATAGTAGAATACCTGGATGAGGACTCGGTCCCATGTGAGACAGATTCTGTCCTGGACCTGATCAGTCTTTGTGAGATCATCCTCGAGATCCAGACTGGATCAGAGGAGCCCGGTCTGTGTGAGGCCCAAGACAAAGAGACTGAGCCAGAAACAGAGACCAATCAAACATCAGAAATTGTTGGACCTGAGATGTCCAGGTAAAATGTCAAAAACTTGCACATTTGTTCCTATAGAAACATTGTTTTTTACAGAGGTCTTAGCTTGTTATTTGCTGTTATTGTTTCAATAGCACTTAATCATTCTTCTCTTTCAGTCAACCAGAGGATGACACCAAAGATGTCTTTGGAGAGAACATTCCTGATGAGGGTCCTGTCTCAGACTCTGATGGTACAGCTCAGGTCCTCAGAGAGACTGAGGTCTTTCCTGCACAGGAGGACATAAGCCCAGCCCCAGGATCTGACCAGGATCATACTCCTGAGTCTTCAGAAATCATTTTAGAAGAAGAATTTGAACCCTCACCCTCATATGATGGACCTGATGCTATTGAAGACTCCATGGGGCCAATCCAGTGTGAGGGAGATCCAGTTATTTCTGAAGACAGCCCTGTTGAGGCCTCTGTCCCTGATGGTCCTGTGGTCCTCAAAGAGACTGAGGTGTTACAGCTCAATGAGGAGATAACAATACTAGGATCAGACCACGATCACACCTCTGAACAGGACCAGGGCATCTCAAAGACTCCAGAGACCGTTACAGAGGTCTGTAAAACTGCACCCTCCACTGATCTATTCAACATCACCACAGACTCCACTGGACCAGAGCTCTCAGTGAAGTGTGAGGTGGATCCTCCTGCCTCAGGTCAGTCAGGTCCGTGTGAGATCCTCCTCGAGATCCAGACTGGATCTGAGCAGCAGGGTCTGTGTGAGGCCCAAGACACAGAGACTGATCAAGAAACACAGACCCATCAAATCACTGAGCTGTGTGAAGATGGTATCTCCAGGTAAAACAAACATAATCTTTGTTTCATTCTCATTTGTATGTGACTTTCATCACCAGTGCTATTTCAACATAAATGATATTGCAGTAATAATAAAGTGTTTATTATTCTTTACAGTCAAAAAGATCCCACGAGTCCTCCTCAGGTCCTGGATGTACCTCCTGTGGCCGCCTTCCTTATTATAGCTCTGGTCCGAAAACTGGTCCAAAAGAACATCTTCAGACCAGAAGACCAGGGAGAGGTAGTCAAATTGCTGCTGGAGAAGACCAAAGAAAGGATTCTCAACCAGGACATCCCAATCTCCATTAAAAACATGAGGGCCGTGGGCAAAGCTGCAGCCAAAGACCTTCTGAAGGACTTTAAACTCCAGGGGGCGCAGCTGAGCGCAGAAGATGAGACCTTCCAGGAGGCCACGGTGAAACACCTGAACTATCGTCTGAACACCTTCCTGTTTGGTCCAAAGAAGAAGGGACTCCTCTCTCGACTGTGTGCAGCTGTGGGCAGATTTTTCTGTGCCCAGTGAACTTATTCACTGCATTTCAAATAAAGCACCATCAAGCATTAGGGTTTTGTTTTCTGTCATGTTATACACGTGCTCCTTCTTCAAAGTTTAACAAGAGCTCCGCCAGCGGGGCAAAATACGCCCGTACTTTGAATTATTGTATATAGAATTAAGTTAGAATTTGTCAAACCTAGTTAAAGATGAATTGTTGGTGCAGTTTGGAAGTTTGACATTCCTACGTGAGACGGTTGTCGAGTTAGAGCGCGGACAAGAAATTGTCCACGGACAGACGGACAGACGGACAGACAGACAGACAGACGGACGGATAATCAATAGGGAAATCTGGCTCTTGCAGTAGGAGTATGAGTATGACATCATCACATTCTAGAATCGGAATTCCACCAATCAGATCACAGCAACAGAACTTAAAGACACTACAAAGCTTTGAAGTGTCCACAGACGGATAGACGGACGGACGGATAGACGGATGGACGGACGGACGGACAGCGCCATACCATAATACGTCCCGTCTTATTACAACGGGCGTATAAAAATGTGTAGGAGACTGGTTCAGTTTTAACAAGAGCTCCGCCAGCGGGGCAAAATACGCCCGTACTTTGAATTATTGTATATAGAATTCTAGAATCGGAATTCCACCAATCAGATTGCAGCAACAGAACTTAAAGACACTACAAAGCTTTAATGTGTCAAAGCTCAAAGAAGCAGAGAATGTGGGTTGTTCTCGCTTTCAGCAGCAGAACATTTGAGAAGAGAGTTCAGATCTTTCATGAAGACAAAGCTTCAAAGACTTCAAAGCTTTGAAGTGTCCACAGACGGACGGACGGACGGACAGACGGACGGACGGACGGACGGACAGACGGACGGACGGCGCCATACCATAATACGTATTAGAACGGGCGTATAAAAACTAATGACAATAACAATAACAAATGATAATATATATTTTTTAATATTGTATTTTCATATTTTATTAAAAGTGCATTCATAAACGATTTTTGCAACAGCAAATCATTTCCATCTTCACGAAGGCCTAATTGAAGTGACTTTTAACATCACTGAGCATCAGTCGGTTGATCCAAAACATGTTTAACATTTTTAATCTGTGCGAAAACTACCGCTGTCGACACCTGATGCTGAAATCGGCACGTGTCTGGGCCTTAGATTAAGCTCTACCGCGGTTCTGGGCCTGGATTTGGGGCTCATTCCTTGGTCTTGTGCCTCTGAGCCTGTTGGTCTGATCGGTCCGGAGGCTCCGTCCTCTGCGCTCTTGGTTCTTCCCGGAGCACTTCTCATTTATAGATAAGCAGAAAATTGACCAGTTCCTCCATAATTACCTTGTTTATCATTTAGCCCCAGCTGTCCAGCCCTGTTCTTGCCCCATCCAAATACCGCTCCAGACAAAGAGAGGGCAAAGCTGTGGTCACCTCCAGCTGTTATCTGTGCCAGAGGAATCCCTGCTAAAGACTTCAGAGGTTGGGGGAACAGTTTACTGGGCTCTCCTTTTCCCAAACCCAGCTGACCACTCGTGTTCTGACCCCACGTGAAGAGCTGACCATCTGAAAATGAGGACGGACAATGTTGCTTGGTTATTCATGAGATTTCAAACCAGCAGTAATGCAAAACCAGCAGTATACCACCAGTAAACCAGAAGCTATCTATGGACATGCATGGTAATTGTCTTTAAATGGTCCTATATTACATGTAATTGACTCTTGTGAGATTTTAGCCATGTTATAATGTTGTTACGTCATCAAAAACATACCAGGAATCATGTTTTATTTCATTCATACATGTTTGAGTAACCCTGAATTATTAGTCTACATCTCAAATGCTTAAAATGTTGTGTTCCACCTTGTATTGTAATGAAGCAGTAGTTTTCAAGTGAACAGTGATCTTTTACCTTTAGTTCAGTAGAGACTGCAATTTCAGGACTGAAATTATCCAAATTATTCTAGTGAAGGTGTATGAAGTTTAACAGTGGAGTGTTTTATGTTTGAGAAGAGAATTCAGCATAAATTTGCTGGGTTTGTGTGTTAAACATGTGTGAATGAAAAACACAAGGTATGTTTGTGATGAGGAAACATTATAACATAGATCAGAAAATAGTTTTCTCAAGCAGACAGGTGGGGGCACTGTGGGTCATGTTGAAGCTTGACCTGGGTTAACAGTTTTTTAATGTGACCTGTCTAATCCTATGGAAAATACTGGTTTCTGTGGATATCTTCCCTCTGTGGATTACGTGAAATTTACTGGACACTCTCAAACCTTCTTTCAGTGTTTCCAATCAATAAAAGGAGACTATGGTGGCATGGTATGGCGCTGTCCGTCCGTCCGTCCGTCCGTCTGTCTGTGGACAATTTCTTGTCCGCGCTCTAACTCGACAACCGTCTCACCTAGGAATGACAAACTTCATGCCTGGACACCCCATGGGTCAAGGATGTTCCCTATTGATTTCAAGGTCACAGGGTCAAAGGTCAAGGTCACGGCCCGACCCTTTGCGAAAACCTGCCCGTCGCTCTTGCTAACTGTGATCGTTTCCATCTCTGTCTTTTTATCTTCCATCTCTGTCCTTTTATGTTACGTGCCGTAGATCTGAACTCTCTTCTCAAATGTTCTGCTGCTGAAAGCGAGAACAACCCACATTCTCTGCTTCTTTGAGCTTTGACACATTAAAGCTTTGTAGTGTCTTTAAGTTCTGTTGCTGCAATCTGATTGGTGGAATTCCGACTATTGCATCATCGCCAAGGTGGTCGCCGTGGTGATGCTGCTGAAGGCTTTATGACATCACTCCTCTGTGTGACGTCATAAAGCCAAACACCTTGTCGATCATAGCTGTTTCTTGTAGGTTAAACCCTGGTCCTGTATAAGGTCACAATTCACTTGAACTTGACACGAGACGACGCATTTTAGCAAAGCTCCAAAAATGCAATTTTTCAAGAGGAAACCGACCCCTGAGACTGCCCTGGTGCAGCAACTCAGGGACCAACTGAGACACGCAGAGGAACAGAAGTTCACTCTGCAGAAAGAACTGCAGCAGGAACGAGAGCACAGAGCCACTGTGCAAATGGCTCTAGACGTGGCTGCGGACAACTCCTGGTCCCTCGAGCAGAAGCTGGACATGAAAACCACGACCTCAATACTACAGGCTGAGGCTTTGAGGGACAAACAAGGAGAACTGAACATGGCTAAAGCAGAGATCCAGAGACTAGTGCAGGAGAGGACAAAATGGAACGCCTACCTCTGTCTGCAAAACACAAAGATCTACAGCCTCATGGACCTGCTTGAGACCAAGACTGAGATGTTTAAAATGGTGAATGATGCATTGAAGTCCAGCTATGGACAGCTCAAGATCACCACCACCAGGCTGGAGGCTAAAGTGTCCATGGCCCAACAGAACCTGGAGGTCTCAGGACCAGCTCTGGACCTAAAGGAGCAGGATACAGCCGCTCTGCAGAACGAACTGACAGAGGAGAAGAAGAAGAGTGGAGTTCTGCAGGAAGAGCTGAGCAAACTGCAGGAGGAGATGCAACTTCTGAGGAGGTCTGCAGAGGCGGAGAAGGTCCAGGGTCAAATGAGGCTGGAGGAGCTGAACAAGGAGGTCACTGTTCTGCAGCATGAGCTGGGAGAGGAGCAAGGGAGGTACCAGCAGCTGCAGGAGGAAGTGACGCTCTACAAAGAAAACAATCTGAGCCTGGTACAAGATCTGAGGGCAGCTCTGGACATGAAGAACCATCTAAAGACAGAGCAGAGGTCTGAGGAGCAGAAACCTCAGGCAGAGCCCGGGCAGATGGTTCCACAGATCCAGAGCACCACCACAGACCAAGAAAAGGTCCTCACCAAGACTGAGGGGGGACCACAGATGAAGGAGCCTCAGCTTGAGAACAGACAGGTGGTCATCAGACGCACCAGGATCGTCCTCAACCCACAAAACAAGGCACTGCAGAAGGAAATCTGCCGCTCTGAAAATGTACAGGAGGATCTGAAGGAAGTTATCAGCCAAAGAGAGGCGAAAAATAAAGTTCTTCATGAGACTCATACAGTGAAGGGGGAGAACAGACAGTCTGTGGAGGAGGCTCCGAAACCTCAGGCAGAGCCCCAGCAGATGGTTCCACAGATCCGGAGCACCACAACTGAACAAGAAAAGGTCCTCACCAAGACTGAGGGGGGACAACAGACGAAGGAGCCTCAGCCTGAGAACAGACAGGTGTTTGTCACACGCACCAGGATCGTCCTCAACCCACGACAACAGGCACTGCAGAATGAAACTTGCCAATATGAAAATGTACAGACTCGTGCAATGAAGGAGGAGAATTGACAGTCTGTGGAGGAAGCTCCGAAACCTAAGGCAGAGCCCCAGCAGATGGTTCCACAGATCCGAGCACCACAACTGAACAAGAAAAGGTCCTCACCAAGACTGAGGGGGGACCACAGATGAAGGAGCCTCAGCCTGAGAACAGACAGGTGTTTGTCACACGCACCAGGATCGTCCTCAACCCACGACAACAGGCACTGCAGAAGGAAACATGTCAATATGAAAATGTACAGACTCGTGCAATGAAGGAGGAGCATGGACAGTCTGTGGAGGAGGCTCCGAAACCTCAGGCAGAGCCCCAGCAGATGGTTCCACAGATCCAGAGCACCACAACTGAACAAGAAAAGGTCCTCACCAAGACTGAGGAGGTCTCAGGACAAGCTCTGGACCTAAAGGAGCAGGAGACAGCCGCTCTGCAGAACGAACTGACAGAGGAGAAGAAGAGGAGTGGAGTTCTGCAGGAAGAGCTGAACAAACTGCAGGAGGAGATGCAACTTCTGAGGAGGTCTGCAGAGGCGGAGAAGGTCCAGGGTCAAATGAGGCTGGAGGAGCTGAACAAGGAGGTCACTGTTCTGCAGCATGAGCTGGGAGAGGAGCAAGGGAGGTACCAGCAGCTGCAGGAGGAAGTGACGCTCTACCAAGAAAACAATCTGAGCCTGGTAGAAGATCTGAGACAAGTGGTCAGAGAAGTGGAAGAAAAATGATGATATGCATACAGGAGAAAGAAGAACTAAAGAGGTCTGCTGAAAATGCAAGAGTCCAGACTAAAAACAGGCTGGAGGAGCTGCAAGATGTTATCAGCCAAACAAAGGAGATACAGAGTGCATGAGTCTCGGTCCAGAAAAACCTCTGGACGAGACTCATGCAATGAAGGAGGAGTACAGACAGTCTGTGGAGGAGGCTCAGAAAAGTGTGGAGGAACTGAGGAAGGAGCTTCACCTGAAGGCTCTAAACAACACTCGCCTGGAGAGAGAGGTGGAGGAGGCCAAGGAGATGCTGGAGGAGCAGAGGTGCAAACACCAGGTGGAGCTACAGAGCCTGAAAAAAAACTAGGCTCCTAACGCCTGCCAACTACCTGTGTACCTGCATTACAAAAATAAAAACAAGAGCTCCGCCAGCGGGGCAAAATACGCCCGTACTTTGAATTATTGTATATAGAATTAAGTTAGAATTTGTCAAACCTAGTTAAAGTTGAATTGTTGGTGCAGTTTGGAAGATTCCAATACTGACAAGGTTTTCGCAAAGGGTCGGGCCGTGACCTTGACCTTTGACCCTGTGACCTTGAAATCAATAGGGAACATCCTTGACCCATGGGGTGTCCAGCCATGAAGTTTGACATTCCTAGGCCGACAAGCCGACTCACTGTCACAATCACACTCTTGATCTCGTCCTAACTTATGGTATTGAGATTAATGATTTACTTGTAATTCCTCAAAACCCTATACTCTCTGACCATTTTTAATTACCTTTCAATTCGTACTAAAAGACTATCCAGCTCTGCAGGAGAAAACTATAATGAAAAGAACAATATCAGAAAAATCAGTAGCGGAGTTCAAAGAAATAATCGAGCCAGTATTAAATGATATGCCCTGTGACAATGAGAACAACTTTAATCCAATTATCATGGATCAGTTTGTTGATAGGACAATGCTCACCTTAAAATCTGCGCTCGATGTTGCAGCTCCGCTAAAACAGAAAAGCATTAAACCAAGACCTCCGGCTCCTTGGTTTACTCCAGAACTGTGATCACTCAAACGACACGTAAGACGCACAGAGAAGCTCTGGCGTCGCTCGCGCTCCGAGCAGTCTCTGAAGGCATGGAAGCTCTGCCTGCTCTCTTATAAGGCCGCTCTGCGAAAAGCACAAACCAGATACTATTCAAACCTAATAGAAGTAAACAAAAGCAACCCCAGATTTCTGTTCAGCACTGTAGCCAGGCTGACAAACTCGCATACTGCCCCTGAGTCTCTTCTCCCTTCGAAGTTCAGTTGTGACTTTCTTGAATTCTTCGATTACAAAATTACAACCATTAGAGACAAGATCAACGAAGCCACTCCAAAAATCAGCCTCGAGCAAATTCAGCAAATCCAGTCAGTAACATCAATATCCCACATAAATCCTCTAACAGCATTAGACAAATTTACTCCTGTCGATGAGGCGGAGATTACCTCAGTCATCATGTCGTCCAAACCATCAATTTGTTTGCTCGACCCTATTCCAGTCAAACTCCTCAAAGAAGCTCTCCACTTAATAATAGGTTCCATCCATAACATAATAAATATGTCGTTAGAAAATGGCTTTGTTCCTCAGTCTTTTAAATATGCTGTAATTATCCGCTTTTGAAAAAACCTAGCTTAAATCCTGATGAACTAGCCAACTACAGACCTATTTCGAATCTTCCATTTCTCTCAAAGATTCTGGAACGAGTTGTGGTGAAACAGCTTTGTCACCATCTGCAGGGCAATAATTTATATGAAAAATTTCAGTCTGGTTTCAGAGCTCACCACAGCACAGAAACTGCTCTGCTTAAAGTGACAAATGATTTGCTACTAGCTGCTGATAACGGGCTGGCTTCAGTCCTGGTCCTACTGGACCTCAGTGCAGCGTTTGACACCATTGATCACAACATTCTACTGCAGAGGTTAGAATGTGACATAGGTGTCAGAGGGACCGCCCTCAAATGGTTTAAATCCTCTCTATCAGATAGGTACCAGTTTGTTAGTGTAAACCAGTGCACCTCTCCCTGCTCTAAAGTAGCCTGCGGTGTTCCACAAGGATCTGTGCTTGGTCCAATCCTGTTTACTCTGTATATGTTGCCATTAGGTAACATTATCAGAAAACATGGCATTAATTTCCACTGTTATGCTGATGACACTCAGCTGTACTTATCAATGAAACCTAATCAGACCGATCAAATCAATAAGCTCAGTGCCTGTGTGAAGGACATCAAAACCTGGATGACCCTGAATTACCTGCTCTTAAACCCTGAAAAAACAGAGGTCATTGTTGTCGGTCCTAAAGGTCAGAGAGATTCTCTGTCAGACCAGATAATCTCACTTGACAATGTGAGTATAGCCTCTAGCTCTACTGTAAAAAACCTTGGAGTCGTATTTGACCAAAATCTCTCATTCACAGCTCATATAAACCAAGCTTGTAAAACTGCATATTTTCACCTGCGAAACATAACTAAAATCAGAAAAATTTTGCCTAAAAATGATGCCGAAAAACTTATCCATGCATTTGTTACATCCAGACTAGATTACTGTAATTCTCTGCTCACCGTCTGCACTAAAGGTACTTTAAGAAGCTTCCAGTTGGTCCAAAATGCAGCGGCCAGAGTCCTAACAGGAACTAAAAGACGTGATCACATCAGTCCTGTATTAAAATCACTGCACTGGCTTCCTGTCGAGTTTAGAATTAAATTCAGTTCTCCTCCTGACATACAAAGCCTTAAACAATATGGCCCCATCATATCTTCAGGATGCCATTGTCCCCTATCAGCCAAATAGAGCACTTCGCTCTCAGAATGCAGGATTATTAGTGGTTCCTAGAGTGTCTAAAAGTACAGTGGGGGGAGAGCCTTCAGTTACCAAGCTCCTGTGTTATGGAATCAACTCCCTGTTGATGTTAAACAGGCTCCACAGTCTCTTTATTTAAGACCAGGCTTAAAACCTTCCTCTTCGGAATAGCTTATGACCAGGTTACTTAGTTGATGTCACTAAGATAAGCTGCCGCAGGAGATAACAAGCTGGGGGAAGTGTGGCAACCTGAGCACTGTCCTCTGTTTCCTCATATTTTCTCATTAGCATCACTCACTATGTTCTCATCTGTAGTTTGTTCATTGCTATTCACATGTTGTCCCCTGTCCCACTCCCCCTGTGGAGTGGAACTCTTTCAGACAACTGATGGCAGCTGGACCTCTCTCCTCCTCCTCGCCTGGCTCCTCCTCCTCGCCTGGCTCCTCCTCCTCGCCTGGCTCCTCCTCCTCCCCGGCTCCTTCCCCACCTGGGTAGCTGTGGCCATACCGAACTGGCCCACGGGCCTGGACATCTATAGCCTGTCCGTCCATGGGAGTGGATCCCTCCTTCACTGTAGTTCTCCCCGAGGTTTCTTCTTTTTCCCAGGACCCTGGGTTTTTTGGAGTTTTTCCTTGCTGAGAAGGAGGGTCTAAGGACAGGGGATGACTGGACCATGTTTCATTTGCTGCTTTACATGAATGTTGTTTTTTCCTGTTCTGATATGTCTGTGTGTATGTTTGGCTCATCCATATCTTGGAACGCCCTTAGAGGAAACTGTTGTTGCGATTTTGGGCGCTACAAAATAAATTGAATTGAAATTGAATTGAATAGGTGAGACGGTTGTCGAGCTAGAGCGCGGACAAGGTAATGTGTAGTTGTCTTGTATTCTCTCTCTCCCGTTGCCTAGCAACCACTGCAGCTGGAACTGCGTGTCACCTTTTAACTTTAACCTTCAAAGCTTTGAAGTCTTTGAAGCTTTGTCTTCATGAAGAGGCAAAACATGTGGGGCATGCACCGATATATATATAAGGTGACCTTGACCTTTGACCCTGTGACCTTGAAATCAATAGGGAACATCCTTGACCCATGGGGTGTCCAGCCATGAAGTTTGACATTCCTAGGTGAGACGGTTGTCCACAGACGGACAGACGGACGGACGGACGGACAGCGCCATACCATAATACGTCCCGTATTACAACGGGCGTATAATAAAAACTAATGACAATAACAATAACAAATGATAATATATATTTTTTAATATTGTATTTTCATATTTTATTAAAAGTGCATTCATAAACGATTTTTGCAACAGCAAATCATTTCCATCTTCACGAAGGCCTAATTGAAGTGACTTTTAACATCACTGAGCATCAGTCGGTTGATCCAAAACATGTTCAACATTTTTAATCTGTGCGAAAACTACCGCTGTCGACACCTGATGCTGAAATCGGCACGTGTCTGGGCCTTAGATTAAGCTCTACCGCGGTTCTGGGCCTGGATTTGGGGCTCATTCCTTGGTCTTGTGCCTCTGAGCCTGTTGGTCTGATCAGTCCGGAGGCTCCGTCCTCTGCGCTCTTGGTTCTTCCTGGGGAAAGCACTTCTCAGGCCGAGGCACAGAACCACTCCCCACTCCAGCTCATCTGAGGCCTGAACCAGAGCTGCTCCTGCTGGTTACATGATGTTGCCTCAAACTCAACCAGGTGCAACAGAACTTTAAATAATCAGGATCATATTTCCTATGTTTTTTGCATTTTACAGATAATACACGCATACACAATTACCCATATCAATACTGCTGTGGACACCTGCATGCCTGTTTGTGGCACCTCCCCAGTGGCTCTTTGGTGCCCCCCAGGAGAGGGGCACTTTACCTGTTGAAAACCTCTGCACTATTCTGTTGAATAGTTGAAGTGTTGTTCTGTGAAGTGTGGGAGGAGATTGTAAATGTAGATTTGTTTCATCCATCCCCTTTTCAAACCTGCACGTTTGGATCTGAGTCTCTATTGTTATGTTATTATGTGACTTGTATGTGCAGGTTTGAGATAAATAAACTAATTAATTGATCTGTGGATATGTCACTGCAATTTAATGTTCCACAGTATGACTTTAAACAGCTCCACTTTACATTGATTAAATTACAGATGGTTTCACTGATCAAAAATACCTAGAAAAACGGGCATTAGGTCGCCTCTCCACAGATCTGACCTGAAACTTGGTCTGGTTTGGTCTCCATGAAGACAGAAAGGCTTAATGCCATACTGTGAAACATTCCAGACAAAGCAAGAACATCTCCATGGGAAAAAGCATTTGATGGACCCTCCACCAGAAAATGCACCTTTAATACAAAAATTGTAACAAGGCTCACAGCAGCCGTCACGGGGGGGATGTTTTTTCCGATACAAAGTCAACTGGAGCAAGAGTCAATGGAGCCGGAAGCGGAAAATTGTGAAACAAGTGCATAATTAAGTAAAATTATTGCACTCAGCTCATTCATGACGAACATGTGTCATTATAGTCACATTTTCTTTGTGTTTTAGTCGTTTTTAGCTTTTCTGTGTGTGTCTCTCTTTACTGTTGGCATGGATCAAACTGGTCAAAAACACACTGCACAACTTTAATTAAGAAAGTTTTACCTTGATTTGAGTAAATTTCATTTGACAAGTAAAATCATCTGCCAGTGCAGTAAGATTTTTGTACTTAAAATCGAAAAATACGCCATGCTAGGCTTAAAACTTTGCTTGAATTAAGAAAAAACACTGGCATCATTTTACTTATCAAGTTGAATCGACTCAAATAAAGTAAAATGTTCTTAATTTAAGTAATTTTAACTTACCTAGATATGTTTTTTTCCAGTGTAGGGACACCTGGGACATTTTTTGTATAAAACTGGGACAAATCAATGGTTTTGGATAAATCAGCTGGGACAGGGGACACAGGGCTCAAAACTGGGACTGTCCCGGGTAAATAGGGACGTCTGGTCAGCCTAGCCCCCATGCTCACTTCCTGTTTGGAGCGTGGTGGTGAACTCCTGGAGCCAATAATATTCTGTTGGTTTCATAGCATAATTTTATAATCATAGTTTACTGTCCTTTTCTTCTCTCCAGACTCTGCTGGATCTATAAGTGTCACTGACTCATTCCTCACCCAATCTGAAAGACTTTTACTGCTAAATATGCAAATAACCACAGCTATTACCTTGAAACATCCTTATGCTGATATGAGACAGTGCGCTCATATCAAGATTTTAACAACTATAGGAAGGTCCACATTGAAGTAAAGTTGTAGTAAAAAAAATTATGAAATGTATTTCTATGGGTAGAATTTGTTGTACTATTTTAAATTATTGTGTAACGATGTTGTCCCGTCCGTAGCTTCATTTTTGTTCCATTTGTTGTCACTTTCTTTAAAAAAAAAAAACACGATGCACTGAGGAGAAACTGGGAATGTCATTTTTCGCTTTCAATTTTCTCAGTGTTCAATAAATACAAATATATGAAACAGTTTGTCCATTACCAATGCCCGTATCTCTAAGCACTTTACTGTACTCCATTACTCATTCTCTCTTTCGTCACGCTCAGGGGGTGGTAACCTAATTCTGCTTGAGCTGCTCTGGGGCAAACAGAGGCGAGTGTGGCTGTTATTCTGCACCAACTCCCCTCATTCACGATACGTAAAGGTCTCATATTACACAAAACTCTTGTGACCTGTTTCCTTCTCAAAAACAGACCTGAAGCTGTGTTTATCTATTATAACAGATCAGAAAATAGTGTCATATGAGCCCTTTAATATAAGTATCTTTAAGAGTTTAACTGATTTCCTTACAGATCTCTTGTATTCTTGATATTGTGGCCAATCACCAAATAACCAGTTTTTAAGAACTATTAGAAGACCCACAAATGAAGTAAGGTTAGTTTACCAAATGATCTATTCATCTTGTGCTTTCTGATCATAATAATGTGATGTTCTTATTTTGATGATTGTCACTGTTCATCTTTATTGCTCAGACAAATCCTTAGATAAATCAGCCCCATATGAGATGAGAATTTACAGATACTGATCTACAGGTGGAATAAACATTCATTTAATCCCTCTGTAACGCTGATATAAATATAAGTTTGATTGTATTATTTCCACTCTTTAGAAACTTGGTGGAAGTAAGCTATTATTTCCCCAGGACTGTCCATCTGCCCCACAGAACTATAAGAAAATCTGGAAGATAAATCCAAGATGGCATCATATTGTTCTCAATGTTCTGTTGGAGCATCGCAGCAAAGAGATTTTTACTTCCGCATTACTTCCAGAGATTGGTCAGAAACACTAGAGCGGAGCTCGTGCTGGCTCAGAGCAGGGCTAGACTAAGACTTACAAAGTAAACTGCATTAGCAAGCAGCACAGAGATACATTCATACAAAGCATACAGTGTGTCTGGGATTCATGAAGAGACAGAAGGATGTGAGGAAGCTCCATCCACACAAGATCTGTGCTTAGTTCTTCAACATGTTTGGAACAGCGACCAGCCCAGTTCCTTCACAAACTGTCTGCAAGTAAAACCTAGAAGAACTGATGCTCTTCTGAAGGCAAAGCTCACACCAAATACTGATCTGATTTAGATTTCTCTTTTGTTCATTCACTGCATTTTGATGATTGATGAAAATAAATGAACTCTTCCATTTTTGAAGCCATTCCTAGTGTACAGCATTTGTTCCACACCTGCCCATAACATTTGCACAGCACTGTATATTTTAAGTTCATATTGTAAAAATACAGAAGAATCCCTACAAAATCCCACCTTTATGAAAGCCGGGTGCCCTGTCACCTGAACACGGCCTTTGATTTCACCAAACATGCATTGCGCTCTTTGGGAGAATTCTTTTTGGATCTTATCCAGTTCTTATTATAGATCCCTGATCTGCTCCAAGCCTCCTCCCATCACCGTCAGTTCTACATAAAGACGGCTGGACTGTGTTGGACACAAAGGCATACTCCGTGACACACATGCATTCATGCCCAAACCCCGAATCTTCTGACGACCACTATGCTACATCATTTAGAAATCCATCATCCATCTACTCTGCCCCAATAACTATACCAAGCTGCATTGTAATTACATGTATTTATATAGATGTTGAAGTGTTAACATGTATATTTTTCCAGCCTGTGATCAATACTGTGACATAAAATCAAAAATACGCCCGTACTTGTGTTAGAACAATTTCTGTATTTGGTATCTGGTAGATAAAATCTGGTAGATAAAATCGAAGAACAAGTGTGAAAAAACCTGAAGTCACATAAAATTGATACCACTGACCTACAGCATGGATCGATACAAAAATATACAATAAAATACACAAATACAGTATACCTTATATATATATCGGCGCATGCCCCACATGTTTTGCCTCTTCATGAAGACAAAGCTTCAAAGACTTCAAAGCTTTGAAGTGTCCACAGACGGACGGACGGACGGACAGCGCCATACCATAATACGTCCCGTCTTACAACGGGCGTATAAAAACTGGGGAACCCCTTTTGCTTAAGGGTCCTACATTATGCAAAATTGACTGAGCTTTAAGTAGAGTTATAATGTTGTTACCAAAAACATACCCAGAAATGTGTTTTGTTTCCTTCACACATGAAGTAACTCTTTATTATCAGTCTGTTTACATGGCACATATGTCAAATATTCAATTATAAACGCAATGTAAAGGTTTGAATCATCCTCATCATTTTATTCATAATTCATAATTTAAATTTTCAGGTAACTTTAGTGTTTTGAACACATGCACATCCCATGTATTGGAAACACAACTTTTGGACTCTGCAGATCAGGTTTCTATGGACCATCCCTGTGCAGCCCTACTGTTGTGCTGTAAGCAGCACAGCCTCAGGGCTGCAGCAGACTTATACGACTGGTTTAAAGCCGCCAGATGGTGGTGGGTGAGAGTCTCTGGGAATCACAAAAGCCGACAGGACACCCAGAGGATCTAAAACAGTGGACCAACATCAGCAGCTGGAATGTCAGCCAAGATTCTAACTCATGGGCCAGCGTCTGTGCTAACGCATGAGCTAGCTTCTGTGCTAACTCATGAACTAGCTTCTGTGCTAACTCACGAGTGGTCTCCTGGCTTCTTAGCCCTGTGGTTGTGTGACTTCTTCATTGTTATGACCTCCTCCGCTTGGTTATGGTTGAGCAACAGCTCAACAGCTCCCATTGCTGCTTTGTTGTTCTTCAAGTTGTTGTTTAGTCATTTCAAAAGTTCATAACTTGTCAGTTTCATAAATTGCTCCCGGTAGGCTGCCTCGAAATGGTCATTCAAGGCCTGCAGGTTTATGACTGTCTTTGTGCACTCTATGTTTTCAGACTGTAACAGTGTGATACACTCCCTTTTATCCGCCACATCCAAATCAGCAATGTCTCTCTGTAGGTCACGTTGGCGTTGTAGAAGCGATTTCTCCTCATCTTTAAGTTTTTTCACATGAGCTTTTAGCAGCTTCTTACATCTAATTTCCTCCTCAAGGATCAGAAGTTGTTTGTACAGATTGCAGTTTTCTTTTTTCGCTTCACTTCTGGCAGCTCTGGCCGTCTGGTGCTTCTCCACAAGTGAACGTTGCTTCTGTATCTCCTTCTGGAGTTTCTGTTTTTTCTTTAACAGTTTCTTGTTCATTTCTTTCACCCTGCTGTCTTCCTTGTCCATGTGCCTGTAGCTCTCCTGCATGACTTTGAGGGGCAGTATTCTCTTTTCCAGCACAGCGATTGTTTGCAGCATCTGGTCATTCTCGGCCTGCTTCTGCTGTGTCCTCTCCACCTTTTGCCTGTAGTTTTGCTCCTGCAGCCAGAGAGCGTGATATTCGTGGTTCCTATTTGAAAGATGCTCCGTCAGTTGTGCATTTTTGATTTTTTGGCAGTTTTGATTTTAACAGGTTGAACTCTGATGTCAAATTAACATTCTGGACTCTCCAAGATTCCAATTCATCCTGCAGTTTAGAGATTTCCTTTTGAACTGCCTCTACACTTGTTACTTTGTTTTGTAGCTCCGCACACTCCTGGAGCAGAGCCTGATTTTGGGCACAGGTGTGTTCATTTTCAGACCTTAATAAAGCACAGCGTTCCTCCAAGTCAAGTTGAGGTTGGTTTGATTTTAGCCGTTCACGCTGTTCCTGCAAAACACAGTTCTGGCCTTTCAGTGTCTTCATCTCTTCTTCCAGTGTCCTGTGTTCTGCTTGAACTTGCTCCAGATCTCCTTCTTTCCTCCACAGTGCCTCACAAACTTTTTGCAATGTTGTGGCTACGAAGTCCATGTTTAAACTGGTTTGTGGCAGTTCAACGTTTAGATCTGCCACGTGCCTCGGTGTCTGCTGGAGTTCCTCTAATAGAGCTTGATTTTCAAGCATGGCGGCATCATAGGTTGATTTCATGACAAGAAATTTGTCCTTCTCATAAGCCCCTTGGAGCTTGCCCTTAAGAATTTCTTGCCGCAACTTGGCATTGTTTATAGTGATGGGGTCCAAAACAGACATGAAGATTTGAACAAATTCACCCCAGTGGCAGTTTGGCAATGAGTCTCCATTGCCTGAATTGTGCACGTGTTCAAAATTAATTCCCAAATCTTCCATTTTCGGCTCAACTAAACCTAGATGAGGAAATGTACTAGTAAGTAAGTAAGTTAACCCTTGGGTAAGATAAAGATAAAGTTAAGTTAAGTAAGTATCCTGTGTGGATTCTTCCAACTGCTCTCATCTCTAAAATTATGATAACAAATATTTGGTCTGAGTCTGGCCCCACTATTTTCGTCAAAGCCTTGAGAGTTCAATGGTTTTGAAGTTTCTGTGTTTCAAAGCGACAGCAAAGCCGTCGACCAATCAGGATCCAAGAACAAAGTTCCATTTGGTTTCTAGGCAACCTGTCCTGCTGTGATGTCGTCATAGCAACGGCGAATATGAAAAAAATGAATAAATACAAAATAAACTGAATAAAAACATTTCTGTGCTTAATGCTTTAAAGCTCCATACAATAAAATAAAATTCACCTTTTCCTCACAGACAGATACAAGTTTCCCTGATTCTCTGTGTGAGAAACTGCATAAACAGCAGCAGCAAAGGCTGCAGGGGCTGAGGTTTAGGAAGTGAAGACGCAGATGAAAAAAGAGCATTTTAGTGTAAAGATGTCACTTCAGACTGACTGACTAAAACATTACTATTGTCATCTGAATTAACAGCAAAAAATATGACACTGTAATAAGTAATGAATGTGTTACAAAAATCTTAAAACGGCATAAATATATTTGATTTGTTCGTTAAAACCATCTCTTATAAATAGTTAACAAGAGCTCCGCCAGTGGGGCAAAATACGCCCGTATTTTCAATTATTGTCTAAGAGAAAATTTATGTGTTAGAACAATTTCTGTATTTGGTATCTGGTAGATAAAATCAAAGAACAAGTGTGAAAAAACCTGAAGTCACATAAAATTGATACCACTGACCTACAGCATGGATCGATACAAAAATATACAATAAAATACACAAAGACAGTATACCTTATATATATATATATCGGCGCATGCCCCACATGTTTTGCCTCTTCATGAAGACAAAGCTTCAAAGACTTCAAAGCTTTGAAGTGTCCACAGACGGACGGACGGACAGCGCCATACCATAATACGACCCGTCTTACAACGGGCGTATAATAACGCATCAGTAACCTTTAACTGTGTATAGCAGATTCACTGGCTCTTTACATGTGGATTTATTATTTCCATCAATAAAAGTGAAAAGATGACTGAGAACGGCTGCATTTTATAATGGAATTTATCCAGTACAAAACCAACTTGTGTTTTGTTGTTGTCTATTTCTCATTATTTTCTGATTTGGGTTTGGGTTGTTTCAAACAAACACATTTAGGCCAAGTTCTTCTCTCAAACGGAAAACACTCTGTTCCACCTTGTGATGTCATGTGGTAACACAGGAAGTGCTCCATTTTGTACATATATTCCATCCATACCATTCCATCCATACATATATTAGATGATTCCAGCCGTGGGCTTGCCAATCTCTACCAAACTATAGATAAAAGTCGCTGTTAAATTGAAAACTACCACTACATGACATCACAAGGTGGAACAGAGCATTTTGAGCTTTGAAGATGTACAGACTCATAATAATGGTACTCAAACATGTGTGAATGAAACAAAACACAACTCCAGGTCTGTTTTTGAGGAGGTAACAACATTATAACATGACTTAAAGCTCACAAGAGAATGACGTATAAGGATTTTCAATAGGCAAAATTTTAATTATAAAAAAATATTAGGTTTTATTAAACGTTTTTCAAATCTTTACAGTATCAGGTGCATAAATTTGTGTTTAGTGTAAAATGTCATGTGGTGCGACCGAGAATAATCTTGAATGGTTTTATATAAAGTATTATATATATTATATATGTGTGTGTGTAATATACCAAAATATTGGATATATAATGTATTATATACCAAAATATTGTGTATATAATGTATTATATTTGTAACAGCAGTCATCACTGCTGTAAACGGGGCATGAGTCTCTGCACATTTGTTCCAACATCAGGGGAATCTGATGATGTCATCATTACATTCTAGGTCCTAAATACATATTTTAACAAGAGCTCCGCCAGCGGGGCAAAATACGCCCGTACTTTGAATGATTGTATATAGAATTAAGTTAGAATTTGTCAAACCTAGTTAAAGATGAATTGTTGGTGCAGTTTGGAAGTTTGACATTCCTAGGTGAGACGGTTGTCGAGTTAGAGCGCGGACAAGAAATTGTCCACAGACAGACGGACAGACAGACGGACAGACGGACGGACAGACGGACAGACAGACGGATAATCAATAGGGAAATCTGGCTCTTGCAGTAGGAGTATGAGTATGACATCATCACATTCTAGAATCGGAATTCCACCAATCAGATTGCAGCAACAGAACTTAAAGACACTACAAAGCTTTAATGTGTCAAAGCTCAAAGAAGCAGAGAATGTGGGTTGTTCTCGCTTTCAGCAGCAGAACATTTGAGAAGAGAGTTCAGATCTACGGCACGTAACATAAAAGGACAGAGATGGAAGATAAAAAGACAGAGATGGAAAGAGGCTTCACTTCCACTGTGAGAGGGCACAGAGACAGACATGTCTCTGTGCAAAGATATCCATTTTCAAATACAAAACCAAACATGAACACTGTGTTCGAGGAATTGAGGAGGGAGCAGAAGTTGTGCGATGCTTTGCTCAACGTGGCCGGCGTGCAATTCCCAGCACACAAACTGGTTCTGTGTAGCTGCAGCACATACTTTAAAAGCCTCTTCACTAACTGGTCCAGCCCTGACTGCCAGGTGTTTGAGATCTCCAATGTGTCAGCTGATATCATGAAGATTATCCTGGACTACTGCTACACCGGGTGTAGCACATCACCCAGGAAAACCTCCAGGAGCTCTTTATAGCTGCTGACTACTTAGATGTGAGCGGCATTACCGAAGTCTGCTGTCAGGTCATGAAGGAGCAAATGTCCCCCAGTAACTGCATCACTGTATGGGGTATCTCAAACAAGTACTACTACCCCCAGCTGAGGAAACAAGCCTTCTTATACGTCCTGAAGCATTTCGAAGAGGTGGTGACCAGCTCTGAAGAGTTCTTCCAGCTCTCCAGGGAAGACCTGTGTTCAGTCATTGATGATGATCGGCTGAACGTGAAGGAGGAGACCACCGTGTTAGTGGCAGTCATCAGATGGATTGCACATGCTCCTGAGGAAAGGCACCACTACTTGGCCGACCTCCTACTAAAAGTCCGTCTGGGTCTGATCCATGTTGATTACTTCAATCAGTGCATGATTAGATATAAACTGTTCCGCTACAGTCATAGCCGGAATGTTTTTGAGAAGATCAGAAAGGTGAAGTATGAAAGAGCTAGGAGGTACAATGCCTCCCTGCCCCCCACTCGTCTAGCCACTCCAAGGCTGCCCAGTGCGGTGCTTATGGTTATTGGTGGCTATAGCCAAGACAGAAGAACCAACAGAATTGAAGTCTATGACAACCGCACCGATCGCTGGGTGGGTGTGGCTAATGATGACTGGACTCCAAGAGCCCAGCACGGCACAGTGTTCCTTAATGGATCTGTGTACGTGATTGGAGGGTTTGACGGCAATCACGAGCTCAACACTACCTGCAAGTACGACCTGGCAATTCACACGTGGCAAGAATTAGCACCCATGCATTCACGTAGGAGCGGCGTTAGTGTGACTTTGCTGGATGGTTTGATCTACGCGATAGGCGGGTTCGATGGACTGGACTGGCTGAAGACAGCCGAAAGGTACTTGCCATTGACCAATCAGTGGACCATGATTTCACCTATGAACGAAAAGAGGGGCGGTGCCAGCAGCACAGTGTACAATGGAAAGATCTACATTTGTGGAGGTTTTAATGGTGAACATCGCCTGGCATCAGCTGAGACTTACAACCCACTAACCGAACAGTGGACCATGATAGCAGATATGTCCACCATGCGCTCTGGGGTCAGTGTCATCGCCTATGCCAATGAAATCTACGCTGTTGGTGGGCTTAATGGGGATTCCTGTTTGAACACTGTTGAAGCCTATAACCCTGCAACCAACACGTGGCGCCCCCTACCCAACATGTGGACCAGGCGCAGCAACTTTGGCATCGAGGTTGTTGACAATCAGCTATATGTTGTAGGCGGGTACAATCTGGGCACCATTCATTGTGCTGAATGTTTTGATGCAAGGACCGGAGTTTGGACTTTTGTGCGGGACATGGAGATCCCTCGTTCTGACCTGAGCTGCTGTGTGGTGTTTGACCTTCCCAACATGGCCGACTTTGCTCCGCCCCGCCCTCCTCCTCATGACGATTCCACTGAGGAGTAGATGCGCACTCATTTAAATAAAAGCATCTATTAACTGCAAACAAGAGCTCCGCCAGCGGGGCAAAATACGCCCGTACTTTGAATTATTGTATATAGAATTAAGTTAGAATTTGTCAAACCTAGTTAAAGATGAATTGTTGGTGCAGTTTGGAAGTTTGACATTCCTAGGTGAGACGGTTGTCGAGTTAGAGCGCGGACAAGGTAATGTGTAGTTGTCTTGTATTCTCTCTCTCCCGTTGCCTAGCAACCGCTGCAGCTGGAACTGTGTGTCGCCTTTGAACTTTAAACTTCAAAGCTTTGAAGTCTTTGAAGCTTTGTCTTCATGAAGAGGCAAAACATGTGGGGCATGTGCCGTAATATATACAAGGTATATATATATGTCATTGAGATACGAGTGTAAATCGTTGTAGAGAAAGATAAAAATTTTTTCAGTTCAAGCATGGAACCAGAAAAATCCAGAAAATCCTGGTCTAGACGTTCTGGATTATCATCATCTGGATCAAGTGAGGCAAGTTCACCTGAGCTCACTCCGCCAACCTCACCAACCTCATCGACCAGAGCACCGCCCAAACCAAAGTTCTTTCGCACCCCTTGCTCCTGGATCAAATGGTTTTGCAAAGACAGATGGGAGATGATCGATAGTATTATCGATTTCTTCTCCATGCTTGTCCTTGTAATTGTTCGGATGTCTCCAGCTTTTTGTCTTTAAGCATAGAACAGGACGACAGCAGTGTTGTTTAGGTTTCACATCTGGTCACTGTTACGTTTCCTTTGCTAGGGAATATATATAATATATATAATATATGTATATGTAGTGTATATATATGTATATATATATATATATAGAATATGTGTATGTATGTATATGTGTATATATATGGTATATATATGTAGAATATATGTATATATATGTATATATGTGTATGATATGTGTATATATATATATATATATATATATATATGTGTGTGTGTGTGTGTATATATATGTATATATATATATATATATATATATATATATACCAGAGGGGTACCGGGGGCTCGGGGAGGAGCTGGAGAGGGCCTGGAGGGTGGGAGCATCGGTGGTGCCTGTGGTGGTCGGAGCACTCGGGGCCGTGGCTGCGGCGGATCCCGGGAGGGACGGCAGACATCTCAGTCCAGAGGAGTGCGGTGCTGGGAGCAGCGGAGATGCTGCGCGGAGCTCTCAGGCTCCCGGGCCTCTGGTGGGGGGCCCGGGCTGGTGAGGGTGGGAGACCGGCCACCGTGGAAGGTGAGAAATGCGTTTTATATATATATATATATATCCATCCATCCATCTTCTCCCGCTTAATCCGGCTGGGTCGCGGGGGCAGCGTGCTGCCCAATCCTCAGAGCACCTGACCCCCCCTATGAACCCCTCTGCAGGTGGTGAGCCCACAGGAGGGTGTATATATATATATATATATATATATATATATATATATATATATATATATATATATATATATATATATATATATATATATATTTCACAGCAAGAAGGTTGTGGGTTCGATCTCCGGGTCGCCCGGGCCTTTCTGTGTGGAGTTTGCATGTTCCTCCCCGTGTCTGGATGAGTTTCCTCCAGGCTCCGGTTTCTCCCATCAACTCAAAACATGCAGCACCCCTGTGAACTAACATCAAGGACCATGTTGTCCACCCTCCTGTGGGCTCCACCTGCAGAGGGGTTCATAGGGGGTCAGGTGCTATGAGTATTGGGCAGTAAACTGCCCCCGCGACCCAGCTGGATTAAGCGGGAGAAGATGGATGGATGGATGGATGGATGGTTTTATTTTCTAAAACATGGTTGGGATATTAAGTTCTGAGTAATATGAATTGTATAGAAACAAACTGTTGGTGTTTCTTTAGATTTTTATGCAAATTGATAATTTCTTTTGCTGTCCAATATGACAGTCACCTGCTTGTGTTTAATGAACAAACTAATGCCCTGTAAAATGCATCAAATGAAGAAAAATGCCAAAGAATCCCATTCACCCAAGTCTACTGTGTCTGTTATTAAACTCCAGCCATAGAATTCCTGCTGTTATTAGTCGCACCACATGATGCACGGTCGCACCACATGACATTTTAACACTTTAAGTACAAAAAACATGCAGAAGAACTCATAATTTCTGAAAAAATTATTTGGTTCCATGGAGGTCAGAAGTACTACAGAAACGTGGTGAATTATTACGAAATTTGAACCTTTTTAACTGCGTAAATTGCAATTGGACAGCGTCATGTCATTGACCCATAAATTGAAGCTACAGACCTTACAAACTGTCAGAAGAGGAGCCTGTACTGTCAATATGAGACTGTGCTTTGTGGTGGATGCTCTTAACAGTTCTCTGTAATCACCTCAAACATGTGTTTACTTTGACAGATTGTGTTGAAGGCAGTGAGCTGTAATCACTCCCCATTACTGTAACTGGAGTCAAAGGTTATGGTGTTTGTGTATTTTATCAATAAATGGGGGAAAGAAGAGAGAGGGAAGGAACAGACAGATCTGGGAGAGTCCACTGATCAGCTTACTCACTGGTGGAATTCAGACTTTCTTTTAGATTTGAATAGTTACATGTACTTTGGTGGAATTTTGTTAGGATTTGCAGATAGAAAAAAGCAAGCAAGGCTCAAGTAAGATTAATATAACCTAAATCTGAGAAGTTTAAGGTTCTGCCAGGTTGTCTCCATAGAAACATATTGCTGTGCCTGGAATGTTCCACAATATTGTATTAAATCTTATTTATTATCTATCCTGGATGTAGTGCTGTGCGATATGACGATACATATCGTGGGGAGGATAGAAAAGTGTGTATTGTGCCATTTCTCTTCTATCGTTTCTGTCATTTCTAACCTAATTTTATCAATTATTACAGCAAATACATCATTAAACAGCCTGCAACAATTGTATTAGTGTTGTCTTGTCACTATGCACACTCTAAGTTTATATAAATAAAAATAAAGAAGAATAAAAAAAGGCATTTTTTCACGTGGGTTTGCAACATGTCTCACGTTAATTAACTCCTGAGTGCTGAACGATGTACACACAACAGGCTGAAGTTTCATGCCCAGAGTCACAACAGACAGGCAGCTACGCAGGCAGCCTGAGAACAAGCACTTTTACTGAAAAGAGGAGGTACGACTGTGATTTGGTTACATTTTGGGTTCAAGACATCTGACACGGAGCAGAAGACGGTCATATGGAAACTGTGCTACAAGATTATTCCCGCGCCCGATGCCAACACAACAAATCTCTGCTATCACCTAAAGAAGGTTTGATTTTTTCAGAGAATAACTGAAAACATACTTTATTGTGGTCTGTTGTGATATATATTGTTATTGTGATATAAAATAATCCATATTGTGATATATGATTTTTTTCCATATCGCCCAGCACTACCTGGATGTATTCAATTCCAACTTTTTACACTGTTGAAAAATTCCTTGTTTGTTTTTATACGCCCGTGATAAAACGGGACGTATTATGGTATGGCGCTGTCCGTCCGTCCGTCTGTCCGTCTGTGGACACTTCAAAGCTTTGTAGTGTCTTTAAGTTCTGTTGCTGCAATCTGATTGGTGGAATTCCGATTCTAGAATGTGATGATGTCATACTCATACTCCTACTGCAAGAGCCAGATTTCCCTATTGATTATCCGTCCGTCTGTCTGTCCGTCTGTCCGTCTGTCCGTCTGTCTGTGGACAATTTCTTGTCCGCGCTCTAACTCGACAACCGTCTCACCTAGGAATGTCAAACTTCCAAACTGCACCAACAATTCATCTTTAACTAGGTTTGACAAATTCTAACTTAATTCTATATACAGAATAATAATTCAAAGTACAGGCGTATTTTGCCCCGCTGGCGGAGCTCTTGTTTTGTTTGTTTTTTACTGAGTGAGGTCGCCTTAACCTTGCACACCAACATCGATTCTGGCGATCACGAGACTTACGAGAATCCATCTTGGCTCCATTAGTGTGATAGGGCCCGACGGGTGGTGGACTAATCACGTCGCAACACTGAGGTTTGTGCTGAAGCCAAAGGTGAAGCGCACAAATGAACCAAAACAAACATGACAACAGATGAACTTCAGACTGTTTTAGCATCAATACAGACTCTTTGGTTTGTGAAAAATGTACAGAAGGTAAGAGCTTTGTGCATTTGTGGACAGAGGAGATGTTTGAGCTTTTCTCTCAACTCAATTTGACTAAAGTTGGATTTTTTTGGCTTGTTCCACTCTTGTGATGCTTCGACCAATGAGATTCAAATCATCGTCATGACATTCTCTATTTTCTGAGAGAGCCGCTCCATACTGATATGATGATACAGACCTGTAACTTGGCCAAGCAGCAGTTTAATGTCGTACAATTCCTGACAAGGCAATAACATCTCCACAGAGACGAGCAGTGTGTGACCCTCCACCAAAAAAGTTCCACAGTGTACCTTTAAAAGTTGACTGCTTAGTCGAAAGGAAACAAAGACCTCTCACGGCTTTGTATGAATGAATGTTTTTGTCAGAGTCTTTTTTAGCTCCAGCTGTGCTCACCTCACCAGTTCATGTGAACCCCTTATTTGGTTTAAGTCTGCTACAAAAGTGGATTCAAGCAGCACTTGTTCCAAGTGGATTTATTATTGTTCATTTTCCTGTTTGAATCTCCGTCTGAGTGAATTATGAGCAGGGCATTTTCAGTCCTCGTGGGAGTCCTGTGTGGAGGTCCATTTGTGAAAACATCAGTGATGATTTAAAGATGTTTTTTATTGGAGACAGTTGTTGTATTGTCTTCAAAGGGAAATGTGATGATCAGATGTCTCCATCACCGTAGACTGGATATATAAATGGCCATAGCTAACGTTCCAAGTAGGAAGTGTTCATGGGGCGCTTCTGGCTCCATCGACTCTGTTTCCAATTAACTTTATATTGAAAAATAGTCCCCTCTCTCTGTAACTGCAGTAAGCATCATCATTGTGGTCTTAAAATGTTCATATTAACCCCAGTGGTGTAGTGGGCATTTTTTATGTGGGGCTACACGATTCACGACGTCATCGACTATTGTGTGTGCATCCCAGAAGAAACATCGATCAAGATGCCGGACTTTTGCGCCGCATACAGACTGAACCAGGACTGTACCAGGACTGTACCAGGACTAATCTTGGATTTGAGAGACAGAGAGAACCCGAGTCCACAGAGCAGGGTGTTCGCAAAGTACGATCGGGCAACGGCTGCCCTTAGCCCTGTGGTCGAGTTCTACGCCCCGGTCCTTTCATCTGTGATCACCCAACCCGCGGTCTTTGCGGCGCACCTCCTGATTTTGTTCTGGTTTATGACGTATGCAAGTTGTTTTCACCCTTGCCAGTAGCTCCAGTTTGACATTTAAGTTGTTGCAATTTTATATTTGTTTTTTTTTTTTATATATATCTCATGTTTGGAGAAATGGGTGGACCCCACTACCACGCCCACTACACCCCTGATTAACCTGCTCTACATCTGATTTTGGTGTTTTTATTTCACTAATTTGTCTGTAAATAAACTCTATTCCTAATATGAACATTTGCCCCTATGTCCACTGGCATAATGGAGCCGATCAGTGATGTTACATCCACTTCTTTGTATAGTCTATTATCTCCATAATGTAAATCTCTTAGGAGCTGGCAGTTCCCCAGAATCATCAGATCTTCACTCAGCATCTTGGTCAGGAGAACCTAATTGGATGGTTAACTTACTTGTAACGTGGTGTATAGGCTGGGCGGACTGACTGCGAAGGTAAGTGATCAGAAATAGATTCGATAAGGAGCCATAAGGTAAGTGAATGAAGAGCGGACACAAAATAAAGTTGGTAATATGAAGGATTGTATTATATTATTAAGTTTTTATGTTAATAGGATTGCAATTATAACAATAACCTCTTATATGATGATAAACATGTATATATATTATAAATAGTATAGATATATCATTAGAATGTATTGAACAAAGCAAAACAGAAAAACAAAACACTCCGGTTCAAAGCTAGTGAGTCCTGTGAGTTCATATATTGTCCATTTGAACTGTAGTCCATGCAAAGTCGAACAGTCAGTCGTTCAGACTGAGATTCAAAGTTTTTTTAGAGTTTGTTATAGATCCGGTAAGATAGGAAAAGAACAGTTCGACCACCACAAGGAGGTGTGATCATAGCTCGCCATCACAGAGAGGGGTGGGGGGAAAACACCTGACCTGCACAAGGTCAACAGAAACAAGAGCTCCGCCAGCGGGGCAAAATACGCCCGAACTTTGAATTATTGTATATAGAATTCTAGAATCGGAATTCCACCAATCAGATTGCAGCAACAGAACTTAAAGACACTACAAAGCTTTAATGTGTCAAAGCTCAAAGAAGCAGAGAATGTGGGTTGTTCTCGCTTTCAGCAGCAGAACATTTGAGAAGAGAGTTCAGATCTTTCATGAAGACAAAGCTTCAAAAACTTCAAAGCTTTGAAGTGTCCACAGACAGACAGATGGACAGACGGACAGACGGACGGACAGACGGACAGACGGACGGACAGCGCCATACCATAATACGTCCCGTCTTACACAACGGGCGTATAAAAACCCAAATTACATTCCTATTATAAATTAGTTTACGGGCTATAAACTCATTACATTAACTTACAATTCAAGTGAATTGCATTAATAATAATCATCAAATAATTGTTAACATTTAGATAACATTACTCTCATATATCAATAACTCAGTGCACTTTTTAACTAGCTTTGAAGCTAATCATCCATCTGCATCAAAAATGCATTAATACATAAACAATAGTTGCGCAAGTATAGTATGTAGCTACATTCGTTGAAATACACAGTTCAAACTAATAAACACCAATAATGAGTTCAAATGACATAAATTATGATGTCCTTTACTTACTAAAGGTTTGGCCTTTAATTCGGCAAGAATAGAAATTAAATTTAGGTCTGTATTTAGTCAATATGAATGAAAATAAGTAAATCGCAGCACCCGCCATCTTAATTGCTGACAGAGTTAGCGTTAGCAGCATTAACTATTAGCTCCAACAGGGATCACATTTAAACTCAAACAGACAGCGGGTTTAAACAGTATAACTCACCGCTCAGCGGAGGGGTTGAACGCTTTGTATGAAAGCAGTGTAGAAGGTCTTTTGAGCAGCAATCAAGGAGGAGCACACAGTGAACAGCAGCAGGGAGCGTCAAAGCAGGAAGTAGCCAGAGGCACTCTGGGTAATATTGTAATTTGGCTCAGTGACGCAGAAAGAGGGGGTGGTACTTTAGATCACGCAGGTTACATACTACTGGAACCTAACTTCCATAACTTCAACAGCAGAAATCTGACTCCTGAATGTGTCTCCATGGAGAGACATTCAGTGCCATACTGTGGAACATATTACTCAAGACAATAACATCTCAATGAAGACAAGCAGGTGACCAAGCTCCAACAGTGAAAATACATAGTGCACCTTTAAAATATTTCCACGGAGTTACATTGTGGAACATTCTAACCAAAGCAATAACATCTCCATGGAGACAAGAAGGTGGTGGACCCTCATCCACAAACCCTACCATAGTGCACCTTTAAAACGCTGACAGAGTTCATGTGAGGTCTACAGCCCGACAGACGCTGCTCTGACTCACCTAGAACATCTCACACATGGACCTGGCACCTCTGCTCCAGCGACGCCGTCTGTCTCCCATTAAAGCCTTTTCATGTCCTCTGTCAAACCTTTTTTCACCTCTTTGTTGGACACACATTACCTTGTGTCACATTAATTCAAGGACCATTCACATTCTCTTATTGATTGAACAATTTGGGAACGAGCCGCACTATAGATTTTCACAGTGTTATGCAGGCCCCTCACGTCTCACGTTGCCATTTCAGAACCACATGTTGTGCTCTACCTTCAGTTTGGAGCTCAATTAGTTTCAGTGACATAACCAACCTGAGGCAGGTTGCATACTCAGATAACAAAGCACTTCACAGCTTCCCTGCACTTTTGACTCGGTGGGGTGAGGTTCTAGCCAGACTGACTGAAGTCATGAGCACTTCCATTCTCATTTAGATTGTATTGTGCATGGGGCTCCCAGAGAACAGGTGCAGTGTTGACTCATACCCCATGACAACAGAGTGGTTGGCTGCTCTTGTGGCTGCCTGGCTCACACACTGAGCAGTATTTGAAATGTTTTGTTCTTTTAACATTATATCATGGGCTGTGTGAAATGAAAAACTTCCTGGATCCATGGAGACGGTGCAAGAGGCTAACTGAAGAAGTATAGATAAGGAACTAGCTATTGACATTTGAGATGCTACAGACTTTTCATTTTATAAAGTGGCTTTGTTGTCCTTTTAGCATACGAGTTCTTGTTGGCATTGCCATGGCAGCTAAACTTGGGTCAAGACAGTTTGAGGAGAAGAAAAGCCAAAAGTGTCCCTCCTCTGGGTCATGCAGCATCACAGCAGCCTACAGGGGGCGCCAGGTGAACTCAACAGGAAAGGCCTTATTCTTACTCCGCTCTGGTGTTTCGGCTGGTGATGAAATGGTTCATTTCCTCAGTATTTCCTCTGGAAGGTCTGACTATTTGCCATTTTGCACGATCTCCATGGATACAAAAAACAAACAAAAAAAAAACAGTTAATTTACCACAGACCAACAGTCCCTTACTCGTGTCCTTTGAACTACACATGCTGTACTTCATAGTTTGTTTCCCATGATATGATGTTAAAAACTGAGGTCAAAAAACAAAACGTTTCAAAAGCAGTGTGTGAGTCAGGTAGCCACTCCGTCGCCATGGGAATATTAACGAACCTCCAACCAGGACTAAACCAGGACTAAACCAGGACTGAACCAGGACAAGCGCAAACACAGAAAGATGACGATAGATTTTGTGTTTGGATAAATCACAATTCATCAACGGGGTAATACCAACTCTTGCCTTCCATCTGAAATTCTGTATATATATCAAATTGTGCAACAAAAACCCAACCTATAATTTCCCCAATGTCATTTCACACTCTTTCACAGCAAATTTCACAGCAACTCCTCTGAGAAAACCTCGTCAATAAGATTTTTCCAGAGGAGAGGTCATACACAGAGATTTATGCTGAGACGCGTCGTTTCTCCAGCCCTATATAGAGGCTAATTATAATGTTTAACACATGTACTGCTGATCTCCTCCGACATAGCAGGTACATGTTGCCTTGAGGCTCGCCATTAAAAAGAAGCGCAAAACTAATTAGTTGATAATGCGTGAATTTCATAACGCAACAACATCTCGGGTTAAGCAGGAGTGGAGATGAGTTTGACCCTGTTGAAGTGGAGACAGAAGAAAACAAAATGACACTAATGAGACCAGATCTGTGGTAACTTTATTATTCTCAGCTTCATTGTCTCCTGGTTTGACTAAATAAAGCTTTGTGTCCTTGATTGATTTCAAAATTTAAGCGGAAGGAATGTGGCCTACACCAAGACAGGTTTTTCTCATTCTCTGGACCAACTCGTGAAAGCTCCGAACCTCTAGAGTCATTATTTAACTGACGAACATCACGCACGGCAGTGAGTCCAGATTACGGACGGATATCAGGACAGTCTGCTCCATATTGGTTCTGTCAAATTCTTTTTCCATGGCTTTACACAGGCTTAAACTAGAAGAGAGGGTTATTAATCTGGAAAAGCTGGAATCTTTCTTGTTTAATCCTGATATTTGGGTAGTTAATGTGGGTTATCTTTGGGGGTCAAGGCTGTTTACATTAGTAACTGGAACTAATATGGCGTCAGGTGGCAAAAAAACTATGGGTTTAAGGTAGTGACCAGTCTTCAGTTATAGAACCATGCCTTATTTGACACCCATTATACATACCGTTATACATTATTATCATTTCTATTTTTGCTCTCTTGATCTTTTAATATATTGTGATGTGTGAGCTACTGTGTCCAAATCATTTCCCATGCCCCACAGTGGAGAGTTTTAAGTCTCCTCTTAAGACCCACTTTTATTCTCTGGGCTTTTAAGACCACATGTGACGTGCATTGATACATCCAGCAATGGTCACTAGACAAATCAATATAAACCACAATCCACTGCAAGAGTCAGAAAAACACCAAACACCAAAAACACCTATATTACACAGAATTGGCTTTTGTGAACTTTAAGGCAATTAAATTCTTAATTCACGCTAAATTAGTTAAAGGGCCCATATTGTGTTATTTTCTAATCTCTGTTATAATGTTGTCTCCTCCTCAAAATCAGACCTGGAGTTGTGTTTTGTTTCATTCACATGTTTGCGTAATCTTTTATTAGTTTGTCTACATCTCCAAAGCTCAAAATGTTCTGTTTCACCTTGTGATGTCATGTCGTGGTGGTTTTCAAGTGAACATCTCCATTTGCAAGAACAACAAGCCTAAATCTGCAGGGTTTGTGCGTTAAACATGTCGGAATGAAACAAAACACAACTCCAGGTCTGTCCAGGTTTGTGACGAGGAAACTACATGAGAACATAGATCAGAAAATGGCTTAAATATGGGTCCTTTGACTAGCTTAGTATGAATTAAGAATTTACAATAAACTTTTCATTGCATCATAAATACTAGAGAGTTGTACCTGGGGAAAATGCCACGCTTTTGTTTACCTTTGGGTCATTACGCTTCACAGAGAACAAAACATGACATATCTGACAAACAGTTAGAAAAAAACAGAGACATACCTGCCTCTCACTGTGGTACAAGTCTGTTATGTAAGAGGCTGGCGAATACCTCGGTGAGGACAGAAGATCCCTCTGCCCCATGAGACCAGGCCCCTCCATGTCCAACACATCACAAACATGTCTCATCAGTGGAACATCTCCTGCTGTGTGCATGCGAGTCACAGGAGGCTGACAGGTCTTTAGCTGAAGTAGAGACAGGGTCGACAACAGTACTTTTAATAAGCTTTTGTGGTGTGGTTGGTTGAATATAGATGGATATATAACCGCTATTGTTGCTATTATAAAGCAGGGTTTATATAGGCAAGTTTCATTGTTGTCCTGCTGGGAAATATTTTGGCCGGCGGCAAGAAATCTGGCGAACATAGCAAGAAAGCACGTAAAGGTTATTTATCCACTCTAACTGCAGAGACCAAAGACACTGGAAAAAACAAAATCTAGGTCAGTTAAATTAAAAGCATTTTACCTTATTTGAGTAGATTCAACCTGACAAGTAAAATGATCTACCAGCGGTAGAAGTGTTTTTCTTAAAGTGATAGTGTATAACAAGAGCTCCGCCAGCGGGGCAAAATACGCCCGTACTTTGAATTATTGTATATAGAATTAAGTTAGAATTTGTCAAACCTAGTTAAAGATGAATTGTTGGTGCAGTTTGGAAGTTTGACATTCCTAGGTGAGACGGTTGTCGAGTTAGAGCGCGGACAAGGTAATGTGTAGTTGTCTTGTATTCTCTCTCTCCCGTTGCCTAGCAACCGCTGCAGCTGGAACTGTGTGTCACCTTTGAACTTTAAACTTCAAAGCTTTGAAGTGTCCACGGACGGACGGACGGACAGCGCCATAACATAATACGTCCCGTTTTATCACGGGCGTATAAAAAAAACAATTGACAACAACAAAACTGAACACTTTTTTGCAGTTAATAGATGCTTTTATTTAAATGAGTGCGCATCTACTCCTCAGTGGAATCGTCATGAGGAGGAGGGCGGGGCGGGGCAAAGTCGGCCATGTTGGGAAGGTCAAACACCACACAGCAGCTCAGGTCATAACGAGGGATCTCCATGTCCCGCACAAAAGTCCAAACTCCGGTCCTTGCATCAAAACATTCAGCACAATGAATGGTGCTCAGATTTTCCCCGCCTACAACATATAGCTGATTGTCAACAACCTCAATGCCAAAGTTGCTCCACATGTTGGGTAGGGGGCGCCACGTGTTGGTTGCGGGGTTATAGGCTTCAACAGTGTTCAAATGGGAATATCCATTAAACCCACCAACAGCGTAGATTTCATTGGCATAGGCGATGACACTGACCCCAGAGCGCATGGTGGACATATCTGCTATCATGGTCCACTGTTCGGTTAGTGGGTTGTAAATCTCAGCTGATGCCAGGCAATCTTCACCATTAAAACCTCCACAAATGTAGATCTTTCCATTGTACACTGTGCTGCTGGCTTCGCTCCTCTGTTCGTTCATAGGTGAAATCATGGTCCACTGATTGGTCAATGGCAAGTACCTTTCGGCTGTCTTCAGCCTGTACAGTCCATCAAACCCGCCTATCGCGTAGATCAAACCATCCAGCAAAGTCACACTAACGAAGCACCTACATGAATGCATGGGTGCTAATTCTTGCCACGTGTGAATTGCCAGGTCGTACTTGCAGGTAGTGTTGAGCTGGTGATTGTCGTCAAACCCTCCAATCACGTACACAGATCCATTAAGGAACACTGTGCCGTGAAAGCCTCTTGGAGTCCAGTCATCATTAGCCACACCCACCCAGTGATCGGTGAGGTTGTCATAGACTTCAATGCTGTTGGTTGTTCTGTTTTGGCTATAGCCACCAATAACCATAAGCACCACACTGGGCAGCCTTGGAGTGGCTAGACGAGGGGGGGGCAGGGAGGCATTGTACCTCCTAGCTCTTTCATCCAACATCACCTTTATGATCTTCTCCTCCACAATCTTCCAGTTATGAATGTAGTGGGACAGGTTATATCTAATCATGCACTGAGTGAAGTAATCAACATGGATCAGACCCAGACGGACTTTTAGTAGGAGGTCGGCCAAGTAGTGGTTCCTTTCCTCAGGAGCATGTACAATCCATCTGATGACTGCCACTAACACGGTGGTCTCCTCCTTCACGTTCAGCCGATCATCATCAATGACTGAACACAGGTCTTCCCTGGAGAGCTGGAAGAACTCTTCAGAGCTGGTCACCACCTCTTCGAAATGCTTCAGGACGTATAAGAAGGCTTGTTTCCTCAGCTGGGGGTAGTAGTACTTGTTTGAGATACCCCATACAGTGATGCAGTTACTGGGGGACATTTGCTCCTTCATGACCTGACAGCAGACTTCGGTAATGCCGCTCACATCTAAGTAGTCAGCAGCTATAAAGAGCTCCTGGAGGTTTTCCTGGGTGATGTGCACCACCCCGGTGTAGCAGTAGTCCAGGATAATCTTCATGATATCAGCTGACACATTGGAGATCTCAAACACCTGGCAGTCAGGGCTGGACCAGTTAGTGAAGAGGCTTTTAAAGTATGTGCTGCAGCTACACAGAACCAGTTTGTGTGCTGGGAATTGCACGCCAGCCATGTTGAGCAAAGCATCGCACAACTTCTGCTCCCTCCTCAATTCCTCGAACACAGTGTTCATGTTTGGTTTTGTATTTGAAAATGGATATCTTTGCACAGAGACATGTCTGTCGCTCTTCCTAACTGTGATCGTTTCCATCTCTGTCTTTTTATCTTCCATCTCTGTCCTTTTATGTTACGTGCCGTAGATCTGAACTCTCTTCTCAAATGTTCTGCTGCTGAAAGCGAGAACAACCCACATTCTCTGCTTCTTTGAGCTTTGACACATTAAAGCTTTGTAGTGTCTTTAAGTTCTGTTGCTGTGATCTGATTGGTGGAATTCCGATTCTAGAATTCTATATACAATAATTCAAAGTACGGGCGTATTTTGCCCCGCTGGCGGAGCTCTTGTTATGTACAGTATACTCGATCGGGCTGCAATACAACATGAGACAAGACAATGTGAAGGCTTTTGTCTTGTTAGAATGTTATAAATGATTTTTGGCCATTTTAGAAGCAATGCATACGACTGTAAATGAGTTCTGAATGAGATTTTATAATAAAGTTAGAAATGGTCATTATTAGACTTGGATCTGGTGTTTTTCGCCTGCATAATGGATGCAATGTTGGTCTTCATTTGTCTTAAATGGTCTTAAAAAGGTCTAAGTCTTCAATTTGGGGTAGTGAAACCTGGGGATGCCCTGACAAACAGTCTGTGTTGATGCTGAAATGGGCTGAAGTACATCTGTTGGTGTCACCGTCTTTGTTTCAGTTCACTTCCACGTAAGCTTCAGTGCAAATATTGCGAGAATTAATTTTGCTGTACAAGAGTTTCAATACGTTTTAACACAAAACGATTGGTTTTGTAGCACTTACCATAGTATTACTTGGTATCAGATTGAAGTAGAAATCACTGGTCTTCATCAATCATCACCAGGGCAGGTGTAAGGTTAGTCCAGAGATCACTGTTACACTGAGCTCAGAGCTTGCACCGGATCTAGGGAGGAGCAGATCTGAGGGAAGAATCCACTCAGAATCTGCTTTTCTGACCAATGCAGTGGTCTGGAGTAATGCTCTTTCTCAGTACTGATTCGGATACCACAATGGTGATTAAAAACACTCATTATTTCAACAATAGAAAGCCATTTTCAAGATTAAATCGCTATTCCCATGTGGTTTTATGCGTGTAATCCCTCAGTGGCCCAGGTAGTGGTCCATGGGCGATACTGGTCTATGTGCTCTTCTACTTGTTCTGCTACAGCTCAAGATCATTCTAAAACTCTTCAGGAATTGTTAGGAAATGTCTGTTGTGTAAATGTGACTTTTAGTATCAATACCTGCTTAAATGATCTAGTTTTGATATTGATATCTGATTTTCGATACTATACTTTTTCGATACTCCCTAGTCTGGAGAACTTTTCAGATAATTAGATCTCAGTCACACAATTTAAACGGCTTTACACACATTATCTAAAATCAAATCAAACCTGCACCCACTATTGTCCATGATGCACTTTATTATTGAATTTGATCATCTCTTGTGCTCATATCTGGTTAAATATGCACTTTAGAATCGTCTATGTGCTCAAATGATTTGTTGTGTGTTTGTAATCATGTAAGTTTGTAATAGGAACCGGCTGAAACAGTTCTTGAACTGAGTCCGGCCAGTCCATATGCAACTTTACTGTTACATGTTGACCGTTCCTTTAAAAACAAGAGCTCCTCCAGCGGGGCAAAATACGCCCGTACTTTGAATTATTGTATATAGAATTAAGTTAGAATTTGTCAAACCTAATTAAAGATGAATTGTTGGTGCAGTTTGGAAGTTTGACATTCCTAGGTGAGACGGTTGTGGAGTTAGAGCGCGGACAAGAAATTGTCCACAGACAGACGGACGGACGGACAGACAGACGGACAGACGGACAGACAGACGGACAGACAGACGGACAGACGGACGGATAATCAATAGGGAAATCTGGCTCTTGCAGTAGGAGTATGAGTATGACATCATCACATTCTAGAATCGGAATTCCACCAATCAGATTGCAGCAACAGAACTTAAAGACACTACAAAGCTTTAATGTGTCCACAGACGGACGGACGGACGGACGGACAGCGCCATACCATAAAACGTCCCGTTTTATCACGGGCGTATAAAAAGAAAGAAAAAAGAAAGATGAAACCTTCTCTGTGTTATTGCTTAAACCTGTTGGTCAAATCCAGACCCCAGTAAACAGAAGCTGGTGTAACAGGAAGTCTGGTAGTCACCTGATCAAAATACAAGTATCTGAATCCATCAGAATGATTAGGAATGCTCAGGGAACAACTGAGTTTGTCGTGATTGCGTTTCCTAGAATGTTCTGAAAGGCCTTACTGTATATTACACAACATTGCCTCTTGTGAGCTTTAAGCCATGTCATAATGTTGTTTCCTCCTCAAAAACAGACCTGGAGTTGTGTTTTGTTTCATTCACACATGTTTGATTAACTCTTTATAGTTCGTGTGTCTTCATCTCCAAAGCTCAAAATGCTGCGTTTACCTTTACTGTCCTACAAAGACAGATCACCATATCATGTTTGGTCATGTTATTTTGGGGGTACTTGAGACCTCCTTTATCGTGTGAATAAATATTGTGAGCCAATTTGATTGTTTTAATGAGAAAATAAAGGACCATTTCACATCGCACTCTGGAAGAGAATGTTGTTTTTTTTTGAGAAAAGAACTCTGCTTAAATCTGCAGGGTTTGTGTGTTATGTGTGAATGAAACAAAACACAACTCCAGGTCTGTTTGTGAGGAAGAAACAACATTATAACAGATCAGAAAATAGTGTCATATACTGCAGAAAATTTGTATCTGAAAATCAGTTTCTATTTTAGGACCATAGACCATATATATAAGTGGACTAAGCTAACCCTTTAGCGCCGCGTGCCAAACAGGAAGTGCTCCAGGAGGCTCTTCCAGCTCCTCTCCCTTTTTCCCATTGACTTACATTGAGATCTCATCGCTCCTCTCTCTGTAACTGCTGCTCTGAGCCTCGTCATTCTGGTCTTAAAATGTCCATATGAACCCACGACACAAGATCCTGAATTTTTCATTTCTTCTTGTTCCTAAATCAAAATATGAACATCAATAACAGACCAATCAGACGCCTTCATTCCCCGAGGCGCTGCGTTAGCAACAGGTTTGACTAACAGCTCATTGCTGTTCATAGAACATAGAACATAAATCAATGACTTAAACTTACTATTTAAAGTTTGATAATAAAAACTAAAAGTTTCCTTATTATTCTCAAGAATCAGTGAAATACAGTGGTCCGTGCAGAATGGTGAGTATCGCCGCTCTGCCATGAGCAGGGCGGGTACATTTAACCACCTCAATCATGATTGGCTCTTGTGGTTGCTACGATACTCGTAGTCGGATTTCCAAATATGGAGACTGGCTGCAAATTCACTTCTGTAACTGTAGCAACGGGAGCCTTATTTGAGCGGCACTGACACTGTGGTGACGTCACACTGACTTAGTCCACTCCTTTCAAGTTCTATGTTTAGAACCACAGTTACCAGGCAATACACAACACAAAACTGCATTTATAAAGATTTAAGTGTGTGCAAAACTATGATGCATGCTACTAAATTACTATAGCAACAAAAAATAATATTGAAATACGTCCCTGAATTGTACAAGGTTTGTATGAGTCACTAGAATCTAATGTAATTCACCTTGGTGCCAGTAAACACATATCAAAGGGAGTGGGAGGAAGGACGTACTGATTTCCTGTCCACAAGCTGAAAAGCGTAGAGCCTTAAAACTGGCTGTATAAAGAATTTTATGAGTAAAGCAGAATGGAAACTAACCCTTATAATCATAAGGGTTTGGTATACAGACTGTAGACAATATTGTTCACAACAGTAATTCATTTTAATCGTCCTCGTAAAAGTCTTAATACGTCTGTGATTATCCATGTGTATCATGCTATCTTTAAAGGTGCATCACACATCTATCGAGCATTTATTCACTACAGCTGCTACCGTTTCTCAAAAATACAATAACTCTCTTTGCCTCTCCACAGATCTGACCTGTAATGCCTATGCTCATTGAATAGGGCCTATAAAGTACTTCTTTCTTTACTTCTACCTCAGATTTCCAGCAGATATTTTACATACAAACGGCGCCCTTAAATAATCCACAGAACATAATGCTCACGTTAACATTTCCGTATCATAAAATATTCAAAACAGCACGTAACAAGGCTTTCCATGTGTTCATGTTGTGTTTCACTGGAGTAGTTTCTATGTAATATTAAGCATGCAGCATGAAAGGATTAAACTTGATTGCTCAGGGCTGCGGAGTGTTGTGGTGTCTATAGTGAGCATTGTTTTATGTCGAAATGCGGAAAGTATATTCTGTTTGACTTGTGTATGAAGGCCACATTCATGAGGAGAAGTGGGAGGATGAGAGAGAGTGAGATATTGTTCACTGAGGGGTTTTCATATAGAGAGAGAGTTATTGTCAATGGAGTCTCAGTATGTCTTTCAATACACATGATAGAGATTACTTAAAGGGCCAAAATCACCTTTTCTAGTCATTAGCTCTCTGAATGGGTCTAAAATAGAAGTGTAGACCTCTACCTGGTCTTATTTGGGCATTTTAGTGCATATTTGTTAAAAATCTGACTTTTAGGTCAAAGCCGTGTCTGTACCGGCCTCTTTAGGACAGTAATATGGTATCCCGAGGTATCATCTGGAAGACTTCTGTCACTGTATTTTTTTGCTTTATGGTCATTCGCAAAAACAGTTTTCTGTATTTTGGCAAAACAAATGACAATTTATGCTCCTCTTTACTGTTGGCAGGGATCAGATTAGCCAAAAAGTGTGATAGTGTCACGATCGAATAAAGGTAGGACCCAAAGGCAGACAGGAATCCAAGAGAGTTTACAAAGATTTATTACAAAGATTGATGAATATAGCAGGGGTGGCAGGCAGGTCAGGAGGGCAGCGGGTAGGGAAGGCAGGCAGGGTAGGACAGGCTGGAGCTGAGGACGGAGCTGGAGCTGGGCCGGGCAGAATGTCTGGGAGCTGGAGCAGAAAAACAGACGGGTGAGAAAAAACACGACAAACTGGGTGAATAATTCATAAAGAGCCGGAGCAGGCGTTCACCACAGAGGTTAACTGACGATCTGGCGGAGATGGTGAGGAGAAACCAGGTTGATATACAGGGATGATTGGAGATGGCAAACAGGTGCACAGGCCAGCCCAGGAGCAGGAGGAGGAGTCGGACACGCCCAGCAGATCCGGAGAGGAAGGAGGTAAGTGAGGGGGAGGGTGAAGCAGGGAAGGACAGCACCAGGAGTGTACCATGACAGATAATCCCATTTTAGCCCTGGTTTAGTTGACGTAGTCCTGGTTTAGTCTTAGTTTTAGTCTTAGTTTTAGTCCTGGTTTAGATCAGATTGGTCAGAAATGGGACAGCTGGGACATTTCTTGTATAAAACTGACACAAATCACTGGTTTTGGATAAATCTGCTGGGACAGGGGACACAGGGCTCAAAACTGAGACTGTCCCAGGTAAATAGGGACGTCTGGTCACACTATGCAGTGGGAAATATGGACGTGGACTGTCGCCTTTTACTCTTTATTCTGAATCTGCCTCTTCTGCGCTTTTCTTGTCTTGGCGTGTCCCAGATCATTAAATGGAGGGAGATACACGCTGGTGAAGTTTGGTTTGATCAGAACTTGTGCCTCATCTTCAAATATAATGCTGCTTCTGTTTCTGAATGGTTTAGGTGCAGCTACAAAATAATTCTTAATTAGTCAGGGTAATTCCGTATCCCCCGGTAAAATGCTGAGAAGGTTTAACAGTGTCACGGCATGAGCTGAGGACAAATGTCCGCTCTGTTTCAAATTCCAGAGCACTGGTCCGCTCTGTGTTGGATTCTTGTGTCACTCGCGTCGCTTTAGAATCCGTCCCACACCCGCTCCCCCCAACCCGCCAAGCACCGCCTACTTGCTTAGGGGTGGAGTAAAGCTTCAGGAGGGGTTTAATGGCTCTTTAAAGGTGCATTGTGTAACTTTTCTAGAGTAAAGGGTCTGTCAAACACTTTTCTCCATTGCTTTTGTTATTGCTGGAATGTTCCACAGTATGGCATTAAACCTTTCTATCTTCATGGAGACCAAATCAGACCAAGTTACAGCTGAGATCTGGGGAGAGGGGACCCTACCCACAGTTACAATGCATGTTTTTCTCTGTATCATTGTGCTATAAAAACACCTGTAATTGAATAAATGTAAAGAGCTGTTTAATGTCATACTGTGGAACATTCCAGGTAGAGCAATGGCATATCTATAGAAACAAGTAGGTGACAGAGCCCCAGTCAAAAAGTGACAGTACACATTTAAAACTCTCTCCAGTTTGCCTACCAGCCCCACCTTGGAGTAGATGACGCCATCCTGACCCTACTCCACAGAGTCTACTCCCACCTGGACAAGCCGGCCGCCACTGTGAGGATCATGTTTTTTGACTTCTCCAGTGCGTTCGACACCATCAGGCCGGCTCTGCTGGCTGAGAAGCTGGCAGTGATGCAGGTGGAGCCTCCTTGGTGTCCTGGATTGTGGATTACCTCACTGGAAGACCACAGTATGTGCATATGCAGAGCTGTGTGTCGGACAGAGTGGTGAGCAACACCGGGGCTCCACAGGGGACAGTCCTGTCTCCCTTCCTCTTCACCCTCTACACCACAGACTTCAACTACTGCAGCGAGTCTTGCCTCCTTCAGAAGTTTTCTGACGACTCTGCAGTGGTGGGATGCATCAGCGGTGGTGACGAGGAGGAGTACAGGACTGTAGTGGACAACTTTGTCACTTGGAGTGAGAAGAACCACCTCCAGCTCAACGTGATGAAGACAAAGGAACTGGTGGTGGACCTGAGGAGGACCAAAGCTGCTGTGACCCCCATCTCCATCCGGGGGGTCAGTGTGGACGTGGTGGAGGAGTACAAGTACCTGGGGGTGAACTTGGACAATCAACTGGACTGGAGCAGGAACGTGGACGCGGTTTACAAGAAGGGCCAGAGCCGCCTCTATTTCCTGAGGAGGCTGAGGTCCTTTGACATCTGCAGGACAATGCTCAGGATGTTCTACGAGTCTATGGTGGCCAGTGCATCATGTACGCTGTAGTCTGCTGGGGCAGCAGTCTGCGCCTGAGGGACACTAATAGACTCGAGAAGATTATCAGGAAGGCTGGACATGTTGTGGCGGAGGAGCTGGACTCTCTGGCGGTGGTGTTGGACAGGAGAATACTGGACAAAATCTGGACTATTCTGGACTCTCCCTCCCACCCCCTCCACAAGGTGCTGGCCAATCAGAGGAGCTCTTTCAGCCATAGACTGCGGCTGCCGCGCTGCGCCACTGAGAGACACAGGAAATTTGTCTTGCCTGTCGCCATCAAACTGTTGAACGCTGCACTTTAAATCACAAACTACTCAATCCTTTTCATCCTATTCCCTGCTCACACATGTATATAGTCGTAAATATGTCACTGATGTAAATAATTTCCCAGAGAGAGCTATTTTATCTTTTATCTTATTGTATTTATCTTATCTTATTTTTGTAACTTGTTTCGATCTACATGCTCTTGGTCGGTTGCATCTGTAACAAAAGAAATTTCCCCTCGGGGATGAATAAAAGTCATTCTGATTCTGATTCTTATCTCTTCAGGGCTTGAATAGACAATTCTGTGTGTGACAATGTTATGGTCATGTTTTAGCTCCACTCACCCATTCACACACATTCATACACCAGTGTACGCAGACACTGAGGGTGAGATGGGTTAAGCATTCAGCTGTGGGAGCTGCAATTGCATCGCCAGCCTTTGGATCAGTGAACATTCTAAACTGAGCTGCTGTCGCTCGCTGTGTTGAACGTTCAAGTCCTCCTGACCGGTGCGATTTGTCATAAACTTCTCCTGCATAAGACCGAATCGACACTGTCTCCTGCCTTTCCATCAGTATTCTATGGACTGTAAAACTACAACACATAGACTGTATAAAAGAAGTGGACTAAGTGAGCGTGACGTCACCCATAGCGTTTAGCGCCGCTCAAATGAGGCTCACGATGCTAACGGCTACAGGGGCAAATCTGGAGCCAGGCTCTATGTTATGAACAGGGTTTTTTTGACGGACAAAATAGCGGGAAAAAAATTCAGGATCATGTAGAGTGGGTTCATACGAACATTTTAAGACCAAAATGACGAGGCTCACAGCAACAGGTACAGAGAGAGGAGCGATAAGATCTCAATGTAAGTTAATGGGAAAAGGGAGAGAAGGAGCCGGAAGAGCCTCCTGGAGCACGTCCTGTTTGGCACGCGGCGGCTAACGGGATAGCTATGTCCACTCATATATACGGTCTATGCTACAACACTGCAGGGGTGGAACATAATGAAGTAAAAGTAGAAAAATACAGTACTGCACTTAAGTACCGTATTTTCCGGACTATAAGCCGCTACTTTTTCCCAGGCTTTGAACCATGCGGCTTTTAGTGCGGAGCAGCTAAATATTGGATTTTTCTTCCACCGCTAGGGGCGCTCTAACCGAAATTTCAAAAACAAGATAGACGGAGAAGAATACGCTATTATTTATTTAGCAGATATAACACGCACGACAAAATTACTAACTGGTAATTATTTTCAAATCCTCACCCCTTCATCATGAAAAGTACATGAAGGAGTTTGTATGATGCAAGTTTTAAGTTGAAGGCATCGATCTTGCTCCAGGAAGGAAACCGCTGTAGAGCCCTGCACCCGCGGGACCCAACACAAAACAGTGCGGTGCAGGACCAGGCGGTAGCAGTACTGAAGACTGCAGGAGCGGGACTGAAAATTCCACGCAGATGTCTACCATACGTAAGATTGGCATCAATTTCAGCGGCGATGATTAAAGTGACTTGTGGTTTCACTGCACAGGAGAAATGAAGGTCAATTACCGGTTCTTTTCTGTTTTTGACCTCGTTTTAATCAGCACAGTTGCTGCCGTGTTAAAAGGCACTGTTCAGAAAGAATCTGTTCAGGTACATAAATGTACATTTACAGAACAAAATTGTTCTGTAGATGCAGTAAATATCAAATTTTTCAACATGGATATCAGCGGCTTATAGCCCGGTTGCCGCTTGTATAACTTTTTTCTTAATTTTTTTTTAAATAGCGTGGGTGCGGCTTATATACCGGTGCGCTCAATATTCCGGAAAATACGGTATACATTTTAGGTGCTTGTACTTTACTTTAATGTGAATAATTTTTACTTTCACTTCACTACATTTAAGAACAGGTATAAGTATTTTTCATAGTGTGACACTTCTGAGGTTTATTTTGAACACATTTATATTTTCAGCAAACAAAATTACACAAATACAAAATTACACAAATAAAACAGCTAGGAAAAATATTAATTGAGTTGTTTCTGTTGAACAAAATTCAGCACAAATCTGTTATAAAATCACCACATTTTAAGCTTTATTAGACCTGAAAATCTGCATGAAATACTTTTACTTTTTAGTCTTACATTAGATTTTTAAACAGGTGCTTAAATGCTTTTACTTAAATAGATTTTTTCATGTGATACTTTCACTTTTACTTTAGCTTTCTTTTTGCTCTGGTTTCTGCACTTTTGCTTAAGCAACAAAATGGAGCACTTCTCCCTCCAACGTGGTGATTATGGCAGGATTTTTTAACTGGAGACTCTCATTTGGGCATATTCCAGCAACACTAGGCATTCAATTGTGGAAATATGTTTTTTTAAGAGCAGTAAAATGAGTTAAATGTTATAGAATAAAGGAGACATTAGGCAAAATCAGCCTAATGTCTCATTTAAAGTTGCATCCCTCCATAGAGATACAAGCTCTTTGCCTGGAAGTGCAAAGGAGAAATTCAATTTGTCAACTGGACAAAGTTTTTTTGATGAAATATATTTCACATTTCGTCTTTGTTTTGATTTAGGTCTGAGGATGGAGTTGTAAATAGGAGATAGATGCTGTCTGAGGCCTTCATTTCTGTTCAAGGATGGATTCTCTCTCTTAACAAAAATAACCTCTTTAACTCTTTTGTGCAGTGGTGGTTTCGTTTCTCGAGTAGCGCTCTGCAGCCTTCACTACACTGAATGGAGTGGACCACATCGGTTTGTTTGTGGCTTTGGGTCTTGTCCTTTGGGTGGACCAGTTTGCGTTTTTAAGTGTTTGTGGAAATTGAGTGGGCTTTCATGTTGCCTGAAAATCCTCTGGAGTTTTTCAGAAAGTCCAGCCATGTAAGGAGTGCCTGGAAAGTTCCACAGTATGACATTCGACTTCCATTTTCATGGAGAGAAGAAAGTGACACCACCAAGTCAAGTTATCGAGAAAAAAAACACCTGAAATTACAGATATATTTAAGTCCATACTGTGAAGGCAAAGCAGTAACATCTCCCTGAAGACAAGCAGGTGGTGACTGAAGGAAGAAACTTGCGTCCTATGCAGCTTTTCTTTCATGCGTGTTCAGTATAAAGGAGAGACGACCAAGATTCAATAGATTCAAATTGACAAAATTTAATCCCTGACAGTACAATTCTAAGCAGAGCTCTGGGTCTGAAGGGTCCCTAAACAGCACACAATCTACGTGCGTCTTAGGTTAGGCACAACTTCAGAACGCACACACCCCCTTCAGCCCAGCATTTAAAGACAAGCATTATAAATATTCATGAACCTATGACTAAACATTTCCCCGCGTCCAGCTGACTCCATCTCCTTTCCCAAATTTGGTGTTCCTGTCGTCTCCTCACAGCCAGACCTCACGTAACTCCATGACCTTGAAGACATGAGTTTTCCCACTCCTGGACAGAAAGAAACATGGACCCTGCCCTAATGATAAGCTCCGGGCCAGCTGTGGGCCAGCTGTGGGCCTGCTGTGGGCCAGCTGTGGGCCTGCTCTGTACGCCTTTGTTCCAGAGATGTTAAAGGCACAATATGAATTTTATAATGACTGGTAGAAATGATTGCATTCTTCATTACAAGGCATATATTAAAGGCACACAATGAATTTATAATCAGTAGTGAAAATGATTATATTCTTCAGTAGTAAAAATGATTATACTCTTCATGACGTTCCATCAGAAAAGTCATGTTATGTCATGTACCTTTAATTATAAAACCCGTCACAGATAACTGAAGACTTCTGAGGCCACACAGTACTAAAACTGAATCCTTTTTAACCTTTGAGTTGATAGAATGTCATAATAAATATTCCCTCCGTCAGACCTGTCACACAATCAGAGCAGAATCTCGTGATAGAGCAGAACCTCACAGCTCGGGTCATCTGGTCTTCACAAAGGATTTAATTTAAAAGAGTCTGAAGGAGCGATGGAATGATGGAAAGATGGTACAAAGGAGATGTAATCGGTCCAGCCTGAGATAATGCTCTGTGCTTCACTGTCAAACACTGTCTTTGGATTTTATATGAAACAGTCCTTGTGCAATAAGTCGTGCATTATTACCCATAGCTCCATATCATTAAAGGGCCCATGTTACACTGTTTTATTATCTGTGTTATAATGTTTCCTATGACAAACTGACCTGGACATGTTTAACGCACAAACCCTGCAGATTTAAGCTGAGTTCTCTCAAACTGAAAACACTCTGCTCCACCTTGTGATGTCGTGTGGTAATACAAGAAGTGCTCCACTGTGTTTTCAAACTCCACCCACCTTCACAAGAATCCAGGACCCTAAACACAAAAGCTTTGTGGTGCCCGCCCACCCCGGCCTGACCGGAATGAACAATAATTCAGAATTTATCAGTGCGATTTCCAAAACAAATACAGCAAACATGAAAGTTAAAATAATAAATGATTAAAAAAAGGTAATAAAAATAAATACCACCAACATTATTATAAACAAAGATTTGTCCAGTTGTAACCGAGGGGACAGTAGATTCTTTTACTTAAATAGGATGCAGTGAATGGTTAAAGAGAAGCAGAGGCAGATAAAATTTTATGAATGATTTATTTCTAAATCACAAGTTATATCAGAAATATATATTTTATTACTTAAAATGTTCCAGTAAAAAAAGCACACAGTTCACCACAGAAAGCAGCAACTTAAGGCGTGAAAAAAGAGGGCTCTGGGCTAACCAGCTGCAGGCGCATGCGGCCGAGGTCCAAACTTTAGGCGACAGGACACCCACCACCCTCCGTGCAACACACACACACACGTAAATAAACACAACTTCCTAAGAAGATTAAAACATACAAATGTGAAGGAAGTGCAAAAAATACCACAGCAAACAAGGAGTGATGGAGCGGAAGTGAGGAACCCTGTCACCAAACCTCCACCAGACGAGCACCCACGGAGTGACCACCCCTGGAGCACAAAGAAAAAGGCTATTGGTAAACCAAATCACAAACTAATATCCCTCTAAATTAACCAAAAACGACCCAACTAACAAAACAAATGAACCCAAACTCAATATAAAAGCAACTTAGACCCAAAATAACTAACGTAAAAGACCCAAATAAAATGGCAAATTGCTGGTGGTGTCTAAAGAAAACACAGACAACATTAATGGCCCGCCGACACAAAGAATAAGAAAAAGAAAAAAGTACAACTCAAAGAAGTTATATTACCTAACAGAAAGGTAAAAGGTGAGGGTAAAGAAGATGCCCTCCCAGGAAGACGCTCATGGGTCAGTAACCAGCATCTAAACAGATACACAGAACCCCATTAACCAAACAGGTTACATGAACAAAAGAATTAGGAGGACACCTACCAGGTCTACGGCATATTATGGCGAAACCGACTTGTAACATGAAGGGCAGAGGCGGAGGGCAGCTTACCTGTAGCTTGGCTAAGGGGGGCTGAAGCACCCGGAAGCATACGGTGCGCCGCAAGGGGCAACTGTGAATCGGTCACACAATGACTCCATACTGAACACTGAACTGAACCTTGTAAACCCAGAACAAGTATATTCCCTTGGAAGTCATAATGTGCACATTTCTTTGCTAAATAATGTAAAGTACAAAGAATTGCACAAGAGAATTTATTATATATTTTTTAGAATTATATAGAATTATATATTTTTTATAATCAAGGAACTTTAACTAAGGATCTGAAAGTGAAAATTTTCAGTGCGGAGGTCTGGACACTGAGGCAGAGAGAGAGAGAAAGTAAGGGAGGAAAAGGGAGAGACGGAGAAAGAGAGATTTCAGGGCATTCTGTTGGTGCTGGCTCCGGCTCTCACCTCTCCTCTCCCCGTGTACTTTGGATGGAGAGTTTTGCGAGGATTCACAAGACAGATTTTTTTGGTAGTACTGTGCTTTAATCATTTGGAAAAGAATTCACTGTCTCTGCTGAACTAAAGGCAAAAGGAGCTGTTCACTTGAAAACTACCACTTCATGACATCACAAGGTGGAACAGAGCTTTTTAAGCTTTGGAAATGTTGACAGACTCATAAAGCCGGATAACTGAAACATGCTTTTTTCCATTTTCCATTTTGTTTTTTGTTTTGTTTTGTTTTTTAAATAAAGCTAATACTAGATGTACTGGTGTTATAATATTTTCTATAAACACAAAACAGCTGTTGCTCACATGCTCTATGGTACATCATGTCAGCTCAATATACAATGAGCATATTAGCACTTTTTACAACTTTCAGAGGCCAGACAGAGGTTCAATGTGATGGTAAAGCTAACAACAAGTAGCATTCTAAGAGCGCACTTCAAACTTTGCTCAAATTGCACATATTTACACCATTCCACTCATGCTGCAAACTGCCAGTGTGACTGAAATAAGCGACTGTGGTGAACAGTTGGGTCAGTGATAATATTCTCTCCTATACAAAGTTGGAATTGAACTACCAACCCTCTCGTTAGTGGGCCTTTGGTGGCAGAATGTCCGAGTGGTTATTTTCTTTAAAGGTCACATCACTATTTTCTGATTCCTCACTTTCCTCATAAAAACATACCAGGAGTTGTGTTTTGTTTCAAAGGTAAAAGGAGATATGAACTTAAAAGCTACCACTTCATGACATCACAAGGTGGAACAGAGCATATTGAGCTTTGGAAATGTAGACAGACTAATAATAAAGAATTACTCAAACATGTGAATGAAACAAAACACAAAACAGAAGGGATGTAACAATAACCGAAATCTGGTGATATTGTATCATAAAAGGTCTCACAATAATATCCTGGACCATCACAATATATCAAATCAAGCAAGTCTCTTTGCTTAAATGAACAGTTCTGATGCAGAAATAACTAAAAACCAAGGGAACTACATAGACCATGATCCTTTGCTCTGTTTCAGTGCAGATGACATGAAGAAATAACTGTTCTAAGCACTTTTACATCTTCATTCTTTGGATTAAGTCTTGTGAAGCATTTTTAGAGGAAAAAGTCACAGATTTTGTGCCTCCACAAAATATTGTAATAAATCTGGTACAGTGAGATGTTTATGGTGAAAATATACAGAGAGATTTGGATATCATTCCATCCCTAATGACAATAAATGTTGTACCAAATGAACCTCAAAGCATTTTTTTTTTGTCAGTCTTGTTATTATGTAGAATATCATAATATCGTGAATAGGGCTGGGCGATATGGACCAAAAATATAGATAGATATATTTTGCTATATCTTGATATACAATATATATCTCGATATCTTTACAGGAGAAACTACTGCAAAAACAACAAACAAATTTTATCTGATTAATGTTAATTTAGTACAGCACTTAAACACTCTGCACCCCTTTTTGGACCCTCACCCACAGTTTAAGAACCTCTTCTTCAAGAGAACTTCCACTGGCACTTTACACAAAACTGTTTCAAAGGGAAACAAGAGCTCTGCCAGCGGGGCAAAATACGCCCGTACTTTGAATTATTGTATATAGAATTAAGTTAGAATTTGTCAAACCTAGTTAAAGATGAATTGTTGGTGCAGTTTGGAAGTTTGACATTCCTAGGTGAGACGGTTGTCGAGTTAGAGCGCGGACAAGAAATTGTCCACGGACAGACGGACAGACGGACAGACAGACGGACAGACAGACGGACGGATAATCAATAGGGAAATCTGGCTCTTGCAGTAGGAGTATGAGTATGACATCATCACATTCTAGAATCGGAATTCCACCAATCAGATCGCAGCAACAGAACTTAAAGACACTACAAAGCTTTAATGTGTCAAAGCTCAAAGAAGCAGAGAATGTGGGTTGTTCTCGCTTTCAGCAGCAGAACATTTGAGAAGAGAGTTCAGATCTACGGCACGTAACATAAAAGGACAGAGATGGAAGATAAAAAGACAGAGATGGAAAGAGGCTTCATCACAGTTAGCAAGAGCGACAGACATGTCTCTGTGCAAAGATATCCATTTTCAAATACAAAACCAAACATGAACACTGTGTTCGAGGAATTGAGGAGGGAGCAGAAGTTGTGCGATGCTTTGCTCAACGTGGCCGGCGTGCAATTCCCAGCACACAAACTGGTTCTGTGTAGCTGCAGCACATACTTCAAAAGCCTCTTCACTAACTGGTCCAGCCCTGACTGCCAGGTGTTTGAGATCTCCAATGTGTCAGCTGATATCATGAAGATTATCCTGGACTACTGCTACACCGGGGTGGTGCACATCACCCAGGAAAACCTCCAGGAGCTCTTTATAGCTGCTGACTACTTAGATGTGAGCGGCATTACCGAAGTCTGCTGTCAGGTCATGAAGGAGCAAATGTCCCCCAGTAACTGCATCACTGTATGGGGTATCTCAAACAAGTACTACTACCCCCAGCTGAGGAAACAAGCCTTCTTATACGTCCTGAAGCATTTCGAAGAGGTGGTGACCAGCTCTGAAGAGTTCTTCCAGCTCTCCAGGGAAGACCTGTGTTCAGTCATTGATGATGATCGGCTGAACGTGAAGGAGGAGACCACCGTGTTAGTGGCAGTCATAAGATGGATTGTACATGCTCCTGAGGAAAGGAACCACTACTTGGCCGACCTCCTACTAAAAGTCCGTCTGGGTCTGATCCATGTTGTGTACTTCACTCAGTGCATGATTAGATATAACCTGTCCCACTACATTCATAACTGGAAGATTGTAGAGAAGATCATAAAGGTGATGTTGGATGAAAGAGCTAGGAGGTACAATGCCTCCCTGCCCCCCACTCGTCTAGCCACTCCAAGGCTGCCCAGTGCGGTGCTTATGGTTATTGGTGGCTATAGCCTAAACAGAAGAACCAACAGAATTGAAGTCTATGACAACCGCACCGATCGCTGGGCGGGTGTGGCTAATGATGACTGGACTCCAAGAGCCCATCACGGCACAGTGTTCCTTAATGGATCTGTGTACGTGATTGGAGGGTTTGACGCGTCTGATCACCAGCTCAACACTACCTGCAAGTACGACCTGGCAATTCACACGTGGCAAGAAACAGCACCCATGCATTCACGTAGGAGCGGCGTTAGTGTGACTTTGCTGGATGGTTTGATCTACGCAATAGGCGGGTGCGATGGACTGGACTGGCTGAAGACAGCCGAAAGGTACTTGCCAGTGACCAATCAGTGGACCATGATTTCACCTATGAATGAACAGAGGAGCGATGCCAGCAGCACAGTGTACAATGGAAAGATCTACATTTGTGGAGGTTTTAATGGTAAACATCGCCTGGCATCAGCTGAGACTTACAACCCACTAACCGAACAGTGGACCATGATAGCGGATATGTCCACCATGCGCTCTGGGGTCAGTGTCATCGCCTATGCCAATGAAATCTACGCTGTTGGTGGGCTTAATGGGGATTCCTGTTTGAACACTGTTGAAGCCTATAACCCCGCAACCAACACGTGGCGCCCCCTACCCAACATGTGGACCAGGCGCCGCAACTTTGGCATCGAGGTTGTTGACAATCAGCTATATGTTGTAGGCGGGTACAATGGGGGCACCCTTCGTTGTGCTGAATGTTTTGATGCAAGGACCGGAGTTTGGACTCGGGTGCGGGGCATGGAGATCCCTCGTTCTGCCCTGAGCTGCTGTGTGGTGTTTGACCTTCCCAACATGGCCGACTTTGCCCCGCCCCGCCCTCCTCCTCATGACGATTCCACTGAGGAGTAGATGCGCACTCATTTAAATAAAAGCATCTATTAACTGCAAAAAAGTGTTCAGTTTTGTTGTTGTCGTTTTTTTATACACTAGTGACAGTAGCTCATTTGATATAGTGCTCGTCCTCTAATTTGAAGGTTGTCAGTTCGAATCCCGCTCTCAACATACACATCATTGGGAGAGTGATCAGATCCTCTGGCCCACAGGTTGGTGGTTCGATTCCAGCTCCCAAAGAAGAATGCTGTTGTTGTGTCCTTTGGCGTGGTTCCCTGATGTAAAAGTGCTTTAAATTAGGGCTGCAACAACTAATCGATTAAATCGATTAAAATCGACTATTAAAATAGTTGGCAACTAATTTAGTAATCGATTAGTTGACTAGTTCACGTGACAAAGTCCAAGCGGGGGAAAAAAGAGGACACTTGAGAAATGGCGTCTCCCCTTTAAAATCAGTCGGACTCTGGTGAGATTTCACAAACATATTGGCAACCTTTTTTTGACATGAAAAGTAGTTGGGTGCATTACTGGTACAAGTTAATAGGAACGTTTTAATCACAACGTATTGTTTGACACTATACAAGTTAAACCGAAGTTGCTTGGTGTTAGCTAGTTAGCACATATTAGCCGCGATTGCATTGGAACAATGTGTTTCTAAGCCATTAACTAGTCCAGTTCACCTCTTAAACCCCACAGACACCACATTTGGGGACTAGCGCCTCTTTTGTAAATTCATACATCTGTATTTACAACATACTGAGTGCTACACTGTCATGTTATACACCGTTGGAATCAGCAGAAACACGGCTAACAATTTATCCACTTCATTTTCACCACAGCACTTCACATCTCAAACTGAAGCCCTCTATATCCACACATATAAAAATACAACTGTCTGACACTCTTACAACTTCTGCCTCAAAGCAAACACGACCCTTCACCCTTCCCCCATAAGTTATATATCGCCTGAAAGCTGCTTCCACGGTATCAGCCTCTGTAGCTCAAACCTTCACCAAGCTAGCAGCCAAGAAACACAGAAAAAAGTAGCTGTCAATCAAGCCAAATCAAATAAATCAAGTCTTACCTTTGCCTTCTTCCCATCTGAAATAAATCCCATCTGCATAAAAGTCCTTTCTGTGAGTAATCCAACACTCTCTACTCTACTACCATTGCACTCCTGCCTGCTTGCTGTTCTTCCAACTTGAGCTCACAATTTAATTCCTGCCAGGAGACCTCCTGGGTGCCACCAGAAAATGAAGATGGCAGCAACAGGTAACAGAGGTGCCCTTCTGGCTTTCCAGATCTATGTGGTATTGCTTTTTCTTTTAAAAGGCACAGTGCCTGACATTTCACATGAAGAGACAACAACTGGGTGTGATCTGGCCTTCACACAATCTGGTACCAAACATTTTGGGCATGGGGCACATATTCTCGCCGACTTTGTAAGACCTGGCCGCTTAAATAAACATGTTAGAGGAGTGCCCAAACTTCAACAAAGCGATGCGCTTGTCTCAATAATCTGTCTTTTACTATCTGGAGATATCCACCAGTGCCCAGGGCCATTTCATCCTGCAATGGGTGAAAGCTTCCAAACTACTACAAAAAGTAGTGTGACATTACCTGGAAGTAATGTCAATAAAGGAAACCGGAAATTGCTCAATCCTGCGATAATAAAACATCAGAAATGGAATGTGTTTCAGACACTTAATCACTCCAAGTTAATATGGGACCCAAAATCTAAACCAAAAGGGATCCTATTTGGACATTTAAAGATACGCAGTTTCAAGTCAAAATGTGATCAGGTCCACCACCTTCTCACTGGCTCTAATGTAGACTTTCTCTGCCTCTCTGAAACTTGGCTTCATGAATCCTCTGCTCCTGCAGTGTTAGCTGTACCTGGGTACAAAGTGTTTCACAAAGATAGACAGGGTTCTAAGGGTGGGGGTGTTCTGATTTATGTGAAGGACACTTTTACTTGTAATGAATTGCATATTGTAAATGAAACTGAACTGGAATTGGAGTTTCTAAGCCTAAATGTAACTTTGTCAGTGCAAATGTCTTTTACTATTGTTATTTCTAGACCTCCGTCAGCCAATGTGGATTTTTATGAGAAGTTGGAAAGATTTTTAAAACAATTAAATTTGGCCAAAGAGGTAATCATTATGGGTGATCTAAATATAAATTGGCAGGCCAACCAAGTCAGGAAAAAATTAAAAAGGGTGATGGATAAAAAGGATATGAGTCAGATTATAAATGGTCCTACAAGAATCACAAATTCCACCAGCACACAGATCAACTTAGCCTTTACTAACAGGCCAGAAAGAATCTATAAATCTTTCAACATGTTGACTGGAATATCTGATCATAATTTTATAATGGTGAATAGAAAATTAAATAACAAGCAATTTAAACCTTTGGCTGCTACAGCAATGTGTAGAATCCCAAAGCATGAACAGCAAAATTTCATAAATGAAATACAACAAATTAATTGGGATGAGTTGCTTCATGGAACTGATTTAGACCAGGACTGTTCACAATTTTCAACCAAAATACAGCAAATTATTACAAAATTTACAAGAAAAATCAAACTAAAAAGCAAGAAGAACAGTCTTCCTTGGCTTAGTGAATCAATACTAAAATGAATGAAAGAACGAGACCAGTGCCTTGAAGTTAGCAGTAAAAAACGGTGTAAATAGGCTACAGTTTATTTCACTGAGAAACAAAGTAGTCAAAGAAATTAGGAAAGCCAGGGCTAACTTTTTTCTCACTGCGCTGGACAGTGCACGGGGAAATTCTAAAATAATTTGGAATCATATTAAGAAAATGACAGGTCAGGTGACTATGATAAGAAAAAGTGTAAAGAAATGGAGATCACATGTAATGGAAACACCTTAACAGAGCCAAAGTTAATAGCCGATACCTTCAATCACCATTTTATAGACTCTGTTGCTGAAATTTCAAAGAACTTTACACCAGTCACAAAGAAGCAATTCCAGTGTCTGCAACGCATAACAAATATCACTGAGTCCAAAGTTCTTAACATTATCAGGACTCTTAGACCCTCAAAGGCCAAGGACATATTCGGTATGGACACAAGCACATTGCTCACAGATCTTGGTCCAGTGCTTCTCCCATCACCTCTATCATTCATTTCTCTGTTTCTACTGGTCACTTTCCAAATGTGTGGAAATCTGCAATTGTTACTCCTCTTCTTAAATCTGGTAATTCAAGCATTTTAAATAACTACCGCCCAATAAGTATTCTTCCAACTATTTCTAAAATGGCAGAAAAATGGGTATCGGAGCAGATTATTCAATATTTGGATAGTAGCTCTCCCTCTCTTCATCCCATGCAATTTGGGTTCAGAACTGAACACTCAACTGAGATGGCCACTTGCCTCTTCATAGAGAAAATAAAATCTTTCCTGGACTTAGGCGGTGTGGTAGGGGCAATATTATGACAGACGGACAGACAGACGGACGGATAATCAATAGGGAAATCTGGCTCTTGCAGTAGGAGTATGAGTATGACATCATCACATTCTAGAATCGGAATTCCACCAATCAGATTGCAGCAACAGAACTTAAAGACACTCCAAAGCTTTAATGTGTCAAAGCTCAAAGAAGCAGAGAATGTGGGTTGTTCTCGCTTTCAGCAGCAGAACATTTGAGAAGAGAGTTCAGATCTACGGCACATAACATAAAAGGACAGAGATGGAAGATAAAAAGACAGAGATGGAAAAGATCACAGTTAGCAAGAGCGACGGGCAGGTTTTCGCAAAGGGTCGGGCCGTGACCTTGACCTTTGACCCTGTGACCTTGAAATCAATAGGGAACATCCTTGACCCATGGGGTGTCCAGCCATGAAGTTTGACATTCCTAGGTGAGACGGTTGTCGAGTTAGAACGCGGACAAAGCTTCAAAGACTTCAAAGCTTTGAAGTGTCCACAGACGGACGGACGGACAGACGGACAGACGGACGGACAGACGGACGGACAGACGGACAGACGGACAGACGGACGGACAGACGGACAGACGGACAGACGGACAGACAGACGGACAGACGGACAGACGGACAGACGGACGGACAGACGGACGGACAGACGGACAGACGGACAGACGGACAGCGCCATACCATAATACGTCCCGTCTTATTACAACGGGCGTATAAAAACACCTCCAAGCATCAGCAACATAGTAAAAACACAGGACAAACATTCCTCAGAACCAGCAACAGGGTAAGGGAGGGGTGTGGAGGAAGTCCAACAAAGGCAGGCAGCCATCCGGATCCTGCAACCCTGACGGCCCTCCGCTGTAATCTCAGGGCGATTTGACACCAGCCCGGCCTTGGTCGTGACCAGTGCTTGCTTGGGGAGGCCAAAAGATAAGATTGGGTTGTTTTGGTTTTAGAGCGAGCAGCTGCGTCCAATTTCCACGACACTGCTGTCTTTGTCCATTGGTCACAAGGTCTTCCCATCCCTCTATGCAAAGTATCCAACTTCTCCGAGATGTTATCCATGTTGCGAATTAGAGCCAACGTTCCTTCCAGTCTGCGGTCAATGACCACTAGCCTTTGCGTGATGTTTTCCAAAGTGCGATACATGGCCGCCAAACTTTCCATAATGCGGGTCAAAGTCACAGTTTGAGTATTGGCAGCTTTGCCCATCATATCAATCAATCCGGGCAGCCAAGTGGGGCTTTGAACAGCTGCCTCGGTACATAGATTTTTCCTAAAAGACAGGGCCACGCCTAATTCAATCAGCAAAATCCTGTAATCATGGTTCCGAATAAGTATAAATCCTCAATATCTTCCACAGAAAGAGCTCCCAGACATACGACACGTCACTTGTCCCAACCATCCATCGTGTATCCGGCAGCATAGGTTCCTGCAGGGCACGCAGGTTCACCTGATCCTGCTTGTCTTGTTTCAAATTAACTAGACGTTTCTTTTCTTTACTTATTTTAGCACTGGGGCTGTCTTGGCTGACACGTCTCTGCAACATCGCGTGGTGGTCGGGAACAGTACCTCTGGACTGGCAGACCGGGGTGGTGGTCCCTCTGTATAAAAAGGGGGACCGGAGGGTGTGTTCCAACTACAGGGGAATCACACTCCTCAGCCTCCCCGGTAGTCTATGCCAGGGGACTGGAGAGGAGAGTTCGGCCGACAGTCGAACCTCAGATCCAATAGGAGCAGTGTGGTTTTCAGCCTGGTCGTGGAACACTGGACCAGCTCTACAGCCTCCATCGGGTGCTCGAGGGTTCATGGGAGTTTGCCCAACCAGTCCACATGTGCTTTGTGGACCTGGAGAAGGCATTCGACCGTGTCCCTCGTGGTGCCCTGTGGGGGGTGCTCCGGGAGTATGGGGTCCGGGGCCCTCTGCTAAGGGCTGTCCGGTCCCTGTATGACCGGAGCAGGAGCTGTGGTGCCGGCAGTAAGTCAGACCTGTTCCCGGTGCATGTTGGACTCCAGGGCTGCCCTTTGTCACCGGTTCTGTTCATTGTATTTATGGACAGAATTTCTAGGCGCAGTCAGGGGCCGGAGGGGGTCCAGTTCGGGAACCACAGGATTTCATCGCTGCTTTTTGCGGATGATGTCGTCCTGTTGGCTTCATCGAACCAGGACCTGCAGCACTGGGGCGGTTTGCAGCCGAGTGTGAAGCGGCTGGGATGAGAATCAGCTGTTCCAAATCCGAGGCCATGGTTCTGGACCGGAAAAAGGTGGATTGCCCTCTCCGGGTGGGTGGGGAGTCTCTGCCTCAGGTGGAGGAGTTCAAGTATCTCAGGGTCTTGTTCACAGTGAGGGGAGGATGGAGCGTGAGATTGACAGGCGGATCGGTGTGGCGTCGGCAGTGATGCAGTCGCTGTATCGGACCGATGTGGTGAAGAGGAGCTGAGCCGAAAGGCGAAGCTCTCGATTTACCTCAATCTACGTTCCTCCCCTCACCTATGGTCATGAGCTCTGGGTAATGACCGAAAGAACGAGATCGCGGATACAAGCGGCCGAAATGAGTTTCCTCCGCAGAGTGGCCGGGCGCTCCCTGAGAGATAGGGTGAGGAGCTCGGTCACACGGGAGGAGCTCGGAGTAGAGTCGCTGCTCCTCCACGTCGAGAGGAGCCAGCTGAGGTGGTTCGGGCATCTGGTCCGGATGCCTCCTGGACGCCTCCCTCGGGAGGTGTTCCGGGCATGTCCCACCGGTAGGAGGCCCCGGGGAAGACCCAGGACACGCTGGAGGGACTATGTCTCTCGGCTGTCCTGGGAACGCCTCGGGGTCCGTCCGGAGGAGCTGGAGGAAGTGGCTGGGGAGAAGGAAGCTTGGGAGCCCCTGCTTAGACTGCTGCCCCCGCGACCCGGCCCTGGATAAGCGGAAGAAGATGGATGGATGGATGGACATCGCGCCATAGCTTTGGGGCAATGTTTCAGCAATCGCCCTATTCTGCCCATGGCAACGGGAGGGACGCTCAAAACTACGGAAAGCTGAAAGAGACATTCCTAGTAGTTTATTTCCGTCCAAAGCTTTGAAGTCTTTGAAGCTTTGTCTTCATGAAGAGGCAAAACATGTGGGGCATGCGCCGATATATATATAAGGTATAGTGTATTTGTGTATTTTATTGTATATTTTTGTATCGATCCATGCTGTAGGTCAGTGGTATCAATTTTATGTGACTTCAGGTCACATGAACTGCCTTATTGTGCTTACCGGTGTGTGCCATAGAACGCCAGTATTGGAATCTTCCAAACTGCACCAACAATTCATCTTTAACTAGGTTTGACAAATTCTAACTCAATTCAATTCAAAGTACGGGCATATTTTGCCCCGCTGGCGGAGCTCTTGTTATACGCTCGTGATAAAACGGGACGTATTATGGTTTGGCGCTGTCCGTCCGTCTGTCTGTCTGTCCGTCCGTCTGTGGACACTTCAAAGCTTTGAAGTCTTTGAAGCTTTGTCTTCATGAAGAGGCAAGATATCAATGTGCTTTTCTGTTGTTTACAATGTATAGGATTATTGTTTCCCTCTTGCCGTAGATCTGAACTCTCTTTGAATTATTGTATATAGAATTAAGTTAGAATTTGTCAAACCCAGTTAAAGATGAATTGTTGGCGCAGTTTGGAAGTTTGACATTCCTAGGTGAGACGGTTGTCGAGTTAGAGCGCGGACAAGAAATTGTCCACAGACAGACGGACAGACGGACAGACAGACGGACGGATAATCAATAGGAAATCTGGCTCTTGCAGTAGGAGTATGAGTATGACATCATCACATTCTAGAATCGGAATTCCACCAATCAGATCGCAGCAACAGAACTTAAAGACACTACAAAGCTTTGAAGTGTCAAAGCTCAAAGAAGCAGAGAATGTGGGTTGTTCTCGCTTTCAGCAGCAGAACATTTGAGAAGAGAGTTCAGATCTACGGCACGTAACATAAAAGGACAGAGATGGAAACGATCATCTTGAAATCAATAGGAAACATCCTCCTCAGTTTCAGTGGCTTCATACTGAGGAGGATGTCCACTTCCACTGTGAGAGGGCACAGAGACAGACATGTCTCTGTGCAAAGATATCCATTTTCAAATACAAAACCAAACATGAACACTGTGTTCGAGGAATTGAGGAGGGAGCAGAAGTTGTGCGATGCTTTGCTCAACGTGGCCGGCGTGCAATTCCCAGCACACAAACTGGTTCTGTGTAGCTGCAGCACATACTTTAAAAGCCTCTTCACTAACTGGTCCAGCCCTGACTGCCAGGTGTTTGAGATCTCCAATGTGTCAGCTGATATCATGAAGATTATCCTGGACTACTGCTACACCGGGGTGGTGCACATCACCCAGGAAAACCTCCAGGAGCTCTTTATAGCTGCTGACTACTTAGATGTGAGCGGCATTACCGAAGTCTGCTGTCAGGTCATGAAGGAGCAAATGTCCCCCAGTAACTGCATCACTGTATGGGGTATCTCAAACAAGTACTACTACCCCAGCTGAGGAAACAAGCCTTCTTATACGTCCTGAAGCATTTCGAAGAGGTGGTGACCAGCTCTGAAGAGTTCTTCCAGCTCTCCAGCGAAGACCTGTGTTCAGTCATTGATGATGATCGGCTGAACGTGAAGGAGGAGACCACCGTGTTAGTGGCAGTCATCAGATGGATTGCACATGCTCCTGAGGAAAGGAACCACTACTTGGCCGACCTCCTACTAAAAGTCCGTCTGGGTCTGATCCATGTTGATGACTTCACTCAGTGCATGATTAGATATAACCTGTCCCACTACATTCATAACTGGAAGATTGTGGAGGAGAAGATCATAAAGGTGATGTTGGATGAAAGAGCTAGGAGGTACAATGCCTCCCTGCCCCCCACTCGTCTAGCCACTCCAAGGCTGCCCAGTGCGGTGCTTATGGTTATTGGTGGCTATAGCCGAAACAGAAGAACCAACAGCATTGAAGTCTATGACAACCGCACCGATCGCTGGGTGGGTGTGGCTAATGATGACTGGACTCCAAGAGGCTTTCACGGCACAGTGTTCCTTAATGGATCTGTGTACATGATTGGAGGGTTTGACGGCAATCACGAGCTCAACACTACCTGCAAGTACGACCTGGCAATTCACACGTGGCAAGAAATGGCACCCATGCATTCACGTAGGAGCGGCGTTAGTGTGACTTTGCTGGATGGTTTGATCTACGCGATAGGCGGGTTCGATGGACGGGACAGGCTGAAGACAGCCGAAAGGTACTTGCCAGTGACCAATCAGTGGACCATGATTTCACCTATGAACGAAAAGAGGGGCAATGCCAGCAGCACAGTGTACAATGGAAAGATCTACATTTGTGGAGGTTATAATGGTGAACATTTCCTGGCATCAGCTGAGACTTACAACCCACTAACCGATCAGTGGACCATGATAGCAGATATGTCCACCATGCGCTCTGGGGTCAGTGTCATCGCCTATGCCAGTGAAATCTACGCTGTTGGTGGGTTTAATAGATATTCCCATTTGAACACTGTTGAAGCCTATAACCCCGCAACCAACACGTGGCGCCCCCTACCCAACATGTGGACCGAGCGCAGCCACTTTGGCATCGAGGTTGTTGACAATCAGCTATATGTTGTAGGCGGGTACAATTGGGGCACCATTCGTTGTGCTTGTGAATGTTTTGATGCAAGGACCGGAGTTTGGACTTTTGTGCGGGACATGGAGATCCCTCGTGCTGGCCTGAGCTGCTGTGTGGTGTTTGACCTTCCCAACATGGCCGACTTTGCCCCGCCCCGCCCTCCTCCTCATGACGATTCCACTGAGGAGTAGATGCGCACTCATTTAAATAAAAGCATCTATTAACTGCAAAAAAGTGTTCAGTTTTGTTGTTGTCGATTGTTTTTTTATACACTAGTGACAGTAGTTCATTTGATATAGTGCTCGTCCTCTAATTTGAAGGTTGCCAGTTCGAATCCCGCTCTCAACATACACATCATTGGGAGAGTGATCAGATCCTCTGGCCCACAGGTTGGTGGTTCGATTCCAGCTCCCAAAGAAGAATGCTGTTGTTGTGTCCTTTGGCGTGGTTCCCTGATGTAAAAGTGCTTTAAATGCATTGAAGGTGGAAAAGCTCTATATAAAATGTTACCATCAAATAGACTTTTTCCAGGTATTTAGTATGAACAATAGCTCCTCCAGCGGGGCAAAATACGCCCGTACTTTGAATTATTGTATATAGAATTAAGTTAGAATTTGTCAAACCTAGTTAAAGATGAATTGTTGGTGCAGTTTGGAAGATTCCAATACTGACAAGGTTTTCGCAAAGGGTCGGGCCGGGACCTTGACCTTTGACCTTGAAATCAATAGGGAACATCCTTGACCCATGGGGTGTCCAGCCATGAAGTTTGACATTCCTAGGTGAGACGGTTGTCGAGCTAGAGCGCGGACAAGGTAATGTGTAGTTGTCTTGTATTCTCTCTCTCCCGTTGCCTAGCAACCGCTGCAGCTGGAACTGTGTGTCACCTTTGAACTTTAAACTTCAAAGGTTTGAAGTCTTTGAAGCTTTGTCTTCATGAAGAGGCAAAACATGTGGGGCATGCGCCGATATATATATAAGGTGACCTTGACCTTTGACCCTGTGACCTTGAAATCAATAGGGAACATCCTTGACCCATGGGGTGTCCAGCCATGAAGTTTGACATTCCTAGGTGAGACGGTTGTCCACAGACGGACAGACAGACGGACGGACGGACAGCGCCATACCACAATACGTCCCGTATTACAACGGGCGTATAAAAAGTGGCTAGGACTTTAAACCTGTATTTTCAAAGTCTTAACTGGAGTTACATTCTCTTGTTTTCAAATGGTATTTAGTCTCATTTACCAAACCAAACGCACATCGTGACAAACAGATTTATTTGGCATTTTATTAGGCAAACTTTAGCCTGTGCCGTAGGTCTGCTCTGTGTGGACACTGACATAAAATTAGTTTTTGCTTCGGGTTTCGTCCTGCTCTTCTAATCAGTGCTTATTGAGCAGGGAACCTCTGTGTGCGAATGAAATATGACCACACTCAGTATTCAGGCCTCGAGTCCGTGACAAGACTGAGTCCAAATGCGCTCGAGTCCAAGACAAGACCAAGACAAAGCTGTCGCTTTAGCGGAGGAGGAAGTCCAGCGGTGTGGGGGTCTCTACTGTGGTGGGACAGGTGTGGGTCCTGCTGCGGGGCGCTCCTCGTTTAAGGGGGCGTGGGTGTGTTTTGAAGCGGAGTTTGTTGTATCAGTGATATCGGCCACACGCGGAGCTCGTATGCCGGGGTCGTGCGCGGTCGGAGGTGTCATGCCCGAGCACGGTTCAGTTGCGCTGGGCAGGTGCATTTAGAACGTTAAACTCGTCGCGTTACGTCCATAGACTGTATAAAAGAAGTGGACTAAGTGAGCGTGACGTCACCCATAGCGTTTAGCGCCGCTCAAATGAGGCTCGTGATGCTAACGGCTACAGGGGCAAATCTGGAGCCAGGCCCTATGTTATGAATAGGGTTTTTTTGGGCGAAGAAAATAGCGAAAAAAGAATCAGGACCATGTAGAGCGGGTTCATGCGAACATTTTAAGACCAAAATGATGAGGCCACAGCAACAGGTACAGAGAGACGAGCGATCAGATCTCAACGTAAGTCAATGGGAAAAAGGGAGAGAAGGAGCCGGAAGAGTCTCCTGGAGCACTTCCTATTTGGCACGCGGCGGCTAACGGGATTTTATTTATTTTATTTTATTTATTTATTTCAGGGACAGCGCATATTAATCAACATTTCTGTAAATATGCCAGGGTTAGCCCAAAGGCTATTTTTCACCTGCAGTCCCCATAGATAGCTATGTCCACTCAAATATACGGTCTGTGGTTACGTCTGTGCGCAGCTCCTTATTGTGGCTGCAGAAACACTCGCACTGATGCGCCTGTTTTGTTTTCCTCATTCGCACCCCGAAATATTTGCTCGCAAATGCAAGTGAAATGGGGGCACTGTAGAGCCCTGGTCCTGGTCTTGGTCCGAGCCCCGGGCTCTGCGGCGGCGTTTAGTCCTGGTTTAGTCCTAGTTCTGGTTTAGTCCCAGGCCAGCTCCGGGCTCCGCAGAGGAGCTCGGGGGACAAAAGTGAGGAGGCGGAGGTGAGTGCAGCACAGAGAAGGCAAAACAAGCGAAACCAGAAGTAAACATAAGCATTATAGCAATATATCGATATGTCAGAATTCATATCAAGTTTCAAAAATATCTCGATATATTTTAAATATCAAGATATCGCCCACCCCTAATTGTGAGCCTCCCCACCGTGAGCTTTCCCACGATATCGCAATAAAAATCGGACCGTGATGATGTCGTGGTACGAAACGGCATTATTTCAATTAATAGTTTAGTTTACTTTTTATACGCCCGTTGTAATAAGACGGGACGTATTATGTTATGGCGCTGTCCGTCCGTCTGTGGACACATTAAAGCTTTGTAGTGTCTTTAAGTTCTGTTGCTGCGATCTGATTGGTGGAATTCCGATTCTAGAATGTGATGATGTCATACTCATACTCCTACTGCAAGAGCCAGATTTCCCTATTGATTATCCGTCTGTCCGTCTGTCCGTCTGTCCGTCTGTCCGTCTGTCTGTGGACAATTTCTTGTCCGCGCTCTAACTCCACAACCGTCTCACGTAGGAATGTCAAACTTCCAAACTGCACCAACAATTCATCTTTAACTAGGTTTGACAAATTCTAACTTAATTCTATGTACAATAATTCAAAGTACGGGCGTATTTTGCCCCGCTGGAGGAGCTCTTGTTTGATTAGGCATACAAAAGATTAGTTTAATTTGTTTATTTTGTTTATTTTGTTTAGTTTATTTTGACTAGAAAATGTCAATGTTAAGATATAGAAATATGAATAATTTAATGGTATGTAGAATATCGTAATATTGTGAGCCTCCCCAACATATACCGTGACAATATCGTATCGTGAGACTTGGGTACACTTGGGTTACACCTCTACAAAACACGACTCCAGGTTTGTTTTTGATGAGGTAACAATGTTCTAAAATGGTTTAAAACTCACAAGAGTCAAATAAAGGACCTTTTAAAGCAAAACTGACAGAAGTAGTAGTAGTAGTAGTAGTAGTAGTAGTAGTATTCTTTCCTACACAATGTTGGAAATGAACTACCAACCCTCTTGTTAGTGGGCCTTCGGTGGTAGAGAGTCCAAGTTGTTATTTCCTTTAACCCTGGATTCTTTTTTTTTTTTTTTTCTGCTTCTGAATACTTCCTGTTTTCTAATATCCAACTCTCTCTTCAGGGACAGGGGCCTAATCGCAGTCATTTGAGTAAACACACTGCCAGTGAACCAACCTTGGGCTAATTTTCCTTCAGGTTTTGAATGAAATGGAAACAAATGAAAAGAGCGCTATTTTGAAGGGAGCTATTAGACTGAATGATGCTTGTCCTTCTCCGGTATGAGTCTCTCAAAATAAGAGCTTCACATCTTGGTGGACGGCCAGAAGTTCAACCATCTGTTCAGCCTTGGTACTTCTCGTTAGAAATTTCATAATTAAGCCCTCGAGAACTACTCAGACCAAACATCTGCAGGACATTTTGTACAAAAGTAACCAGAAAAATCTATTTACCTTGAACCAAGATGAACCAAAATATGTTTTGACAAGAACTACAGGTTATTAAAGGTGCATTATGTAACTTTTCTGGGAGGGTGGAAAGGTTTGCCACATTCTTGCTTCCATGGAGATGTCTTTATTTTTTTTTTGTCTGTCTTGGTTTGGCAATGCACTGTGAGACAAAAGCCACACAGATAAGTTTAATGCTGTACTGTGGAACATTTGAAGGACACCAATAACATGTGGAGCTAAGCGGTCACCATGTTATTCCTTTGCCAGGAATATTTCACATAATTCACATTAAGGCAGTAAACGTATTTGATAACCCAGGCTAAATTACATGTCAGATCTGTGGAGAGTCAAGCCCTTTCACTGTAAGAATCCATTTTTATATGCCCGTTCTAATACGGGACGTATTATGGTATGGCGCTGTCCGTCCGTCTGTCCGTCCGTCCGTCCGTCCGTCCGCCTGTCCGTCCGTCCGTCCGTCCATCCGTCTGTGGACACTTCAAAGCTTTGAAGTCTTTGAAGCTTTGTCTTCATGAAAGATCTGAACTCTCTTCTCAAATGTTCTGCTGCTGAAAGCGAGAACAACCCACATTCTCTGCTTCTTTGAGCTTTGACACATTAAAGCTTTGTAGTGTCTTTAAGTTCTGTTGCTGCGATCTGATTGGTGGAATTCCGATTCTAGAATTCTATATACAATAATTCAAAGTACGGGCGTATTTTGCCCCGCTGGCGGAGCTCTTGTTCAACATATTTTCAGCAATAAACATGAATGAATTCAAGAAATACAAGTCTAATAATGCCCTCTCCATCTCCGACGACAGGGTTTTTTTTTTATGGGGAAATGTTATAGATCTGAAAACAGTGTAATATAAGGCCTTTAAACTACAAGATTTCCAGTATTTAGTGACGTCACGTGACCTCCACCTATGTCATGTTTTTAATGACTGCACATTCCTGTTTTGCTTGCGGCTCTTGACCCAGACGCCTTACATAATCCCCCCTCTGGTCTGTGTCTGCAGTGATGAGCGCCCGCCTGATATGTGTGACCTCAATGTGGACTGAGCTTCCTCCTACAGAAGCCCACAAGGGACAAGAGGCCGACCATTTCAAGCAAATCTCTGCAGCTTTTTTTTTGCATTCAAGGTGCATAAGGTTCAATGGTTTGTCAGATAGAAGTGGATTATACTCAGAATATACTGGCAAGAACATGGAGCAATTTTGTGTATGAAATAAATGAGCATTCATACTGTAGGTCATAGGTTCATTTTTATTCATGATTTCAAAATGTGTGTTCAGAAAGAGATTGTTGCTGTCAATATATACAGTTTTTAAGGTGTTTTCTGTAACAATAACTACACTTTAAAGGGCCCATATGACTCTATTTTCTGATCTGTGTTCTATTCACAAACAGAGCTGCAGCTGTGTTTTGTTTCATTAATACATGTTTAACACACAAACCCTGCATATTTAGGCCCTTCTCACAAACTGAAAATGCACTGTTTCACCTTGTGATGTCATGTGGTAATACAGGAAGTGCTCCACTGTGTTTTTATACTCCACAGACCGTCACTAGAATCATTTGGATCATTTCAGTCCTGGAATTGCCCATCTCTACTGAACTAAAGGTAAAAGGAGCTGTTAGTCACCCACTGCGTTCAGCACCACTCCATAGACTGCATAAAAAGTGGACTAAGTGAGTGTGACGTCACCCACAGTGTTCAGCGCTGCTTAAATGAGGCTCCCAATGTTAACCGCCCCAGGAGTGAATCTGGAACCAGGCTCCAGAACAATGTATGAATAGGATTTTTTTTTGACGGACAAAATAGCAAAAAATAAATAAAAAATACAGGCTTATGTAGAGTGGGTTAATACGAACATTTTAAGACCAAAATTATGAGGCCACAGCAGCAATTACAGAGAGAGGAATGGAAGTCATTGGGAGTCAGGATCAGAAGGAGGCAGAAGAGCCTCCTGGAGCACTTCCTGTTTGGCACTTGGTGGTTAACGGGTTAGCTATGTCCATTCATATATACGATCTATGCTCCACTCAAATGAAGCTCCCATTGCTCACGGTTACAGGCACAAATTTGCAGCCAGGCTCCATATTTGGAAATCCAGCTGTGAGTAGCATAGTAACTACAAGAGTGATCATGATTGAGGTTGTTAAATGTGCCCGCCCTACTCACCAGAAAGCGAGAAGGGGGCTTACTTAGCAATAAAACACACTAGCTGTCAATCAGACCTGTTGCTAACACTAGTGACCTCGGGAAATGAAGATGTCTGATTGGTTCATTATGTATGTTCACATCTTGATTTAGGCTACGTTTACACGATGACGGTCTGAACAGAAGACGCAAAAGTGGCGTCGCGTCTTCACTTTTTATTCCGCATTTAGACGAGCATTTTTGGGAGGAAATCTGCGTGCATACGGTGACGCAAAAGTGTGAGGAATTTGATTGGGTATGCATGCCAGGCGGCTAGGTGGCACTGCACATTATCACACAACACCGCCATGTCCACGTACATGAACAGAATCTTCACGGAGGTGGTTCAAGATCCTTCTCTGCTGAGTAATAGCATGTATAGACACTCTATGCATTTGTTGGAATGCCTCATGTATATTTATTAGAGCTGCCAGAGCAACTTGAAGATCCGACGTATGGGTATCACACAAATCCACTATGTTTGTTTCCCTGTACTGCCGCATCTATGTGACGTAAATGCGTACACGACGTGAGCAGATCTGACCAGAGTTTTGCGTCTTGGGCAGTTTACACGGAAACGCTACAGTGGAGCGTATTTAACTTTTCCACTCTGGAGGGTGGTTTCAGATTTTTGTGTTTTTGGCCCCCAAAAACACCGTCACCGTGTAAACGAAAGGCACTTCTGATAAAATATTTTGTCGCTTTTACCCATAAGCAATCTCGTGTAAACAGGCCGTAGAAACAAAACAGCAAAATGAACAAGAGCTCCGCCAGCGGGGCAAAATACGCCCGTACTTTGAATTATTGTATATAGAATTAAGTTAGAATTTGTCAAACCTAGTTAAAGATGAATTGTTGGTGCAGTTTGGAAGTTTGACATTCCTAGGTGAGACGGTTGTGGAGTTAGAGCGCGGACAAGAAATTGTCCACAGACAGACGGACAGACGGACAGACGGACAGACGGACGGATAATCAATAGGGAAATCTGGCTCTTGCAGTAGGAGTATGAGTATGACATCATCACATTCTAGAATCGGAATTCCACCAATCAGATTGCAGCAACAGAACTTAAAGACACTACAAAGTTTTAATGTGTCAAAGCTCAAAGAAGCAGAGAATGTGGGTTGTTCTCGCTTTCAGCAGCAGAACATTTGAGAAGAGAGTTCAGATCTACGGCACGTAACATAAAAGGACAGAGATGGAAGATAAAAAGACAGAGATGGAAACGATCACAGTTAGCAAGAGCGACAGACATGTCTCTGTGCAAAGATATCCATTTTCAAATACAAAACCAAACATGAACACTGTGTTCGAGGAATTGAGGAGGGAGCAGAAGTTGTGCGATGCTTTGCTCAACGTGGCCGGCGTGCAATTCCCAGCACACAAACTGGTTCTGTGTAGCTGCAGCACATACTTCAAAAGCCTCTTCACTAACTGGTCCAGCCCTGACTGCCAGGTGTTTGAGATCTCCAATGTGTCAGCTGATATCATGAAGATTATCCTGGACTACTGCTACACCAGGGTGGTGCACATCACCCAGGAAAACCTCCAGGAGCTCTTTATAGCTGCTGACTACTTAGATGTGAGCGGCATTACCGAAGTCTGCTGTCAGGTCATGAAGGAGCAAATGTCCCCCAGTAACTGCATCACTGTATGGGGTATCTCAAACAAGTACTACTACCCCCAGCTGAGGAAACAAGCCTTCTTATACGTCCTGAAGCATTTCGAAGAGGTGGTGACCAGCTCTGAAGAGTTCTTCCAGCTCTCCAGGGAAGACCTGTGTTCAGTCATTGATGATGATCGGCTGAACGTGAAGGAGGAGACCACCGTGTTAGTGGCAGTCATCAGATGGATTGCACATGCTCCTAAGGAAAGGAACCACTACTTGGCCGACCTCCTACTAAAAGTCCGTCTGGGTCTGATCCATGTTGCTTACTTCAATCAGTGCATGATTAGATATAAACTGTTCCGCTACAGTCATAGCTTTAATGTTTTTGAGAAGATCAGAAAGGTGAAGTATGAAGGAGCTAGGAGGTACAATGCCTCCCTGCCCCCCACTCGTCTAGCCACTCCAAGGCTGCCCAGTGCGGTGCTTATGGTTATTGGTGGCTATAGCCAAGACAGAACAACCAACAGAATTGAAGTCTATGACAACCGCACCGATCGCTGGGTGGGTGTGGCTAATGATGACTGGACTCCAAGAGCCCATCACGGCACAGTGTTCCTTAATGGATCTGTGTACGTGATTGGAGGGTCTGACGGCAATCACTGGCTCAACACTACCTGCAAGTACGACCTGGCAATTCACACGTGGCAAGAAATGGCACCCATGCATTCACGTAGGAGCGGCGTTAGTGTGACTTTGCTGGATGGTTTGATCTATGCGATAGGCGGGTTCGATGGACGGGACAGGCTGAAGACAGCCGAAAGGTACTTGCCAGTGACCAATCAGTGGACCATGATTTCACCTATGAACGAAAAGAGGGACGAAGCCAGCAGCACAGTGTACAATGGAAAGATCTACATTTGTGGAGGTTTTAATGGTGAACATCACCTGGCATCAGCTGAGACTTACAACCCACTAACCGAACAGTGGACCATGATAGCGGATATGTCCACCATGCGCTCTGGGGTCAGTGTCATCGCCTATGCCAATGAAATCTACGCTGTTGGTGGGTTTAATGGATATTCCCGTTTTAACACTGTTGAAGCCTATAACCCCGCAACCAACACGTGGCGCCCCCTACCCAACATGTGGACCAGGCGCAGCAACTTTGGCATCGAGGTTGTTGACAATCAGCTATATGTTGTAGGCGGGTACAATCAGGACACCATTCATTGTGCTGAATGTTTTGATGCAAGGACCGGAGTTTGGACTCAGGTGCGGGACATGGAGATCGCTCGTTGTGACCTGAGCTGCTGTGTGGTGTTTGACCTTCCCAACATGGCCGACTTTGCTCCGCCCCGCCCTCCTCCTCATGACGATTCCACTGAGGAGTAGATGTGCACTCATTTAAACAAAAGCATCTATTAACTGCAAAAAAGTGCAGTTTGGAAGTTTGACATTCCTAGGTGAGACGGTTGTCGAGTTAGAGCGCGGACAAGAAATTGTCCACAGACAGACGGCCAGACGGACAGACAGACGGACGGATAATCAATAGGGAAATCTGGCTCTTGCAGTAGGAGTATGAGTATGACATCATCACATTCTAGAATCGGAATTCCACCAATCAGATTGCAGCAACAGAACTTAAAGACACTACAAAGCTTTAATGTGTCAAAGCTCAAAGAAGCAGAGAATGTGGGTTGTTCTCGCTTTCAGCAGCAGAACATTTGAGAAGAGAGTTCAGATCTTTCATGAAGACAAAGCTTCAAAGACTTCAAAGCTTTGAAGTGTCCACAGACGGACGGACGGACGGACGGACAGCGCCATACCATAATACGTCCCGTATTACAACGGGCGTATAAAAAGTCAAGCCAGATATTCACCGTACTTATTTTTCCACTATTGACATGCTATACATCGTTTGAAAGCTTAATTCCTCAGTAAAACCACCATATCATTCATTTTATGCCACACAGCGAGCTCAAAGAGCCGTAACTTATAATTTCCAAAAATATTCAAAACATATTTGCGTATTTCTTACATTTGAGCCGGTTCTGTCGGTCCGAAACGGGTCCAGTCCAGAAATAGCTGTGCTCAATTAGTCCGTAACAATCCACAGAAAAAGAATATCCAGTTGTTTTTTTCATAAAATAATTCCATGTGAAGAAATAATCCAGAAAGTCCATGTTTGTCTGAATGGATGAGCGACACATCTCTCTACTTCTCTCGCTCTTGGTCCTTAGCATAGCTAAACGCTTAGCTCCTGTTAGCGGTGTGGGGTATGTTTGTTTTCTCCACACTCTTAGCTACAAAACAAGCGTATCCAGGCTTTGGTCCGGCTACGGGGCGCCGCGCTACAGCTTGGGGAACAAAACGAGCGCGTCCAGTTAGCGGCGTATTACGCATGACCGAGGGACAGTTCCACGGCAAAAGCTCTTCAGTCATTGGTTCTTTCAGGAAATGATTGACAGATCTGAGTAGCCTATGAAAAGACAATTTCGGCGGTGGGCCCCACGTGGGGCAGAGGTGCTGTAGTGAGAGAGGAAATCAGCGCGCAACGACCTAGAGGACACCCTCTGAGGCCATGTACACACCTAGCCGGGTATTTTTAAAACCGAACATTTCCCCCCCTCCGTTTATAAAAATAGTTTTATCCACACCACCTCGTCTTCGAAAAAAATACATTCCACACATAACCGAACATCTGCATTTTCAACCACATTCATACACATTCCAAACCTGTAGATGCCGTTATTTCCATTGAGCCCTCACTTCGCCGTCACTTCCGCCTAAACAGAAAACATGGCGCCAAGCTCCTTTATGTGGACAGACTCGGAGTCAGAATTGCTCCTAAGCACAGTTTTGGAGTATAAACTTCAAAAGACGCAGCAAAATACTGATTGGGAATCTTGCCAGAGCAAATATGTCGACATATTGACAATGTTTTTGGAGAAATATCCCGCAGAGAGTTCCAACGACTTTCCCCATGAAAAGGGCGAGCTAACGCGGAGTATCCTGACCACGAAAATCAAGGCAGTGAGGGGTAAATATCGGCTGGCTGTTGATAATGGACGAAAGAGCAGGTTTGGCAGAGTCGTCCTGCTCTACTTCGAATTATGCGAACAGATATGGGGTGGTTCACCCGCGACCACAAACATACCGTTTGGCATAGAAACAAACGCCTACTGCGTCCTCGTCCACCGTGGAGACTGAGCCATCTGATACTGAGCTGGAGAGCAGTGCCACATCCTCAGTGAAGGAAAGAAGACATTTGTTGCAGGTAAGCCTACAGGTATTTGCAGTTTTGCTTAAAAGCCCCAGACAGTTGTATTTTTATGTGTGGATATAGATGGCTTCAGTTTGAGATGTGAAGTGCTGTGATGAAAATGAAGTGGATAAATTGTTAGCCGTGTTTCTGCTGATTCCAACGGTGTATAACATGACAGTGTAGCACTCAGTATGTTGTAAATACAGATGTATGAATTTACAAAAGAGGCGCTAGTCCCCAAATTTGGGGGCTGTGGGGTTTAAGAGAGTATGTAGAATTAGTCATGCAGATGCCACCTGGACGCTAGTTGCAGTGATATAACCATTCAAATATGAACTTTTGACTTCTTTAAAGGAAAAACTGAATGGACATTGGCACAGCCGAATGAAGAGAAAGCTGCCCGCGGAGACCCAGAGGCTTAATGCAGTGGAAGAGGACCAGCGTTTGAAGAAGAGATTGGTGGAGCTTTTGGAGACATCACAGAAGCAAGCATCTGATATCTTCACTATACTTAAGATGTTCACTACAACCGTGTCAGAATGTTGTATTGCCCTTAAACAAGCCATGCAGCCTCAACCACCTCCTCAGCCATCACACTACATGCCATATGAAGCAAGAGGGCACATGGCACACACACCTTACACACAATCAGCACATCCCAATCAGGCATTTCGGTCATTCCCAAACAGCTCACCTCCTGTCAGAGGAATACAGCAGAATGCAGGCAACACACAAGATGCAGCTCATTCCAGCACAAGTGCTGACACAGGGCTCACAGGTTTTTCTTACACTCAAGCTCTTTTCAGTGATGAATATTGATCACATTTCGTGTTAAGTCACGATAATAAAAAAGTCAGTTCAATACTGTACATTTTCAGCTTTGTGAAAGCTTTATTTGCACATTTCCAAATGTTCAATGACCAGTGCAATGTTTGTTTTGACAAGTGCTGCTATTTTTTTTTCCAAAATGATTTCTATTTTCAAGAATTGTGTGCACAACTGTGCAAAACGTGAAAATCAACAAAATGTTATTCATAGGCTAACATTTAAACTGTTTAACAGTTAAACAACTTTAAAGACTTTTGTGTGCGTTTGTGTCCAAATGTTCAAGAACAAGTGCACACATTGGTTTGTTTTGACAAGTGCCTTTTTTCCCAAAACTAAATGATTTCTATTTTCAAGAAATGTGTGCACAACCATGCAAAACGTTAACATCTGTAAAATGTGAACTTGTTATAACTAAGAATAATACTGTTACAGAATAAAACAGTTAAACAGCTTTGAAGAGTTTTGTTTGCATGGAAAAAAAAAAAAACATCGTCCATTTATGGATCCAGGTACTGGGTAAGAACTCTCCTGACCCTTTTTCCTTCAGCTGTCAAGCTGTCTCCTCTGACGACAACTGGTTCTGTGTCTGGCTGGTTGTCCCTGTTATATTGAAGGGCTTCAGTAACATAGTTGTCATCTATTGTGTCTTTAGAGGTCTCACAATAATTGTGCAGCACAAAACATGCATAAATGACAAAAGGCAGGTCTTGTAGATTTATGTCCATGTCTCTCCTCAAAGCTCCGAAACGAGCCTTTAGCCTCCCAAAGGCACATTCTATAACCATGCGCGCCCTGCACAAAGCCAGCCCAAAATACTGCTCTTGAACCATGCTTCCTCCATTAGCATATTCCTTCATTAGATATGGCAGTAATGGGTATGCGGGATCACCTAAAATGTAAACTGGAATGGGTGCTTCATTGTCAACAATTTGTTTTGGACAAGGAGGGATTTTTCCACTTTTGAGGAAGTCATTGAGGGTCGAGTTGGAGAAAATACGGGCGTCATGGACGCTCCCCGGCCATTTAACTACCACATCCATGAAGCAGTATTTATAGTCGCATATTGCCTGAATATGAACTGCACCTTCAGTTGTTGGCAGTTGTATAAACTGGGGTCCCAAGTGCACTGTTATAGCTCTACACACCTGCCTGACAATTTTTGAGACAACCTGTCTTGACAAACCAAATGCATTGGCTGTTTTCCGTAATCTGCCCTCGTCAGCTAAATAATAAAGCGTACGCGCAACTTTTTTGATTACACTGACGGGTGATCGCATGACAGTGGACTGCCCCTCGATGTAAGGACGTAATAACTCCGACAGCGACAGGAGTGAGGACCAGGACATACGGAAATTAGCACGCCATTCTTCTGAGGGTACGAGTTCATTTTCGAAGTTTTCCCACCAGCTGGCAGTGCGTCCCGGTCTGATCCAAAAGCGGCGTCGACGATTCCGGCGTGGAACATGCCTAGGTGGAGTGGTTAAGATGGGTATCACCGACTGCAATGTCCGTCGACTGTGCTCTTGGAGCAGTAGTTGGACTTGTGCAATTAAACATGTACATAGCACCTGCACAATAATGAATGCTCCCACAGCTCTGAAGACACGACCCCGGTCCATAGTCTCCTTTGGCTTTTGCAGTCGCCTAAACAAATGTCGCACGTTTGACGTCAGGGCAGATTCATATTTTTTGGCGCAGACAGTGACGTTTTAAAACACAAAACCCCAGTTATCTCTGTCCACACAAACAGGCATAAACGGAGTTTTCAAAAATCTTCACTTTGGCCGGAGTTTTCCCTGAATACTCGTTTTTGATGCGTGTTCGTGTGGATGACAGGTCAAAACGCAGCAAAACACCTTCGGTTTATCAGATCCCCGTATACGTGTGGACAAGGCCTGACTCGCTCTTACACACAGACACTTGTGGGTGGCTTGTTTTAGTTTTTTATCTTAAGAAAACATGCCTAAAGTTCAGAAGAAGATTTATTTATTATACATTACATCTTATCACAGTTTGGAACATCTGGTACATATTTGGACACTTGTGCCGAATTGACATATTTTTACAAAAAGGGTCATAGCACCAAACCCTCAGGCCTAGAGGTCTGAAATTTTACACAGTTGTTGCCAACAAGTTCAGCAGTGGGTGTAGTGAGCCACCAATGTCTAGGATGAAGTTTGCCCAAGTTACGGCCTTTATTATTTTGGGGCGGGTTTTCCGAGGCAATTTTTGACATTTTTGAATGTCTGTACTGTAACTTAGCCTGCACTCACAGTCTTCATATGCATATCTACAGAAATTAGAAGGTCTAAGCTTTAAAATGATGTATCACACAAGTATGTGGGGTCTAAGATTTGGGTATGTGTTACCGTTGTGCACAAACCAAATTAGGGTGTTAACAGGTTAAGACCAAAATGACGAGGCTACAGCAGCAGATCCAGAGAGAGGGGCCACAATATTCCAATGGACGTCAATTGTATCTAAGGTCAGAAGGAGCCGGAAGAGCCTCCTGAAGCACCTCCTATTTGGAATGCAGCAGCTAGTGCGTTAGCTATGACCATTTATGTACATGGTCTATGGTAGAAACACCCCACAGAGAGATCTTTGTTCACAGATTTAGATTTTACACTAAATGCAATTTCATATACAACTTTAAATATTCACAAACAGCTCTGGGTTGAGTCTGCAGTTTCATACAAACCCTATGACAGAGAAGGAGCTGAGTGCCATTTTGAAAACCACTCTGAGTCCGGTCTGTTGGGAACATGAAACCAATACTGCTGTTCTACAAAGCTCAACAAAACTGGACTACAGAGAAACGAGGGCATAGAAATGTCCAAATTGATTCATCTTAATTTATTCGTCCAGAGGCTACCTTATTTGACCAATGCACACAAGTAGAGATCATACATTCACTGGCAAAACCCCACTTTGATGAAATTCAAATTAAACCTGAAATGACATTCAGACGAGGCATTTTCACCTCATTGAATCGCCCAGTGACAGATTAGCGTATGGTAATGCAGAGGGGGCTTACATGTGCGCACCAAAGATCGGACTTAATTTCAACATATGGGATTAGAAACCGTCTGCGTAGAGTTCAGCGTTAAAGGGCAAAGAAAACACAGCTCCAGGTATGTTTTTGATGAGGTTACAACATTCTCACATGGCTTAAAACTCTCAAAAGTCCATTTTGCATCATATGGGACCTTTTATTATTAATTTTTTTGCAGGCAACTGGGACTGCGTAACCAAGATATGGCCTTTTAAATTGATCCTTTTCAGGTAGAAGTTGTGGGGTCTCAAAATTATGAGAAATTTGGACCTTTGCTATAGTGATGAACAGTTCTTAAAGAAAATATACTAGTAATATCTTTTGAATTTGTAAAAGTGCTGCATAGAACAAGAACCTAAAAACAAACAAATTTTTACCCATGTGGTAAAATCAAGCCCGGTCATTTGTAAAGAATGTTCCTGCTTAATATTCTGGAATCCACACTGTTCTTGCTCTGTTTTAATACAGGAGATGGAAGAAGAAGTACTAATTTTGTTAATTAAGGGAAAGTACAGATACCAGAGCAAAAAAATACTCAAGTAAAAGTAAAAGAATCACATGAAAAAATCTGCTTAAGTAAAGTACGTTACAAAGAGAGGTTAAAGAGTAAAAAGTATTGTATTGTACTGTAAAGGCTGTCACACACTGCAGAAGAATTTGCCCAATTTTGGCTGTGATTTGCTTCTCCTCGAGTTCTGCGTGGCTTGACCTGACTTTGTGTCTTTGTGTGCGATTTATTTTTTATTTTTTTATTTGAAAGGGGCAATGTACATTAATCAACATTAAACAATGTAAATGCACCCGAGTTAGCAGAATTTGGAAGATTCTGCTCTCCTCATATGTGTGTGTGCGTGACTCTGAGCCACTCTGTCAGTTCTTACGATAACAATAAACCAGAGTGTCGGCGGAGTGACGGACACAGACGCAACATACAAACTCAGGAAACAGCGAAAAGTGGTCATTTTAAAGTGCAGCATCTCATCCACATTATCCATAGAATTTGTCCTTAAATGACCCCAGTCCACAAAACTGCGCTGTGAATCCAGTTTGAGGTGTTCTTTAAAAGTAATACAACAAGATGGGTCCTGCCGTGTGTCTGTTTCCATCCACACAGCGCGCGGATCGAGGTGAAGCTGCGGATTCGCGATAGTGACTTTACTTCCTGTGGACTTTATCTCTTCTTTTCTGCTTTAAAAATCCTGTATCTGAAGTATTGCTCCACATTTCACAAATAATAATCACACAGTTTTGACATGTGTCTAAACTAGAAGTGCAGAGCTCTGATCTTCACACTTCAGAGTCTCAGAGCGAGTGGTTTTACTGGAGACAGGAAACAGCTGACGCCATCACAGCGCTCACAGCTTTATATCCTGTGGTCCACACACAGATCCCGCTGCAGTCTGGGAGATCAGAGATTTTAAGTCACATAAGGTTCTCCTCGTGTCTGTGGTGCATTTTGTCACACAAAAAATCCTGTAGTGTCTTAAGTATTGTGCAGATTTAAGCTTCAAATGTAGTGATTTTGATACAGATCTGTGCTGAAACAATTTAATTTATATATTTTGTTTTCCTAGATATTTTATTGTATATTTTTGTTTGCTCAGATTACAAACATGTTAAAAATAAACTCTTAGACTTTTCAGCAGATCTCAAACTGTAATAAAAAATCCTTTTATTTTTCTGTCCAGTTCTAAAATGTAGTGGAGTACAGATATCTGCTTTCAACTGTAGTGAAGTAAAAGTAAAAAAGTATCTACTTAAAATGTACTCAAGTGAAGTACAGATACCTTAAATGTATATTTAAGTACTTTACTAATTTTACTCTGTTACATTTCAGCACCCCTTCCCCTGAACCAGCCAATCAGATTTGTTTCTTCCAGTGTTGCAAAGGAAACAAGCTCACTGGTCACTTATTTAAATACAAAATCAAACTTCCCTCACTTCAGATTAGCTGTGTCCAAATCATTTCCCTTCTGGATCAATAAAGTTTGTTTAAATTCAAGTACATACTGATTTAGTTGAACTTAGCAATGTTCTTCAGCCATTTTTGTGTTTTTTTTCTTTCTTTTTCCTCGTAGGCAGCCCTGTTTTGTTTCGTTTCTAGCATTATAACTGGCTTCTCTTCCTGTCAATCACAGGAATGAATGAATTCTGGGAGATAAGACCGGACCCAGACTACATGTTTTTAAATCTAACAGGAAAACCATGTAATCCTGGGGTAGTCTGTGTGGGTATTGGGTTTTTGGAGGCACTTGAACAAAAATTCAGAAGGCATAATGTGGTCCACAGGAAGATCTTTATTCTTGGTTTGAGTAGGACAGGCCTCGAATCAGCCGGTGCTAAACCCCCATCTCTGAACCAGCACACTGCAGAAGTCCTCTTATACAGCCGGACTCAGACATTACCCCACCTGTTGATGCTGCAGCTGCTGTTCTATCCTTGTTGTCTATGTATAGATCCCATAAGTTGAGCTTCTAGCCCACCATGTAAGGTAGCACACAAGTCCTTGCAGAGACAGAACATCGATTTAAATAGCACCATTCGGCTGTCACAAGGTTCATATGTTCAAGTTAAAATAGAACAAAGCACACAATCATCTAATAACATAAACAGTATGAAACGTACCTTGAAATAATACAACAAATGATAAAAATTGTAAGCAGTGGATCTAACGAACCATAAAACCAGCCCCAGATGCTAAAACTACATTCTGTACGATCACAAGAATGTGTAGAATTCCTCATCTGGTTTGGGCATTAGGGGGGCAAGATAAACTATGGAGAGGTCACTGCAGGGTCAGGGGAATCTGGCACGACCTTAGCCTTTTTTTTTTTTTTTCTCAGGTCAACTCAGGAGTTTAAAAGTCTCATAAAAACAGTAGGAGTAAAGGGTGCATTGTGGAAGTTCTACCTTTCTACAACATTTATAGAATAAATCTAAAATAAACCGAGAGTTGTATAAGAAGCACAATCGATCACATTTTTTTGCCCCCGGGTTCGAGTCATTTGATTTTGAATATCTGCGGGTACGAAGACTCGATCTGATACTTCTCTAAGAAGAAGAAGATCCAGGATGTTCCTTATTTTTATGTTTTTCACCAATGGCTCTGATACTATTAACATGTAACAAACTGAAATAGTTTCAGAAAAGTCTAACAGTGTTTATTATATTTAAAAAATACATTAAAAGTGCAACTTTTCACCTCAAAGTAAAGGAACAAGGGTTGAGCGTGTTAGTCCTGGTTTAGTATACTGTTTTTATACGCCCGTGATAAAACGGGACGTATTATGGTATGGCGCTGTCCGTCCGTCCGTCTGTCTGTCCATCCGTCTGTGGACACTTCAAAGCTTTGTAGTGTCTTTAAGTTCTGTTGCTGCAATCTGATTGGTGGAATTCCGATTCTAGAATGTGATGATGTCATACTCATACTCCTACTGCAAGAGCCAGATTTCCCTATTGATTATCCGTCCGTCTGTCTGTCCGTCTGTCCGTCTGTCTGTGGACAATTTCTTGTCCGCGCTCTAACTCGACAACCGTCTCACCTAGGTGTAGTACGGGTGTATTTTGCCCCGCTGGCGGAGCTCTTGTATTTATTTCATTTTGCTGCTTTTAGCACTGCTTTTTTGGAACTACAAATTCTCAAGACGAGTTTCTCCGAAAAGTTAACACTTTTTATACGCCCGTAATAAGACGAACGTATTATGGTCTAGCGCTGTCTGTCCGTCTGTCCGTCCGTCCGTCCGTCCGTCTGTGGACACTTCAAAGCTTTGAAGTCTTTGAAGCTTTGTCCGCGCTCTAGCTCGACAACCGTCTCACCTAGGAATGTCAAACTTCATGGCTGGACACCCCATGGGTCAAGGATGTTCCCTATTGATTTCAAGGTCACAGGGTCAAAGGTCAAGGTCACGGCCCGACCCTTTGCGAAAACCTGCCCGTCGCTCTTGCTAACTGTGATCTTTTCCATCTCTGTCTTTTTATCTTCCATCTCTGTCCTTTTATGTTACGTGCCGTAGATCTGAACTCTCTTCTCAAATGTTCTGCTGCTGAAAGCGAGAACAACCCACATTCTCTGCTTCTTTGAGCTTTGACACATTAAAGCTTTGTAGTGTCTTTAAGTTCTGTTGCTGCAATCTGATTGGTGGAATTCCGATTCTAGAATGTGATGATGTCATACTCATACTCCTACTGCAAGAGCCAGATTTCCCTATTGATTATTACGGGCGTATTTTGCCCCGCTGGAGCTGGAATCGAACCCCAACCTGTGGGCCAGAGGATCTGATCACTCTCCCAATGATGTGTATGTTGAGAGCGGGATTCGAACTGGCAACCTTCAAATTAGAGGACGAGCACTATATCAAATGAGCTACTGTCACTAGTGTAGAAAAAAACAATCGACAACAACAAAACTGAACACTTTTTTGCAGTTAATAGATGCTTTTATTTAAATGAGTGCGCATCTACTCCTCAGTGGAATCGTCATGAGGAGGAGGGCGGGGCGGGGCAAAGTCGGCCATGTTGGGAAGGTCAAACACCACACAGCAGCTCAGGGCAGAACGAGGGATCTCCATGTCCCGCACCTGAGTCCAAACACCGGTCCTTGCATCAAAACATTCAGCACAATGAATGGTGTCCTGATTGTACCCGCCTACAACATATAGCTGATTGTCAACAACCTCGATGCCAAAGTGGCCGCGCCCGGTCCACATGTTGGGTAGGGGGCGCCACGTGTTGGTTGCGGGGTTATAGGCTTCAACAGTGTTCAAATGGGAATATCTATTAAACCCACCAACAGCGTAGATTTCATTGGCATAGGCGATGACACTGACCCCAGAGCGCATGGTGGACATATCTGCTATCATGGTCCACTGTTCGGTTAGTGGGTTGTAAGTCTCAGCTGATGCCAGGCTATGTTCACCATTAAAACCTCCACAAATGTAGATCTTTCCATTGTACACTGTGCTGCTGGCATTGCTCCTCTTTTCGTTCATAGGTGAAATCATGGTCCACTGATTGGTCACTGGCAAGTACCTTTCGGCTGTCTTCAGCCTGTCCAGTCCATTGAACCCGCCTATCGCGTAGATCAAACCATCCAGCAAAGTCACACTAACGCCGCTCCTACGTGAATGCATGGGTGCTGTTTCTTGCCACGTGTGAATTGCCAGGTCGTACTTGCAGGTAGTGTTGAGCTCGTGATTGCCGTCAAACCCTCCAATCACGTACACAGATCCATTAAGGAACACTGTGCCGTGCTGGGCTCTTGGAGTCCAGTCATCATTAGCCACACCCACCCAGCGATCGGTGCGGTTGTCATAGACTTCAATTCTGTTGATTCTTCTTCTGTTTTGGCTATAGCCACCAATAACCATAAGCACCGCACTGGGCAGCCTTGGAGTGGCTAGACGAGTGAGGGGCAGGGAGGCATTGTACCTCCTAGCTCTTTCATCCAACATCACCTTTATGATCTTCTCCACAATCTTCCAGTTATGAATGTAGTGGGACAGGTTATATCTAATCATGCACTGAGTGAAGTCATCAACAGGGATCAGACCCAGACGGACTTTTAGTAGGAGGTCGGCCAAGTAGTGGTTCCTTTCCTCAGGAGCATGTGCAATCCATCTGATGACTGCCACTAACACGGTGGTCTCCTCCTTCACGTTCAGCCGATCATCATCAATGACTGAACACAGGTCTTCCCTGGAGAGCTGGAAGAACTCTTCAGAGCTGGTCACCACCTCTTCGAAATGCTTCAGGACGTATAAGAAGGCTTGTTTCCTCAGCTGGGGGTAGTAGTACTTGTTTGAGATACCCCATACAGTGATGCAGTTACTGGGGGACATTTGCTCCTTCATGACCTGACAGCAGACTTCGGTAATGCCGCTCACATCTAAGTAGTCAGCAGCTATAAAGAGCTCCTGGAGGTTTTCCTGGGTGATGTGCACCACCCCGGTGTAGCAGTAGTCCAGGATAATCTTCATGATATCAGCTGACACATTGGAGATCTCAAACACCTGGCAGTCAGGGCTGGACCAGTTAGTGAAGAGGCTTTTAAAGTATGTGCTGCAGCTACACAGAACCAGTTTGTGTGCTGGGAATTGCACGCCGGCCACGTTGAGCAAAGCATCGCACAACTTCTGCTCCCTCCTCAATTCCTCGAACACAGTGTTCATGTTTGGTTTTGTATTTGAAAATGGATATCTTTGCACAGACACATGTCTGTCAAGGATGTTCCCTATTGATTTCAAGGTGATCGTTTCCATCTCTGTCTTTTTATCTTCCATCTCTGTCCTTTTATGTTACGTGCCGTAGATCTGAACTCTCTTCTCAAATGTTCTGCTGCTGAAAGCGAGAACATCCCACATTCTCTGCTTCTTTGAGCTTTGACACATTAAAACTTTGTAGTGTCTTTAAGTTCTGTTGCTGCAATCTGATTGGTGGAATTCCGATTCTAGAATGTGATGATGTCATACTCATACTCCTACTGCAAGAGCCAGATTTCCCTATTGATTATCCGTCCGTCTGTCTGTCCGTCTGTCCGTCTGTCTGTGGACAATTTCTTGTCCGCGCTCTAACTCGACAACCGTCTCACCTAGGAATGTCAAACTTCCAAACTGCACCAACAATTCATCTTTAACTAGGTTTGACAAATTCTAACTTAATTCTATATACAATAATTCAAAGTACGGGCGTATTTTGCCCCACTGGCGGAGCTCTTGTTTGTTCTGGTTTAGTCTTGGTTTTAGACTTGGTTTAGACCTGGTTTAGACCTGGTTTAGACATGGTTTAGACCTGGTTTAGTTCCGGTTTAGTCCTCGTTTTAGACATGGTTTTAGACATGGTTTTAGACTTGGTTTAGACCTGGTTTAGTTCTGGTTTAGTCCTTGTTTTAGACTTGGTTTAGACTTGGTTTAGACCTGGTTTAGTTCTGGTTTAGTCCTTGTTGTAGACTTGGTTTAGATGTGGTTTAGACGTGTTTTTGACTTGGTTTAGACCTGGTTTTAGTCCTGATTTTAGTCCTGGTTTAGTACTGGTTTTAGTTCTCATTTAGTTCTGGTTTTAGTTCTGGTTTAGAGGGGCACGGGAAGAGTTACGGTCTGTGCTCCGTACGGAAGGAGATGTGACGTACGGGAGCGGGAGGAGATTTTAATCACCCATTGTACATGTGATTAAAAATAATAATAATAATAAATATACATATATTATTTACCTGAACATAACATCCGAGCATCTCTACTCTGCATTTATTCAATTCCAGGTGGTTTTATAGCTCAAAAATACCTACAAAAACAGACATTCTGACTGTGAGCAGGGTCGCCTCTCCACAGATCTGACCTGTAACTTGGTCTGGTTTGGTCTCAATGAAGATAGAATGTTTTAATGCCATACTGTGAAACATTTCAGACAAAGCAGAACATCTCCAGACTCACCAACAGCACCTGACAAACAAGCAGTTCTTTTTTTATTGGCCCACAAGTTGACGGCACAATTCCAGCGCCCACAGTGTTTGCTGTTGTCATGTCCTCGGGCAATACACTTACCCCCCTCACCTTCGAGTCTTAGTGTGTAAATGTGCATGTGAATGTGTGAGTGGTTCCTTGATGTAAAGAGCTTTGAAGCCTCGAAGGTGGAAAAGTGCTTTATATGTTACCACTTTAATTATTTATTTGACGAATAAATAGGCCCGGTTATGAATAAATTATAGCTTAATTATGTATGTTGTGAGGGTTTTAATCCCAAGATTCCTCAGCTCTCCGTTGCTGTGTGTTTCAGATGACATTCAAAAGGTCAGTGATATTCAAAGATGCACTGTGTCACTTTTCTGGCCTGTTTGTCTCTCTGGAGACGTTATTCTTTTGTCTGGATTGTCCCAGTGTGGCATTAAGCATATATATCTTCAGGGCCTTCTCTGTGGCCCCAAGCTCTGGAACGTTCTGCTCCTCCATACCCCAACAGCCCCTACAGTAGAGCGTTTTAATTGTCGTCTTAAAACCCTCTGGCTTTTAACACCGTGTGAGTTGTGGGGTCCTCTGTGTCTTTTATTTCATTTTATTTATTTTACTTATTTGCTGCTATTTTATGATTTTTATGTTTTTTCTTTTATTTGATTTCACTGGTTTTATTGTTTTAGGACTGGTATGACCAAATTTAGCAATTTAGCTTTTTGTGGTCTTCATTTTATCGTGGAGTTGTTAAGGACCAAAAAAATGCCCAAGCATGAACCTTTGCCAGATTATTAACATCCCTTCCAAGATGGCGCCGCGGACGGTCGCCCTGGTGCTTCGGAGCGTCGTCCTTGTCTTGTTTTTTTGCGTAATTAGTGTTTTTGGCCACTCTTCTGGGTACACCTACACCAGAGAAGAGCTTCTAAACTACAGGGCTACAACACCTGTGGACTTATTTCCAGTCTTTGTCGCATCCGCGGCGGATTTACTACATACTCTGCTGAGGAGAGTGAGAAGACGTAGGAGAGGAAAGCGCTGGTTCACTGGTGCGCCTAAGGAGGCGCGGTCTACGCACGGCCTTACCTGGGATATTCCTTTCCAATGTTCGCTCACTCCGGAACAAAATGGACGAGCTGGCCCTGATGAGAAGCATCAACAGAGACTTTTCCTCATCCTGTGTCTTGTGTTTTACGGAATCGTGGCTTGGTGAGGACATCCCGGACTGCGCGCTCCAGTTGGAGGGGTTTTTCTCTACCGCGCTGACCGACAAGCGGCTCCTCTCTCCGGCAAGACCACAGGTGGAGGCGTCTGTTTCTTCATCAACAGCGGCTGGTGTACAGATGTGACAGTGATTGCGCAGCACTGCTCTCCCTCTCTGGAATATCTTTTCATTCACTGCAAACCGTTTTACTCTCCGCGGGAGTTCGCTTCATTCATTCTGGCTGCTGTTTACATCCCGCCGGACGCGGACGTGCACGCGGCTCAGTGCGCGCTCGCAGAGCAGACACTGCTTATGGAGCGGACATACCCGGACTCTCTCGTCATTGTTCTTGGGGACTTTAACAAAGCCAATTTAAGCCAGGAACTTCCCAAATACAAACAGTACATCAAATGCCCAACCAGAGAGGAGAGGACGCTGGATCACTGTTACAGCACGATAAGTGGGGCTTATCACGCAGTGCCCCGCGCTGCACTCGGACTTTCTGACCACGTAATGATCCACCTTATCCCCGCGTACAGACAGAGACTGAAACACTCTAAACCTGTCGTGAGGACGACGAAAAGGTGGAGCAGCGAGGCTATGGAGGAGCTGCGCACGTGTTTGGAAACCACAGACTGGGACGCTATGAGGGCTGCCTCTGACAGTTTGGATGAGTACACGGACACTGTCACCTCGTATATCCACTTCTGCGAGGACAGCATTGTGCCATCACGCACCAGGGTGAGTTATAACAATGACAAACCCTGGTTTACTCCCAAACTCAAACGGCTGTGGCTAGTAAAAAGGGAGGCTTTCAGAAGTGGGGATAAAGACCTCTACAAGGACGCCAAGTACCGGTTTAGCAGGGAAGTGGGCACTGCTAGACTCCAGTTCTCTGAGAATATGCAGCAGCAGATTTCAGAGGACGACTCGGCTTCTCTGTGGAGGAGTTTTAGGAAAATCACCAACTACAAACCTAAAACTCCACACTCCACGGATGACCTGTCCCTAGCCAACAGTCTTAACGACTTCTACTGTCGTTTTGATGAGTCATCAAGCAGCTCTCACACCTCCAACTGTCCCAACAATAGAGACAATAGAGACGACCCGGACACTCATCCCCCCACCGTTTCCCCCTCACCAGAGCCATCTCCACCCTTTCACATTCATGAGGCAGATGTGAAAAAGCAGTTCAAAAGGATGAATGCCCGGAAGGCGTCAGGCCCAGATGGCGTCTCTGCTGCCACCCTGAGACACTGTGCTAACGAGCTGCCCCGGTGTTTACGGGCATCTTCAACTCTTCTCTGCAGGCTTGTCATGTGCCTGTCTGCTTCAAAACTTCCACCATTGTTCCTGTCCCCAAGAAGCCAAGGACCACCGGACTCAATGACTACAGACCTGTGGCTCTGACATCTGTGGTCATGAAGTCATTGGAGCGCCTGGTTCTACCCCACCTCAAGACCCTCACGGCCCCCCTCCTGGACCCCCTGCAGTTTGCCTACAGAGCCAACAGGTCTGTAGACGACGCCATCAACATGGCTCTACACTTCACCCTGCGGCATCTGGACTCCCCGGGAACCTACGCCAGGATCCTGTTTGTGGACTTCAGCTCTGCCTTCAACACCATCCGCCCAGACCTCCTCCAAGGCGCTGTCCCAGATGAACGTGCCTGATCCTCTCTGCAGGTGGATCACTGACTTCCTGACGGACAGGAAGCAGCACGTGAGGCTGGGGAAGAATGTCTCGGACTCCCGGACCATCAGCACCGGCTCTCCCCAAGGCTGTGTTCTTTCTCCTCTGCTCTTCTCCCTGTACACCAACTGCTGCACCTCCTCCCATCAGTCTGTCAAGCTCATCAAGTTTGCAGATGACACCACGGTCATCGGGCTCATCTCGGACGGGGATGAGTCGCCTACAGGATGGAGGTTGATCGTCTGGTGTCCTGGTGCAGCCAGAACAACCTGGTGCTTAATGCCCAGAAGACAGTGGAGATGATTGTGGACTTTAGGAAGCACACAGCCCCACTCCCCTCCATCATCCTGACCGACACCGCCATCACCACTCTGGACTCATTCCGCTTCCTGGGGATCACCATCACCCAGGACCTCAAATGGGAGCCCACCATCACCTCCATCATAAAGAAGGCCCAGCAGAGGATGTACTTCCTGAGGCAGCTGAAGAAATTCAACCTGCCAGCACGGACAATGGTGCAGTTCTACACTGCCATCATCGAGTCCATCCTCACCTCCTCCATCACCGTGTGGTGCTGGAGCCTCCACCACGGACAAACAGAGACTGCAACGTGTTGTGCTCTGCTGAGAAGGTGATTGGTTGCAGCCTTCCATCTCTTCAGGACCTGTACACTTCCAGGACTCGGACACGTGCAGGTCGAATTGCAGCTGATCCTTCTCACCCTGGACATGGACTTTTTGACCTACTCCCCTCAGGCAGGAGGCTACGGTCCATTCGGACCAGAACCTCTCGCCACAAAAACAGTTTCTTCCCCTCTGCTGTTGGACTCATAAATAATAACACTCGGACTGGTCCCACCCCCCACTCTGCTTCTGTCACATGACCCTGTGTTCTCGCACCTGCCTGCACCTGCCTGTTTTGCACTGATCACTGATACTCTCATACTCTATATTATTATACTCCTGTAAATTTGTAAATTTTGTTATATTATACTATAGCTTTATTTTATTCTATTATTTGTTGCATGTCAGTGTTTGTCTACATCCTGCTCCAAGTACCGCAGCAATTTCCTAATGTTGTGAACCTGTTCACTCATATGGCAATAAAACACATTCTGATTCTCCGAATCAGAATCAGAATCAGAATCATTTATTAATGGCCACACAACAAGTTGGTGGAATTTGTTTTCAGTACAGCAAGAAATGCTCACATCTTCTGTGTCTGTTACAGAACAAAACAAATTTGCAACACACTTGCATAATACAACACACACACAACAGATAAATATCCAGTTATGAACAGGATTTGTTTAGACTCCGAATGGCAGTGGGAAAGAAACTATTCTTGAATCTGACAGATTTGGATATGATGGACCTGTAGCGCCTCCCAGAGGGCAGGAGTTTGAACAGATTATTGGCAGGATGTGTGGGGTCTGAGGTGATTCTTTTGGCTCTCTGTGTGATGCGTCTATGATAAAGTGTGTCTATGGAGGGGAGAGTGTGACCAATGATTTTAGATGATTTGTTTACAATACGCTGAAGTTTGTTTTGTGAATGTGAGTCCAAATTACCGAACCAGACTATTATTGATGAAGTGAGAACGCTTTCAATTATTGCTGTGTAAAAGTGGAGAAGGATGTTGTGTCTGATTCTGAATTTTTTCAGTTGTCTGAGGAAAAACAGTCTTTTATTGGCTTTTTTGTATGTCTCGTTTGAATGCTGTTTCCATTTTAGTGAGTAATTGATGTGGGTACCAAGGAATTTGACGGTCTCTGTAGTGGTGATCGTTTCGTTATCAATTGTGATTGGTGTTTTCTGTGAAGGGGAGCGTGCAAAATCAATTATGAGTTCCTTTGTTTTAGATGTATTGAGGAGCAAGTTGTTACTTTGACACCAGGAGGCTACATAAGAAATCTGCTTACGGTAATGACTTTCATTATTGTCAGAGATGAGTCCAATTATTGTTGTGTCATCAGCATATTTGAATAAAGGTACAGAGCTGTGGGTGGATGTCAGTGAGTTGGTGTAGAGAGAGAACAGCCAGGGAGAGAGAACACACCCCTGGGGAACACCGGTGCTGAGGGTCAGAGGCTGGGATGAGAGGCCACTCATCCTGACCTGCTGCGTTCTCTCTGACAAGAAGCTCCTGATCCAGTGGCATAGGGTGAGAGGAATGTTCATGTCCAACAGTTTGTGGAGGAGTTTGACCGGGTCGATGGTGTTGAAGGCGGAGCTAAAGTCCAGAAACAGTACACGGGCATAGGTGTGAGGAGTCTCCAAGTGGTGTAGTATCCGGTGAAGAGCCAGGTTCACCGCGTCCTCTACTGACCTATTAGCTCGGTAGGCAAACTGGTGACTGTCCATTTGGTGTGTGGTGAAGTCTTTGAGGTGAGAGAGTATGATGCGTTCAAATGATTTCATGACAACAGATGTGAGAGCAATTGGTCTGTAGTCATTGAGGCAAGTTACTTTATTAGTTTTCGGGGAAGGAATAATGACAGAATCCTTGAAACACTTTGGTACGAAGCACTGATAGAGAGAATAGTTGAAGATAGTGGTGTATATTGGGGCTAACTGGGATGCACAATGTTTTAGAACAGTTGGGTTTACCCCATCAGGTCCAGCTGCTTCTGATTCTGATTCTGATTCTGATCCCTCGGACCAACGTTTCTGGATGTGGAACCAAGCTTAAGTCAGTCCTCAAGCCGAGTACTGCACATGTCACAAAATGGTGCTGGGAGCTAAATTACTTAAACCACATTTTTTTTGGACAATAATGTTACATTATCACACATTATCACTAATGCTTCCACTTCTGCAGATATGAGTAACCCAAGACTCTTGCGATCATACGTATGGTACTGGGAAATAAGCAGGAATCTTATCTTGGTTGTTTATACCATTAGAAGGCTTCAGTCTGTATGGTGAACAATAGAGAGATATTGTGAATAGGTAGAAATAGAGAGAGATGTAAAGAAAGCATTTAAGATGGATGTGTCATTGTTTTGCCTGGAATATTCCATTCCATTAAACAGCTCTACTTTGCATTTATTCAATTACAGGTGGGTTTATAGCTCAAAAATATCTAGAAAAACAGACCTTCTGGCTGTCAGCGGAGTCGCCTCTCCACAGATCTGACCTGTAATTTGGTCTGATTTCCATAATGATAGAAAGGTTTAATACGGTGAAACATTCCAAACAAAGCAACGCCATCTACTTCTGATGGACCCTCCACCAGAAAAGTTACCGTATTTTTGGACTATAAGTCACTCTGGAGTATAAGTCGCACTAACTAAAAAATGCATAATGAAGAACATATATAAGTTGCACCGGACTATAAGTCTTTTTTGGGGAAATTTATTTTATAAAATCAGAGACCAAGAAGCGATATTTCATCTTGAAAGGCGAGATATAGAAATACCAATAGAACAGAGAAGAACAGGCTGAACATGTGTCTGGTTTGTTCACGTCACATATGAACAGTTCTTCACAAAACTAGAGCAGAAACAGAACAGAATAAGCTTACCGAACTCTCCATCTCGCTGCAAATCACTAAATCCACAGAATTCTTCATCCTCAGTGTCACTTCTGAGCAACTCCACTAACTCCAGCTAAATCCAGCTTTTAGTGATGAGCTTTTCTGTTTCTTTCATTGCAGTTTGAGTTTCCTCCACTTTTCTCCAGTCAAACATAAGTTTCTCTCACTCCAAACTTTCTTTCTGCTGCTTGATTGCTCCACTCTACCACCGCTCTACATATGTTTCCGGTTCTCAATATATACATTGAGTAATAATGTGTTTAATGCAGCTTTGGGCACATTTGTTTACTCCTGGGTGTGCCAAAGACCAGCTCCTCCTGAGTGTGCCAAAGACCAGCTCCTCCTGAGTGTGCCAAAGACCATCCAGAAGCTCAGAGGGGACAGAGCCTTTGCAGTGGCTGCACCAAAACTGTGGAATGAGCTTCCTTTGTACATTAGACAAGTCTCTTCTGTGCCTGTTTTTAAATCTCTTCTTAAAACTCACTTGTTCACTTTGGCTTTTGACACAATTTGTGTTGCTGACACTTTATTAGATTGTATTTATTAGAATCTGTTCTCTTCATGTTGTTTAATTGTTTTTATTAGTTTCTGATTTTAGTCATAAGCTGTTTTACTGTTCTTATTGTCTTTATTCAACTATGTTCTGTAGCACGCTGGTCAACCTGTGTTGTTTTAAAGTGCATTATAAATAAAATATGGGCCCCAGATAGTATTTTCTTGAGACCTTCACTAAAGACAGACACAGCCCAGCATGGTTGGTGTAATTCACACTGGACTGAAATGGAAACCCAGTGAAACGTGTTGAAGAGGAAAGGCCTCACACAGCTGGAACAGAGGCCATCAGCTGACCCACAGGAGGGGGGCACAGCTGGAGAAGAGCCTGTCATGTGACCCACAGGAGGAGAGGAGGGGGGCACAGCTGGAGAAGAGCCTGTCATGTGACCCACGGGAGGAGAGGAGGGGGGCACAGCTGGAGAAGAGCCTGTCATGTGACCCACAGGAGGAGAGGAGGGGGGCACAGCTGGAGAAGAGCCTGTCATGTGACCCACAGGAGGAGAGGAGGGGGGCACAGCTGGAGAAGAGCCTGTCATGTGACCCACAGGAGGAGAGGAGGGGGGCACAGCTGGAGAAGAGCCTGTCATGTGACCCACAGGAGGAGAGGAGGGGGGCACAGCTGGGGGCAGATGAAGAACATAAATCAGTGGTGCCGCTGGGACCAACCAAAAGATGTTGTTCAGTGACACTTTGGAACAGGGCATCTGGCTGTTGCAATGGGTTAAAATGACTTGAACTGACAGATTTTATATTTGTATATGACTTAAAGCAACAGACTGTATAAAGAAGTGGACTAAGGGAGTGTGGCGCCACCCGTAGCTTTGGGCTTAAATGAAGCTCACCAGATCTGCACTTATCGGAGTGAATTTGGAGCCAGGTCCATATTAGGAATTTCTCCATCTATCCATCCATTTTCTCCCACTTATCCAGGGCCGGGTCACAGGGGCAGCCTCCTTGTTATAGAAATTTTCAGCTTGTCCCAGAAAGGGTGGAAGTAAAAGGCTGGAGACCAAGTGGACGTCTTAAGCAGGGGAAGTTTATTTACCATCAATCATACGGGCCAGAGGGGACAGGCTGATTCCAAAAGTGCACACAGTCTGATCTTTGAGTGTTCAAGGCCCTGGACTCTGTTTCCAAAGTAGGAGGTTCATAAAACAAGTGTGGGGAGACTACGACAGCCAGTAGACTCCAGTTAGACAGCAATATGCCACAGTTTAGATAGTAGTGCCAATGGTGCCAAGAGAAGATCCTGGTGTAAATACAGCTTTTGTGAGTCAATGTTAAACTGAGAAATGTATGTGGAGGATAAATTACTTAAATTCTCTTACACTCCCAAGGGAGGCGTCCAAGAGGCATCCGCAACAGATGCTCGAGCCACCTCTGCTGCTTCTCTCGATGTGAAGGAGCAGCAGCTCTACTCCGAGTTCCTCCTGTGTGACTCACCCTGTCTCTAAGGGAGCGCCCAACCACTCTGCGGAGGAAATTCATTTCGACTGCTTGTATCTTGTCCTTTCATTACCCAGAGCTCATGACCACAGCAGTGATGCGGTCATTGTATTGGACCGTTGTGGTGAAGAGGGAGCTGAGCCCAAAGGCAAAGCTCTCGATTTACCTCAGTCTACGTTCCTCCCCTCACCTATGGTTAGGAATTTATTTACACACAAAATGGCAAAATAAAAAGACCAGGATTATGCAGAGCAGGGTAATATTTTAAGACTGAACATTATATGACGAGGCTCACAGCAGCAGGTGGAGACAGAGACCCTAGTCCTCTGTTAGTGTTCACGATACACTTCCTGTTATTTCTGTGAGTTTTCCCAGTTCTCAGGTTGGGTTGCAGTGCAGTATTGATAGGTCTACTTTGCAGCATCAATATGCTCTTGGGGTGTGAAGCTAACTGAAAGCACTGCTCCGTTAGAAGCTCTCTTGCTCAAATTAAGAGCATTAACCATTAAGAGCTGATTTGTTCAGAAGTCAAACATGTGAGCTGAGTTGTCCCTCTTAAATAACATTATCACTGTCACAAGCTAAACAAGAGCTCCGCCAGCGGGGCAAAATACGCCCGTACTTTGAATTATTGTATATAGAATTAAGTAAGAATTTGTCAAACCTAGTTAAAGATGAATTGTTGGTACAGTTTGGAAGTTTGACATTCCTACGTGAGACGGTTGTGGAGTTAGAGCGCGGACAAGAAATTGTCCACAGACAGACGGACAGTCAGACGGACGGATAATCAATAGGAAAATCTGGCTCTTGCAGTAGGAGTATGAGTATGACATCATCACATTCTAGAATCGGAATTCCACCAATCAGATTGCAGCAACAGAGACACTACAAAGCTTTAATGTGTCCACAGACGGATAGACGGACGGACGGACGGACGGACAGCGCCATACCATAATACGTCCCGTTTTATCACGGGCGTATAAAAATTGTGAAAACAACATGTAACATTGTCGATTCTCGACTCACCTGTGGGTCAGTATGTAATCTGAGAGACTTCTTTGGATGCTTTTTTTTTTTTTTTGCCTCATGAGCATTTAATGTATTTTAGCTGAACAAATGACAATATATTCCCCTATTTACCACTGGCATTTATCAGATTGGTCAAAAATAGGGACATCTAGAATGTTTCTCGTCTAAAACTGAAACAAATCACTTGTGTGGGTTAAATCTGCTTGGACAGGGGACACAGGGCTCAAAACTGAGACTGTCCTGAGTAAATAGGGGCACATTAAGTTAGTCACTCTCACCTTTTTGTTGTAAATCAAATTCATAAACAGGACCATGAATGCTCATATTGATCACAGGCTCCTGAAAATGTGCTGTTTTTAATTGAGTTTTCAGACGATCTTATAACTTGTGTTTGCTAATGCGTACATTATGTCACCATGGTAAGGGCTGAATATTCCACCAAAATAAAAAACATTATAGAACCACCCCAGCACAACATCACTGCAAAGTATATGTCAGTATAAAGCCCCTGACCTGGTTCCAGACTGTGGTGATTATGACACTAAAGACGAGACAGTGAAGAGACTCCCACACAGCCTCATACTGCACTGTGACTCACTGCTTTTAAACTGTGGCTTTGGGCGTTTTGGCTCTGTTTGTTAACGTGTTCATTGTGTCACCATGGTAACTGATGGGTTGATTCCTCCATACACATACATGTAGAACACCATACGCATACATGTAGAACACCCCCAGCCTGATTTCATTGCAAAATGTCAATTTACTGATTCAGAGAGCATGTTGCCAGATCAGGTGAAATCAACAGAAAAGGGCTCTGTGATATTTGCATGGACCTATGCTAAAAACTGGATAAGCCCCTCCCCCGCGTTCCCGGCTTCAGACTGTTAGATTAGTACTGCAGCTAACGGGAGCTCGGGGCCATAAAGAATTCTCCCACAGAGCGCAATGCATTTTGGAATTTCCACAACAGTCAGATTTTGCAGGATTCTTTTCTGTTTTCACAACATAAATTGTTTAATTGCTCGAAGCGCCTAAAGTTTCTCATTCTGATTGGTCCAAACACTCCACACCGAGCACATTACAGACGTCACACAGGTGAGAGGAGCTCGCTCGAATTAAGAAAGTAAAAGAGGAAGGGAAAATTATTTTTGGGCCCATGAGCCAATGAGCACAGACCACTGAAAACAACATCTTGGGTTCAAATGTAAAGCTTATTATAGTTCTAATCTATGCGTATTAGACACAAGATTCAGTTGTATTTGAATTTTGATTTCTCAGTCGTTTTGCAGTGTCTTTTACTGATGACTCTAGGTCAGAATTAAATGGAACAAAGAGAAGACTCATCTCACATACAATAAAAATCCAGCAATTAGGAAAGTTCTCTCACCCACTTAATAAGACATTGATTTGAACCAGACATTAAACCACCAACTGACACCTAACTATTTAATTGTCTCGCTCTCTGACTTCGGCGCACTTCTGGGATTTGTTGCCTCCTTGTCGTTCACAGTTACGCCGCTCCTAGAGTCCCGATGCGCCCGACATGAGTTATGGCTCATCATGTAAACCACAGTACATAAAATGCCAACCCAGGTGCTCATTTCTTGTTGTTGAGCACCTGGGCTGGCAAGAAAAATGATTTGATAAAGGCTTTTTGCAAAATGTTATTTAAAAAAAAAATGTGTGCAAGTGTGCAATGCATCTTTTCACTTTTAAGTTGCTGCTCCTTGTACTTGCAGCTCCACAAGAATTTTGGTGAGTTTTCTGTTTCATTTGAGGTAACAATATTATAACATAAAAACTTAAAAACCTCTTACTATTCCGGCCACTTCTCACGTCAAACTGAATCTGTTTCTGAACATTTGGAGCAGACAAATGGCAAGGCAAGTTTATTTGTATAGCACAATTCATACACAAAGTAATTCAAAGTGCTTTACAGAATAAGAAATACATTAAAATGACAATACAAACAAATCAAAATATAAATAATCATCATAAAAATTTAAAATAGAGATGGGACATTAAATTAAAGAGAATTAGAGAGAAGAGTGCAGAATGGAAAATGAAAACCTTTCAGTCATATGCACAGCTAAACAGAACTGTTTTTAGCCTGGATTTAAACAGAGTCAGAGTAGAGTCTGTCTCACATGTTCAGACTGTTCCAGGTTTTAGCTGCATGTGTCTGAAATGCTGACTCCCCGAGTTTAGTCCTGACTCTGGGCACCAGCAGGAGGCCGGTCCCTGAGGTCCCCAGGGTGCAGATGGTTCATATGGCACTAACATGTCACAGATGTATTTTGGTGCTTGGCCATGGAGAGACTTGTGCACAAGCAGAGCTGCTTTAAAGTCTATTCTCTGAGCCACAGGAAGCCAGTGCAGAGACCTGAGCACAGGACTTATGTGCTCGTACTTCCTGGTTCGAGTCAGGACCCGAGCTGCAGCGTTCTGGATGTTCTGTAGCTGTTTTACAGCTCGTTTGGAGAGGCCAGTGAGAGGCCGTTACAGTAATCTAACCTACTGGAGACAAGCGCATGGATAAGTCTCTCCAGTTCTGCTTTAGACAGTAGACCTTTGATTTTTGCTATGTTTTTTAGATGGTAGAAGGCTGCAGATGTGATTGATTTGATGTGGCTGTTAAAGTTCAAGTCTGAGTCCATTATTACCCCTCGATTTCTAGCCTGATTTGAAGGTTTTAGAGAGAGAGACTGGAGGTAACTGCTGACACTGTCTCTTTGTTTCTGTGGGCCAAACACTGTGACTTCTGTCTTGTCTGAGTTTAGCTGGAGAAAGTTGTTTTGCATCTACACACTGATCTGTTGGATGCAGTGGCAGAGTGAGTCCACTGGTCCATAGTCCCCTGCTGCCAGTGAGACATAGATCTGAGTATCATCTGCGTAGTTGTGGTAGGACACATTAGTGCTGTGTATTAACTGGCCTAAAGACAGCATGTAGAGATTGAACAAAAGGGGGCCCAGGATCGACCCCTGGGGCACCCCACAGGTCAGGGCCATTTGATCTGAGACACAGTTTCCAATTTCAACAAAATACTTCCTGTCTTCTAGATAGGACTTGAACCAGTTTAGTGCAGTACCTCAGATGCCCTCCCAGTCCTCTAGTCTCTGTAAGAGGATCCCATGATCAACAGTGTTAAAAGCAGCACTCGGATCTAACAGGATCAGCACTGAAACTTTTCCTGCATCAGTGTTCAGGAGGATGTTGTTTGTCACCTTGATCAGAGCGTCTCAGTGCTGTGGCTCTAAAACCTGACTGGAAAACATCGAAGGAGTTGTTCATTTGGAGAAAGTTCGTCAGCTGTTGGTAAACAGTTTTTTCAAGGACTTTGCCAAAAAACGTCAGATTTGAGATGGGTCGGAAATTGTTCAGTACTGTGGCATCAAGACTGCTCTCCTTTAGGAGAGGCTTAACGACCGCAGTTTTCTTGGGAATGTTCCAGATTGAAGTGACATGTTAACTATGTGAGCGAGTGGTGAAAGGAAACTGTGGAGGACAGACTTTAGAAATCTAGTGGGTAACACATGGAGGCAGCATGTGGATGAACTCAGACTGGAGACGATCTCTAAGACAGTTTTGTCAGTTACAGGTGCAAAGTGACTCAGCTCTAAGTGTCTCTGTGGCTGCGTGATTATTTGGTTTTGTGGAATTGATGCATTTTTGATGCCCTGAACCTTGTCATTAAAGAATACTGCAAACTCATTGCACTTAGATGTGGAAATCATTTCTAATGGCAGTGGAGCTGGAGGGTTTGTTAATCTGTTCACTGTTGCAAACAGGACACGAGAGCTGTTATTGCAATTTCCAATAACGTCTGAAAAGTACCTCTCTCTTGTTCGAGCCAAACTGTGGCTGTACATGTGCATCGTTTCTCTGTAAATCTCGTAATGAACCTGGAGGTTTGACTTTCGCCATTTCCGCTCGGCTCTTCTGCACTCCCTTTTTTGTGTCCTGACAGAGTCATTGTTTCTCCATGGTGCATTTTGCCTATTTTTAATAATTTTATCCTTCATCGGGGCAATAGTGTCCAGAACATTCAAGACACTCGAAGTCACAGAGCTCAACAGATAATCAACATTAGAACATGAGGCAATTTCATAGTGCATCATTTCCATGAAGAGTGCACTTGTGTTATCATTTATGTGTCTCCTTCGAACAACTGTAGGAGGAGCGGGTGGTTTGGGAATAACAGAAGGTCAAAGAAGACAGAAATGATCAGACAGAGCAACATTAACCACACTGACATTTGAAATATTTACACCCTTTGTAATGAGCAGGTCCAGAGTGTGGCCCCTGTTGTGTGTGGCTCACTGATGCTGAGTCAGACCAAAAGTTTCAAGGACAGCGCTGAGCTCTTTGGCATTTTTGTCACACACATTATCCACATGTGCATTAAAATCACCTGTAATGGCTAAACCATCAAAGTCTGTGCACACGACTGAAAGCATCTCAGTAAAATCACCAATAAAACTTGGACAGTGCTGAGGAGGTTTGTATATGACTATGTAGAGTATGGAGGGCGACTGTTTTAGCTCCATTTTGAAGGAAAAATACTCAAATGATGAAAACACCCCAAATGACAACCTGTAACCAAATGATCTCTAAAAAAATGCACACACACCTCCACCCTTTTTGTTTACCCGTGTTTCAGATTCCAAATTGAAGTTGGGAGGAGTTGATTCCACTAGCACTGCATTACCTGTGTTTTTGTCAAGTCATGTTTCAGTTAAAAACAAAGTCAAGATTAAAAGAAGAAATAAAATCATTAATTAAAAATGATTTGTTACATAAAGATCTGCCATTGAGCACAGCATGTTTCAGATTAGTTTCAGTAGGACTGGATGTTCTCTTCTTAAAGGGAATGTGAACTAATGTTCTCTTATTAGACGGTCTAACTGTCCTTCTGTTAATCCGTCTACGTGGTGTAACTGAAGATATAGCTCCATCACAGGGCCCCAGCCTGATATTACCTTTATCATGACTATGTCCTGGGACAGCAGAGGCCCTGTGCGTCCGAGCTCTTGGTGATAACAGCTCTGGGAGGAGGCGGGGGAGGGCGAGCAGGGGAGAGTTTGGGTGAGGGACCAAGTGAGGGCTGAGGAGGTGGAGTGGGAGGGGGTTTGGGTGGAGGAGCAGGGGGAAGTTTGGGTTTGGGTGAGGGACCAGGTGAGGGCCGAGGAGGCGGAGCAGGGAGAAGTTTGGGTTTGGGTGAGGGACCAGGTGAGGGCCGAGGAGGCGGAGCAGGGGGAAGTTTGGGTTTGGGTGAAAGGTTAGAGGGGACAGCTGGGACGGCCTTTGGTGGTGAAATGGGCACAGTTTTGTATGGTGAAAAGTTCAACAGACTTGATGTCAGAGCCCCTGACTGTGCGTGTGGTGTGAGAGGAGTCATCTTGATTCCTGATCTGATGATGCTTTCTAGATGGTTGGGAAGGGCCATGGGTGAAGGTGGAGAGGAGGAGGAGAGTGAAGAGTCCATTGATGGAGTAGATGTAGCAAACAGGACCCCGGGTTTGTGTGTGGGCAGGGGAGGTGATTGGTCTGCTGGCTCATTCTCTAGGGCAGGGGGAGGTGGTAGTGCGGACTCATTATCTGAGGAAGGGGGAAGTGATGCTATTAACTTGTTCTCTGGGGGAATGGGAGGTGGTGATGCTGCTGAATTGTTCTCTGGAGGAGGGGGAGGTGGTTGTTGTAGCAGTGGTGGGGCTGTTGGTGGTGCTGACACGCTGGCTGGTTGTCTGGTTGGTGCAGCAGGAATGCTTCTCCCATTCCTCTTTTCTCTCACTGGCTGCACAGGACCCTGTCCAGGCCGATGCCTCAGAGCGTGGACGAGGTTTCCCGTCAACACTCTTACTCCACCTCTGCTTAGGTGTGGGCCATTTCCCCCGAACAGGTCCTTTCATTTCCAGAAAAGATCAAAGTGCTCAATGTAGTGCAATCCTCTGAGCGCACACGCATTCAACAGCCACGTGTTCAGCTGAAGCAGTCGGGTAAATCTGTTCCTTCTCCTTAGGTCCATGTTAGGAAGAGGTCCACTGATAAACGTCTTAACCTTCACTTTATTAAGCTCCTCGAGTAATTTAGTGAAATCCCTTTTCAAGACTTCACTCTGTTCCACTGCACCCACGTGCACAATCAGCTGCTTAATCCCTTTGTGTTTTGACAAAACTTTCGGCTCCTCTGTCTCTGTACTCTCATTTTAAGTGGGAACAAGCTCCACACAGAGGAAAGTCACATTTCAATTTCCACCCTGTTTTGGGATAAATATAAGAATAAGTATAGCTGGTGTCCCTGGGGATGATCTGATAAACAGTAGTTGGAACATTCGTTGACTCTTGACAATTCCCATGTCAAAGCTGAAGCAGATCTCACGAAACAAGAGATTTAGGGACTCAAAATCGGAACAAAAAAAGTCCAGAAGGAATTCATATAAAAGTCGTATTAAGTTTTTGTGAATACTTATTTTTTATTTGTGTGTTTATAGCACAAACTGGTCCAGATTCTTCCATTTTCATTAATGTTTTACATGTCCTTAGGATTTAGATACTTACTTACTTTATCACTTTTAATTAACTTACAGTGTCTATAGGTTTTCAGAGATGACTTTGTTACCTCGTATTTATCTTGGTGAATACAAAAAAGTATACAGAATACCTTAAAGATCCACTGCGTAACTTTCCCGGTTGAGCGTCCGTCACTTGCTTGTTTCCTTGGAGATGTCTTTGCAGGGTTTGTTTCACTATGAACATCTGTAGAGAAGACATGTTTTTTAAGAAGACATGTTTTGAATAAACGCATATAAATACAATACATACAAGATACATATGTTCAATGCCATACTGTGGAACATTTAAAACAAGCAATAACATCTGGAGACAAGCGGGGGAGCCTTTAACCAATGAATAATTATGCACTAAAAAAACACAACGTGGCCAGATAAGAATGTTAAAATTGATCAAGCAAATAAAAACAATTCTTTCTTTCTCGAACAGTAACATCTCCATGGAGATGAGCATGTAGCAGCACCCCTCGAGAAATGCTACATAGTGAATCTTTAACCAATGAATAATTCATTCATTGAATGTTTAAGTAAGCACAACATGGAGTGTGTTTACATGTGCTTCAGTATCCCGGTTATGATGGGCTGAGTCTCCTGGTTATGTGACGTCTGTGTAGACGCAGTATCCTGACTTCAGTCTCCTGGATCTGCCAGTGTCCCAGAGATGTGAAACCAGGATGTTCTTACTGGGTTTTTCAGAGAGTATCCAGGATACTGTGGCCTGTTATGAAACAGGAACATATTTTGATTTGCTACACGTCGGAAATAAACCGAGTGACTGTTTGATTGATATATATTCTTAAGTTAGCAAAGTTGGTACAGTTGCCTGTTGCCACTGGTATATCTGGGCCATAGTTACCATAGCAACCAATCTAAATAACCATAATACTCTAATGCAGGGGTCTCAAACTCAATTTACCTGGGGGCCGCTGGAGGCAGAGTCTGGGTGAGGGTGGGCCACATAAGGGATTCCACACAAAAAAGTAAAAAAAAAAAAAAAGTTTTAATGATTTCTTCTGAACATGAAGTGTCCTGAACATGAATGGAACATTGAGTGAAAATCATGAACGGTTCTTCTGAACATGGCTTCTCTTGCCTGCTCCTCCTGCCAGAGACTCACTAACCCTGGAGCTTCAACTGCTGCAATATTCTCTTTGGTTTCTTTCTTGAAGAAATCTTGTTTCCTCAGTAGACCTGCTTTAAGACTGGTGACCCACTTGGCTCTCATCCCACTGGTATTTTGCACATTCCTCAGCATGTTTAGTTGAATAATGGCGTTTAACGTTGTATTCTTTGTGCACTGCAACTTTCTCTGTGCAAATAAGACATGTGGAGATGCCCCTGTGCTCAACAAAGAAATACTGCGTCTCCCACTTTTCTTGAAATTGTCTTTCTCTTCACTGCAGGCTTTGATGAAGACATGACTGGGGTATGACAAAATCTAATTGATTCCGCTTAGTGGCGCTCTTGTTTCACGTTTCAAACAAGTGTTTAGCTAATTGCGCACAGAGAACGTCTTAACGCTTTGTGACGGAGCCTTAACCAGGACAGCGCTCCGTGCGCTCCGTGCGCTCTCGAGCCAGAGCGAGAGGCGCCGGTCGGAGAATGTCAGGGCAGCTACAGGTGCTCCATCACACGCTTCTATCTGTAACAGCAGAGTAGACGATAAACAGCCCGGTAACAGTCGCCGTTCTTTTTGCGCTCGATCATGACATTTGTGGTAGAAAGAACGATAGATGCAAGAGCAAAGGCGACTGCTGTCTGACTGTTCATTTCACGCCGTGTTGTTGTTGCAAGTGTGAAGTGCATGAAGCTGGTGTAGCTTAGCCCCGATCAGGGACGGCGCGCGGGAGCTGCTGATTGGCCCTTCGGAGGTCCACTTTCTCCAAGGGCCACACTAATATTATACTTTCATATTAAGGTGCGGGCCACAAAATATTGTACTGCGGGCCGCACTTGGCCCCCGGGCCGCGAGTCTGAGACCCCTGCTCTAATGGCACATGTACACAGATATGAGTATCCTGTTTCTCCGAGCGGAGGTGAACACCAGATCTAGAATACTGATTGAACCAGGATACGACTCAGCCAGATAAAAATGTTCAAATAAAGCAAAGCAAATAAAATACAATTGTTTCTTTCTAGAACCATAACATCATGGAGACAAGCATCTACAAGAGTGACACAGTGTACCTTCAATCATTTTTTATTGTAAGTTATCAGTTGATTAGACAAACAAAATAGGCTGGTTTCTTCCTAGAATATGGCTGCATTTTATAACTACGTACGTGCTACGTATTTTTGTAATGATGTTGTGCTCCGCGGACTTGTGTGGCTGTAGTGAGGCTGGGGAAGTGACTCTAGTGAATGTGGAGCAGAGAACTGGAACAAGGCAAGGAAAACATCCCAGCAGGTTGGTCCCATGGTAGGTTCCATACTCTTCTCTATTGCACAATTGATACTTTGGGGGTGTTCTGCCTGAAAACTGAGGAAAAACATGGGGAAAAAATGTGAGTGTTCATGGTCCTGTGTTTTAACCATTTGGTGTTACAAATGCTGGGGTTACAAATAAAAATAAGTAAATAAATAAAAACAGCGAGGGAAAACTATCAATTCATTTGTTTCTGTTGAATAAAATTTAGCACAAATCTGTATCAAAAGCTTTATTAGATTTCAAACTGTGCAAATTACTTTTTACTCTTAAAATACCCATTTAAAAATGTACTTAAAGAGATTAGATTTTAGATTCGAAAGAGAGTAGATTTTTCATGTGGTACTTGAACTCTTTTTTTTGTTGCTCAGGGATCTTTTCTGTCACTTAAGCAACAAAATTGAGGACTTCTTCTACCACAGCTCATTGTGTGTCTGCGTGTGTGTGTGTGTGTGTGTAGTGTGTGTGTGTGTGTGTGTGTAGTGTGTGAGTGTATGTGTGAGTGTGTGTGTGTGTGTAGTGTGTGTGTAGTGTGTGTGTGTGTGTGTAGTGTGTGAGTGTATGTGTGTGTGTGTGCGTGTGTGTGTGCATGCGTGTAGGTGTGTGTGTGTGTGTGTAGTGTGTGTGTGTGTGTGTGTGTGTGTAGTGTGTGTGTGTGTGCATGTGCGTGTGTAGTGTGTGTGTGTGTGTGTGTGTTTGTGTGTAGTGTGTGTGTGTGTGTGTGTGTAGTGTGTGTGTGTGTTTGTGTGTGTGTAGTGTGTGTGTGTGTGCATGCGTGTAGGTGTGTGTGTGTGTGTGTGTGTGTGTGTGTTTGTGTGTGTGTAGTGTGTGTGTGTGTGCTTGCGTGTAGGTGTGTGTGTGTGTGTGTAGTGTGTGAGTGTATGTGTGTGTGTGTGCGTGTGTGTGTGCATGCGTGTAGGTGTGTGTGTGTGTGTGTAGTGTGTGTGTGTGTGTGTGTGTGTGTAGTGTGTGTGTGTGTGTAGTGTGTGTGTGTGTGTGTGTGTGTGTGTGTGTGTGTTTGTGTGTAGTGTGTGTGTGTGTGTGTGTGTAGTGTGTGCGTGTGTAGTGTGTGTGTGTGTGTGTGTGTGTGTTTGTGTGTGTGTAGTGTGTGTGTGTGTGCATGTGCGTGTGTAGTGTGTGTGAGTGTATAGTGTGTGTGTGTGTGTGTGTGTGTAGTGTGTGTGTGTGTGTGTGTGTGTGTGTGTGTGTAGTGTCTCTGATGTTCTGTTCTGCTCAGGTCTCAGGGAGTTCATGTCTCTTCCACACTGGTTTCATCTGGACGTCTCCAGAGAGATGAGCAACAAAAACAAGGTTCCATAAAGCTGCATTGTGTAACTTTTTTGGTTGGGGGTGCGTCACCTTCTTGTTTGTCATGTCATGCATGTTCCACAGTGTGACATTAAACAGCTCTACTTTACATTTATTCAATTACAGGTGGTTTTATTGCTCGAAAATATCTAGAAAAACAGACATTCTGCCTGTGAGCGAAGTCGCCTCTCCACAGATCTGACCTGTAACTCTGTCTGATTTGGTTTCCATGGAGGTTTAATATTATACTGTGAAATGTTCCAGACAAAGCAATCACATCTCTTTTCTGCATGGAGAAAAGCAGGTGACTTTTCCCCATGGAGATGCTTTTCTTCACAATGCGTCTTGAAGAAAAGGAGTGTGTAGAACACACACATGTGCTGTGGTGGAGTCTGCAGCCTGTATGACTCTGGGTGGTTCTGTAAATGGACTTTTTCTTGGAGATAGAAGAATGATAACACAGTTTAAAAGCACAAGCAAGACACCAAATAATAACTGGAGATCAGCACATCTCATAGTGGTACAAAGTGTCTATTGTGACTGGCTCAAATACCTCAAATAAAGGAATTCAAACTCTTTCACCCAGTAGAAAGGACAGTGGTCAAGGAGAAAAGTCAGTACTAAAGAATGTAAGATCCAGGTGTAGTGAACTGAAAGACTTGAACATTCACATTCTCCCTGTCACTGTCAGTAACTCAGAGAAACTGCACAAAAAGAAGTTTGCTTACACCTGTTGAATATCTAAGAATATTTTTCATGAATTCAGTTCAATTCAATTTATTTTTGTAGCACCCAAAATCACAACAACAGTTGCCTCCTCCTCTCCCGGCTCCTCCTCCTCCTCGCCCGGCTCCTCCTCCTCCTCGCCCGGCTCCTCCTCCTCCCCGGCTCCTTCCCCACCTGGGTAGCTGTGGCCATACCGAACTGGCCCACGGGCCTGGACATCTATAGCCTGTCCGTCCATGGGAGTGGATCTCTCCTTCACTGTAGTTCTCCCCGAGGTTTCTTCTTTTTCCCAGGACTCTGGGTTTTTTGGAGTTTTTCCTTGCTGAGAAGGAGGGTCTAAGGACAGGGGATGACTGGACCATGTTTCATTTGCTGCTTTACATGAATGTTGTTTATTCCTGTTCTGATATGTCTGTGTGTGTGTTTTACTCATCCAAATCTTGGAACGGCCTTAGAGGAAACTGTTGTTGTGATTTTGGGCGCTACAAAAATAAATTGAATTGAATTGAATTGAATTTGTATTTGTTTGTTGTTGTGAGCCCTCCCGAGTCCCACGGTCACTTTCGTTGTGGCTTTTTGTTGTGGCGTTTGCATTTGTTATGAGCCCCCCCGGCTTCCATAGTTTCCTCATCAAAAACAGATCTGGAGTCGTGTTTTGTTTCATTCACACATGTTTAACACACAAAACTCTGCAGATTTAGGATGAGTTCTTCTCTCAAACTGAAAACACTCTGTTCCACCTTGTGACATCATGTGGTAATACAGGAAGTGCTCCACTGTGTCCATCCCACTCCACACACCTTCACTGGAATCATTTGGATGATTTCAGCCATGGAATTCTCAATCTCTAATGAACTAAATATAGAAGGAGCTGTTAACTCAAACTACCACTTCATGACATCACGAGGTGGAACAGAGCAATTTGACCATTGGAGATGTAGCGTAGAGTAGAGCAGTAATAATGCAGGGTTACTCAAACATGTGTGAATGAAACAAAACTTAAAAAGTCCAGGTGTGTTTCTGAGGAGGAACAGCATCATTCTGACATGTCTGAAGAAGAGCTTGGCCCGAAACGTCCCCTCGTGGTGTCACTGAAATCAAAATTTGGGAGTTTCAAAGAACTCCAGTGTGGATCTCTTTCTTCTTTTGCAGTTTTTGTTTTTGGAACCAGAATGCAGTCGCAATTTTGGTTGGATATGCCTGTCTCTATCCACGAGGAACCACATTACAACATGACTCTGAGGCTACAAGAATCCATTTTGTGTCATATAAGACCATTAAACTCCTCTGAGCATTTCCATGTCTCACATCTGCTGCTTTCTGTGGGGCCATTATGTGTGAATGAGATGCTGCTCTCTCCTGTGTAAAGTGCGGGGCCCATTACAGATGCGGTGGCATGGCCGCGGTGTTGACGTGGAGCCTTGGATCAGCTCTTGTACACGATCTGGAGGGCGGCTCCTTTGGGTTTAAGCCATGTGTGAGTAGAATCAGGGACACTTTAGCCTCGGAGAAAAGCTTTTATATTCAGATGTACTCAGCGGTGGATGAAGTACGCAATTGTGTTACGTCAGTAAAAGTATAGATACAGGGGCAAAGGATTACTCAAGTAAAAGTACAAATACAGAGGCAAAAGTTAAAGTAGTAAAGGAGAAATTCAGTTCTGCCATTTGGACAAAAGTTTCAGTTTTTTTTGTTTGTTTTTTGACTGAATACATTGCCTGTTCAGCTCTGGTCAGATTTCTGGTGGACACTGCCTTAAATCTGCCTGAACGGAAGAGCTAACTACTCTGAATTTATCCTGAAACTAAAAGTAAAGTAAAAGTATCACATGAAAAAAATTACTTCAGCAAAACTCTTCAAGTGCATGTTTAAAAATGTACTTTAAGAGTAAAAGGGAAAAGTATTTTACAGAGATTTTTAGCACAGGTAAAGCATTAAAAGTAGTGATTTTGATCTGGAGCCGTGTCCTGTCTTCCTGATTTCAGAGGACGTGACTGGCAGGTGGATTAACCAATCAGAGAGACACATTCTCTGTTTGTGTTAAAAACAGCAGGCTGCTTATATGTACATAAAGAACTGAGAAACAGTGAATTTTTACAGAATCAACAGTCGAAACACCAAACTATGACCTGTCTCAAGTAAAATAAGTTCTATATTTTGTTCTGAATGTTACAAGAGTTTTGGAGAGGAGGTGTCTTCTGCATTTGAGAGACACGTGAGACCAATGACCATCTGCGGTTGGATCGTCTTGGGTTTGGACAGAGGATTTTCGTGCTTTATGGTCCAGTTCGAGTTCCTTCTGGATTTGAATGTAGAAGAGACATGATCTGGTCAGGCAATAAGGTACAGAGCAGCCAATAATGTAATAACTGCCTAAAACATAATAATTTTTATGTAATAAAACCAATAATTTAATAACTTGCCAGTAATGTAAGAAAATGTCTGAAACAATAATGTAATAACCTGAGGCCAATAATGTAACATATTACATTATTGGTTAGTTATTACATTACTGGCTGGTTTAATTAAAAAAAATCTTTAAAATGAAATAACTGCAACCACTAATGTAATAATTTCTTCTGTATCACTTAATCACAGATTTATTTATTAAATTAAAAGTGTCACACTGCATTAGAATGTGTTGTTACTATTGTCTCTTCCAAACAGCTGTGTCGGAGCTTGCGCTGCTTAGATATAGCACGGGAGCCTTTTAATAACTCCCGGGGTGGGAGCTCAGTTTATCCTTCTGAGAATAATCCTATTGCTAATGTTTTATTGTTAACTAATTAGTCTTATTATAGGATTACCAGGGATGGAGTTTTTAGGTTCTCGAAATACCTGTATGATAATTTAATTTGCCCTATGACCTCTTTTATCATGCCAAGTACTACGCCCTGTCCACCCTACGCTCACAATCTACTCACATAGGTCATTCGACAACATAAACCATGCTAATATTCTTACTGATAACTCTGATCTCTGTTACTTTTGGATCATATCCCCTTTTTTATATCCTGTACCTTTTATTATCACTGATTAAATTATTTTTAAATATCTTTGATTTCACCACTAATTACTCTAACCTTTTTTATTTTATATCATATTAAACTGATATTGATATTGCCACTTAATTAACCCTAATTGACACTGACAACCACTTTAACAGAATGAGTCTTGCTGAGATTACCACCAACCCCTGACCTTTCGATCATCTTAAAGTTACAGTTGCAATTATTTTAATCTTTCTCAGTTCTGAATCATACCCTAAATTAATACCAACAAACAATTCAATACTTAAACCATAATTAGAATAACATCAACAATGATTCAAAGCTTAGACTACACAGTTAATCAGCATTAATATTGCTACTCTTTCATGTAAATTCATACTCACACTGTCTCAGATGTGACGACCACGAGGATGTGATGTGTGTGGCAACTCTGGGTGTGAGGTCTCAATCAGACAATGAACACAGATGAAATCAATTTCAGGGAACAATACTCATTTCAAGAAATATTTATTTCCCTTACACAAGATAAACATCTGGTCGTCTGAGAGGTCTTACCGATTTCTTAAGGTGTTCTAAAAGATGAAGTGAGAGTAAATGACCAAGTTTAGTTAAGAGATTTAGAACTTTTTACGAAGTTCCCAACAAAACCTCAAAGGTCCTCTGTCCACTACTCGGTTGCACCTAACCGTTAGGTTATTCAGACTAATTTAGGTTGTCCAGAAATGCAACTTTTCGTGAAAACACACTTCACCCAATAGAGCTCACCTCACCCCAAAAACCAAGGGCAATTACCTTACCGGGCACAATTACCGTACATCAATGGTACAAATGGCAAAAGGCCGAAGACTATTCTCAGACTCCAGCTTTTATTGAGCCCCGCGCCGGTAAACACCCACCGGTCCTTAGGCTCAACCAATTAAATTTTACAAATACAAATCAATGCCTTATTTGTCTTTTTAGACTCAACCAATCACAAATTAAACATCTTTCATGGCATTACATCATTAGTCACATGTCACAGGTTTCAGGTGGTTTTCTTCAACGGATTCAGTCTAGACTTCTTGCTGGTTTTCATTCAAGTAAGGTTACTTTGTGGTTAACACCTCTGCTTATCTTTAGCTTATGCATGCAAAAACTACAAAAGGGGTTCAAAAGTTAAATTACAATGTGCCCTATATAAAATCAGAAGATGAAATAAAAATGAATAATAAAAAATGAATAAAACAATAAAATGAATAATGAATTTAATTCATGAGTATTAAAATGTACAATAAAATGAATTATCAATAAAATGAATTATCAATAAAATGAATGAACAATAAAATGAATTATCAATAAAATGAATTACATCATGAGATCTCACAATTATCATTAATGGAATCAAAACAGAAAAATATAAAACTCAAAATAAAATAACTTTTCCCTTTTGGTCATTCGTCAGAAAGAAAGAAATATAAAAATCTCATTCACGCCTCATAACAAGCTGTTAAAAGAACTGTTCACACTCTTTTCTTCTCTACAGAACTGTCACTCTCCACTAGCAGCAGAATTATTTATCTGGTCACATCCTGTCATATTCTGGACCTGGGGAAGGGGCAGTTATCAGCAGGCTTCCTTATATCTGTGGCAAAATGTGAAAAAGGTCATGATTTATGGTGTTTACTTGAAAAAAAAAAAAAAAAATTTCTTGTATCTTATATTTAAAGGAAGATTATGTAAAATGTTCATAGAATTTAGAGCAATGTCAAAGTTCACTATGTTAAATCTAGTAAATGTTCAGCTAACTATTAGCATTGCAACATTAGCATTAAATGAATCCCGGCAATTAATCCCATTAATTTGGGGCAGACGATTAATTCCTTCCTCACATAAATCTTGCTCAGCAAAACTGGGAAAATATGGAACTCAAATTCTTTTCAGCAGCACTAGTGCAGAGCCTGTACAGTCTGTGCTGTGTCTGTACCATATATGAGCCAAACAGGAAGTGCTCCAGGAGGCTCTTCTGGCTCCAGTTGACTCACACTGGGATCTTGTGGCTCCTCTCTCTGCACCTGCTGCTGTGGCCTCGTCATTTTGGTCTTAAAATGTTCCTATGAACCTGCTCCACATGATTCTGAATTTGTTTTCGCAATTTTGCCTGTCAAAAATTCCCCTTCATAACACAGAGCCTGGCTCCAGATTGGCTCCTGTAACCGTGGCATCATGAGCCTCATTTGAGCGGCGCTGACGCTGTGGTGACGTCACACTCGTTTAGTCCACTTTTATATACGTCTGTGGTCTGTACAGTCCACGGTGCTGGTGTCCTGTCGACGTGAGCTCCCTGTGCATGTGCACAACCCCCAAGCCCGGTCCCAGTTTAAGGCTAATATCACAGGCTCCAGTGTGAATTTCCTATTATAATATAGTGATATTTTATTTATACAGCACCTTTGAAACAAAGTTACGTTTTCTACTCATGGAAACAAAATAAAATATGATATAATGAAAATGATAACGATAAAATCAAATATTAAATCCCAAATATTCAATCATCTAACGTAGTTATTCTGCTGCAAATCCAACATGCACATGTCTGTTTACATGCTGGTCCAAACATACAATAAAACAAAACACTTTTAAAATGTGACTTGTTTCTCCACTTCTGCCTCGGGAGCTCAAATCGACAGCATTTAAACTGGGACCGGGCTTGGGGGTTCTGCACATGCACAGGGAGCTCAAATCGACGGCATTTAAACATCAGGTCTCTCTCTTCAAAAGCTCTCTTAGTAAATGATATAATTATTGATAATAAAATTGATCTTCTTGCCCTAACAGAAACGTGTCTTCAACCAGAAGAGTCTGTGAGCCTAAATGAAGCCACGCCCCCTACTCATGTAAACTTTCATACAGCAGGAGTTTGTGTAGAGGCGGAGGAGCAGTAGTCATATCACAGTCCAGTTTCCTTCTGAGTCCTAAACCTAAACATGTGTATAACTCATTTGAAAGTATTACACTGTCAATCAAGCACCCAGACTGGAAGAAACATAAACCAATCATGTTTGTGATTATTTACCGGCCCCTGGCCCATACTCAGATTTCTGAACTGAGATTTCTGAATTTCTATCCAGTATAATATGAGACAAAATTGTAATAGTCGGGGATTTTAACATTCACGTTGATGACAGCACTAACAGTCTAGCACATGCTTTTACAACTCTAATAGGAAACACTGGTTTCACTCAAAATGTAAATGACCCACACACAGTCACACCCTGGACCTTGTTTTAACCTATGGTGTAGACAGTGGTCAGCTCAGTGTTTCCCCCTCAACCCCTTAATTTCAGATCATTCTCTGATCACCTTTCAGCTCATTCTTGAGGGCTTCACCGGGCCAATAAATAAAACTCAGAATAAAAGATCATTAAATGATCGATCTGCAGGAGAGTTTAAGGACAAAATTCAGCCAATATTCAGCTCTATGCTGAGTGAGTGTGAAGGAAGCAGCTTCCTCAGCTCCAGTCCCACAGTTACCCATCAGTTTGTTGATAGAGCAATGCTCTCATTAAAAACAGTTCTAGACAAAGTAGCTCCACTAAAACAAAAAGTTACTAAACCAAATCGAGTTTCACCATGGTTTAATTCTGAAACTCGTCTTCTTAAACAAACAGCCCACAAATTAGAAAAGATCTGGCACCACTCCAGCTCAGAGCAGTCTCTGAATGTCTGGAAAAATAGTCTCTTAATTTATAAAAGGGCCGTACGTAAGGCTAAGACCAGGTATTCCTCAACTCTAATAGAAGAAAACAGAACAATCCCAGGTTTTTGTTCAGCACTGTAGCCAGGCTGACCACCAGCCACAGCTCGGTAGAACCGTGTATTCCGGCTACTGTAAATTGTGATGGCTTTCCAAAAAAATTTTCAATAATAAAATCAAAATTATCCGAGACAAATTAAATAAAATCCCAAAAATCAGCCTTGATCAAGTTAAAGCTTTGGAATTAGAGGCCTCTGTTAAGCCAGCTAAAATTTTGGACTGCTTCTCCACAGTGGACCAAGCAAAGATCACATCAGTTGTAATGTCCTCCAAAACTTCAACTTGTCTTCTAGACCCAATACCCACTAAGCTTTTTAAAGAAACTTTCCCCCTAATTAATGGTATTATACTGAATATAGTAAATACCTCACTAGAGACAGGCTACGTCCCACAGTCCTTTAAATATGCAGTGATTAAACCACTTCTGAAAAAACCCAGTTTAGACCCAGGCCTTCAGGCCAACTACAGAACAATATCAAACCTTCCTTTTGTTTCAAAAGTTCTAGAAAGAGTTGGAACTAAAAAGCTTTGTTGCCACCTACAGGACAACAACCTGTTTGAGATTTTCCAGTCAGGATTCAGACCCCACCACAGCACAGAAACTGCATTAGTCAGAGTCACAAATGATTTGTTATCAGCTGCAGACAATCGGCTGCTCTCAGTCCTGGTTTTGTTAGACCTCAGTGCAGCTTCGACACGATCGACCACAACATCTTATTACAAAGATCAGAATGTGATGTAGGGATTAGAGGAGTGGTCTTGTGCTGGTTTAAATCCTATCTATCTGAGAGGTACCAGTTTGTCCATGTAAATGGTCAATCTTCAGAGGGCACTAATGTTAACTACGGAGTGCTGCAGGGGTCAGTACATGGACCCATTCTGTTTATGCTCTACATGCTGCCTCTAGGAAATGTAATCAAAAAGCACAGCATTAACTTTCCCTGTTATGCAGATGACACACAGTTGTACTTATCAATAAAACCTGGTCACAGTGACATGTGGAAAAGACCTGGATGATCTTCTTCTAAACATTGAAAAAACAGAGGTTATTATACTTGGCCCCAAAAACCTGAGAGAGGCTCTATCAGATCAGATAGTTTCCCTGGATGGCATCAGTGTGACCTCGAGCTCCACCCTGAGGAACCTGGGGGTTATATTTGACCAAGACTTAATTTAAAGCCCATATAAACCAAGTCTGTAAAACAGCATCTTCCACCTCCGCAACATCGCCAAAGTTAGAAATATCTTATCCAAAAATGATGCAGAAAAGCTTGTCCATGCATTTATTTCATCAAGATTAGACTGTAACTCTCTGCTGCAGCCTGCCCTAAAAGCTACTAAAAAGCATTCAGCTTGTTCAAAATGCAGCAGCAACATTATTAACGGGAACAAATAGAAGAGAACACATTACTCCAGTGTTAGCTTCACTTCATTGACTCCCGGAGTTTAGAATTAAATTTAAAATCCTTCTTCTCACCTGTAAAGCTGTAAATGGGACGGCCCCATCTTATATTACTGACCTGACAGCAACTTACAAACCAAACAGACACTGCACTCACAAAATGCAGGGCTACTAGTGGTCCCCAGATTTAATAAACTTAAATGGGAGGTAGAACTTTTAGTTACCAATTTCCTGTTTTCTGGAATCAGCTTCCACCTCATGTCAGAGAGGCAGACACAGTCTCTACATTTATGGTTAGGCTTAAAACATTCTTCTATGAGAAAGCTTATGGCCAGGTTAGAGGAGCAGGGTTAACTCCACAGCTGAAGTCAGGCTGCTCTAGGAGTTAGATGCTGGGGGAAGTATGGAGCCCTGAGCCTCTGTCCTCTTATTCAAACTGCTCCCTCTCCTTCATCTCTGTCCCATAACCTCATGTCTTACAGACAAATCAGTTCACTGCTGTTCACCAGTGTCTCTCTCTCTTCTTCTCTTCTACTCCTCTTGGGGAGTGGAGCTGTTTCAGATGTTTCAGATGTTTCAGATGTTCCTCCCGTGAGCAGACGCTGACCAGACCTTAGCTCTGCCCCTCTCCACTCACCTGTCTGGATGGAGCCCCCACCTGCCTGGATGGAGCCCCCACCTGCCTGGATGGAGCCCCCACCTGCCTGGATGGAGCTCCCACCTGCCTGGTTGAAGTCCTCAACCCAAATAAGCCGATGTCCAGTCCCCCACACGTCTGCCTGTCCGTCTGAATCCTGCTCTCTATAAAGTGACTGGTTCCTCAAAGCTCTCAGGTCTGAAGGTGCCGCATGGGAACAGCTGGTTGGTAACAGTGTCTGGAGAGAATTTTCCCATACTGCACCTGCTGGTGGGTTTTTTGCTCTCTGGCACCAGGATCGTGTGGTCATCGAGAGACTGAGGATGGGACAGTGTGTTTGCTGATGTCTATGTCAGATTATGTTTCCATGGTTTTCACTGTGAAGCTCATTGGGGCAACTCTTGTTGTGATTCTGGGCTGTAGAAATAAAACTGAATTGAATTGAAATTTAACACAGAAGTCGATCATGACAAGACGAATAAAAAATATTATGGCCACGCCCCCTGACATACCAGAAGGCGGCCATCTTGGATTAAAGTTTGCGAAGGTGAAATGCACTCCTCTGTGGGCGCTCACACGAATGGACTCAGATTTGGTCCACATTATCTCCAGGTGCCGAACATCAAAAAATATCCACAGATCCCAAATCCGTCTGACGGTCTCTGAGCAGTGAAGTGACAAATAATGCACACAATTTTTGGATATTTACAAATTGCTCCTATTTGCTTGCGGCTATATTGTTCTGTATATTATTGTATTGATCTGTATATTACTGTATTGTTCTGTATATTACTGTATTGTTCTGTATCTCACTGTATTCTGTATATCACTGTATTGTTCTGTATATTACTGTAGTACATTTGAGGACACCATCTCACATATTACATCCAAAGTAACAGAGTAGTAGGAGGGACATGTTCCAGTTTGTTCCTGTAAAATGAAGCACCACATGTATCACCTGAAATGAGAAAAGTATTTTCTAGAAACTTATATATTTTTAGGAGAAGCATAAAGTCTTCAAGTCACAGGCTACAAGTTCGAGTCCAAAGTCATTGACCTTCAAGTTCAAGGCGAGTCCCAAGCCTAAAAGTCTCAAGTCCTACAAATAGTGAGACTCAAGTTTGCCTTGAGTCCAAGTCACAACTCACAAGTCCCAACCTCTGACCAAAAGGAACACATTTCATTCATTTAACCTTTACCTAACCTTTAAAGGTGGACTCTGCAACTTTTCTGGTGGAGAATTGTAATGTAGCATAGTGCTGTAACCTGCTTTTCTCCCTTGCGATAGATAATTTAATACTGTGGAACCTTCGAGGCAAAGTAATAACATTTCCATGGAGACAAGCAGGCGGCTGACCCTCCACTAGAAATGTTACACAGTGCATCTTTAAATAGCCAAAAAATAAAACAAAACATAGTCTGACCAACATTTTGTCTTCTCAGGTTATCTTCCAGTAAATCCAGTTGGGGCCCCCTAGTGGTCTGTGGGGGCCAGTCTGTGCGTAAAGGCTCCGAGAAGCGTGCCTGCGTCCGCGTGCGTCCTGAGGAGCCCGTGCACGCGCGTGAGTGTGCCTCCGCGAGCCTCCCTCTCTGTGAACATGTGGATCTGACAGAGGAGCCACAGTTGTGTCACATCTCAGGAAGAAATCGCACTTTTAGCCGCTCTTTTACGCAGCCCACGTAAAATGGACATCTACGTCTCCTCTTTATCCCCCGGGCTGGATATCGGTACGGGATGCTTTCTGCTTGTTGTCGGTGAGTCTAAAGCGAAATTACGTTTATTTATTTTTTTCCACTTTACAAACGATAGTAAAAGACGGAAAGAAATGACGCACTTTGGCTCACGCATCCAATGTTGCGTGTGCGTAAAGATGGCACAATTACACAAGGCAGCACCGGAATTTCACTTAGAATGAAATATAACTATAACTAACCATATTTACTATATATATATATATATATATATATATATATATATATATATATATATATATATATATATATATATATATATATACATACATATATATATATATACACACACACACACACACACACACACACACATATATATATATATATATATATATATATGGCTTTCTTTTAGATTTGGGATTCCTGTGTTCACATAGTATTTGTAATTTTGATTTATTTTGTAGTTTTGTATTCAGTTTAAAAAGAAACAACACTGACACGTTTTAATTGACTCTGGCGGTAATTAATTGTCCGTGACGTGTTTAACCTCTTCGGACGTGGAGACTAACGGGCGTATTACGAGATAAGAGTTGATGTATGGCACGGGCGTTTGGGTCAGTTCAGCGTGAAATTGAACGGTACGGGGTTTGCGGGTGGACACGGTTTGGTCAGGTGTAACCAAGCCCGTATTGACATGCCCCTCACGCGTGGACCTTCTCGTGGTTGTGTGTTTTGAGGTTTTATTCCATTAGAGAAGCGGCGTGTGTTCCGTACGCGGGGGACTTGGAGCGCTCTTATCGTTGTTGGAGTATTAACCTCTGGAACGCGTTTGGATAGACGCGGTGTCTTTATTGGGACAGGGCATGAAAGGAAAAAAGGTCATATTGGATGTGGGCATGGAGGGACGGACTAGAGAAAGCTTACATATATAAACTATTATAACGGTACAACACCATATGATGTTTACTTTTTAAAGGTTTTATATGACACAAAGTTGGCTCTTGTGAGCTTTAAGCCTTGTTATGAAGCTGTTACCTCCTCAAAAACAGACCTGGAGTTGTGTTTTGCTTCATTCACACATGAGTAAGACTTTATTATTAATCTGTCTGCATCTGCAAAGCTCAAAATGCTCTGTTACAATTTTATTTTCAAGTGAACAGCTCCTTTTACCTTCAGTTTACTAGAGATGGCCAATTCCAGGTCTGAAATCATCTGAACGATTCTAGTGAAGGTGTGTGGAGTTTAAAAACACAGTGGAGCACTTCCTGTATTATCACATGACATCACAAGGTGGAACAGGAGGAGTGTTTTCAGTCTGAGAGAAGAAATAAGCCTAAATCTGCAGGGTTTGTGTGTTAAACATGTGAATGAAACGAAACACAACTCCAAGTCTGTTTGTGATGAGGAAATTACATTAGAACAAAAATATTATCGTGTGTTTCACTTTTTATCATTCAAAATAAGTTGGCTGTGAAGAAAAGTGAAAACAAGAACAGGTGATGGCGCTAGTATCAAAATATTTGTGACAGTGGGTGGGTTTTCTGTTGACCTAGAAGTGGAAGATAGTTGTTTTATAGATATGCAACATTAGAATATCAACTGTACTATTTAAAGGTGTATTGTGTTACTTTTCTGGTGGAGTGTCTGTCAAATGCTTTTCTTCATGGTGATGTTATTGTTTTGTCTGGAATGTTCCAAAAGACCATATGGTCATGAGCTCTGGGTAATGACCGAAAGAACGAGATCGCGGATACAAGCGGCCGAAATGAGTTTCCTCCGCAGAGTGGCCGGGCGCTCCCTTAGAGATAGGGTGAGGAGCTCGGTCACACGGGAGGAGCTCGGAGTAGAGTCGCTGCTCCTCCACGTCGAGAGGAGCCAGCTGAGGTGGTTCGGGCATCTGGTCCGGATGCCTCCTGGACGCCTCCCTCGGGAGGTGTTCCGGGCATGTCCCACCGGTAGGAGGCCCCGGGGAAGACCCAGGACACGCTGGAGGGACTATGTCTCTCGGCTGGCCTGGGAACGCCTCGGGGTCTATCCGGAGGAGCTGTGGAGCACACAGTGGAGCATTTCCTGTATTACCACATGACATCACAAGGTGGAACACAAGGAGTTTTTCAGTATTATAATTCAAACATCAATGAAAAAGTGGGACAATCTCTAAATAAGTGAACTGTGGAGAAAAGTGAAAAGAGGAACAGGTGAGGATCAAAACATTTGTGACAAAGTTAGAATATAAAATGTGTTATGTCCGATGCTTTTCTCCATGGAGATGTCATTGCTTTTTCTGGAATGGTTCACAGTGCGGCACGGTGGCTGAGTGGCAACACTCAGGCCTCACAGCAGGAAGGTTGTGGGTTCGATCCCCGGGTCGCCTGGGCCTTTCTGTGTGGAGTTTGCATGTTCTCCCTGTGTCTGGATGGGTTTCCTCCGGGTGCTCCGGTTTCCCCCATCAACCCAAAACATGCAGCACCTGAACTAACATCAAGGACCATGACGTCCACCCTCCTGTGGGCTCATCCTGCAGAGGGGTTCATAGGGGGTCAGGTGCTGTGAGTATTGGGCAGTAAACTGCCCCCACGACCCAGCTGGATTAAGCGGGAGAAGATGGATGGATGGTTTCACAGTACGGCATTAAACCTTTTTATCTTCATGGAAACCAAACCAGACCGAGCCATAGGTCAGATTGTGGCCTTACCGGTTTGTCAAAGCCTGATTACAATATCATTTACTGAATATAAGATAGAGCTGTTTAATGTCACACTGTGGAACATTTCAGGCAGAGGAATGACATCTCCATGGAAAAAAAAACAAACATCTGACATCTCTTCACCAGAAAAGTTACACAATGCACCGTTAATTAAATCTATTAAAAATGACCTAAAGATTTGAGTGATGACTGATGCTTGTTTTCCCAGTGTTTTTTGTGTAGTGTGGAGAGTTTTTGGGCATGGGAGGGTTTTGTTTAGTTTATCTTTTTGTTATGTCAAATTTCAAAATTGTAAAGAAAATAAATAAATAAATAAATAAATAAATAAATAAATAAATAAATAAATAAATAAATAATAGTTTCAATAGTCTTCCTCCAAAAAAAACGTCTCCCAAACAACGACAGCTTCTAAAGTAATTTTTCTGTTCTTTTGTGGTACAATTTATAGGAAATAAAAATAAATACAAGTTTTTTTGTAATATTTGAACCACAACCAAGACATTTACATACACATTTTAACACATTTTTAAAGCATTTTTTAAATATATCATCTGATTGTACAATTATAGGTTCAAGGTTTAAAGTTTAATTAGCCATTTGTAGAGCACAAATTGTACACATACATAGGAATTGCACAGCATGTGCCCATCGAGTCAATAATAAAAAACAGAACATCGACAAACATGAATAAATAAATAAAAAAACACATGTAACAATAATAAATATGAGGTATATAATAGCTTTTATGTACTGGCCAAGAGTCTCACTGTGGCCGGATAAAAACTGTTCCTAAAGCGTGTGGTGTGTGTTCTGATGCTGTCGGCTCGTTTGTGTCTGTAAGGTTTGTGTTTAGGTCTAAGTAGTGAGTGCGCTGGTGCTGAATGTCTCTGAGGATGGACTGAGCTTTCTTTTTGCAGCGCTGTGTGTAGAGTGTGGTCATGGATGGGAGTTTAGTCCCTGTGATTCTCCCTGCAGTCTTCATCACTCTCTGAAGAGCCTTCCTCTCTTCCTGTGTTGTATTTCCAAACCACACAGTGATACCATTCGTCAGGACGCTCTCCACCAGTCCCCTGTAGGCCTGGGGAAGAGGACAATGGTTTAGTCCAGCCCTCCATAAAAGGCGAACCATGAACCAGGCGCATGCTGAGCTTTTTTTTTTAACTGTAGAGGTAGTATTTTTAGTCCAGCTCAGGTTTGATGTTAAAAGTAGGCCCAGGAACATGGCTGTGGGCCCTCTCCACCTCAGTGCCCTTAATGGTGAGAGGCTTTTCTTTCTCAAGTCTATTACAAGCGCCCTGGTCTTGTCTACATTAAGGACAAGGTCGTTTTCCTCTCCATAGACAAGGGTGTCAGTGACCAGTTTCCGATATCCTGTCTCATCCCTCCCCTTCATGAGCCCCCAGATGGTGATGTCATCAGCATGTTTAATGATGATGGAGCTGTCCTGGGTGGAGACACAGTGTGTACAGTGTATAGAGCTTTGGGACAGCAGCCGTGGGGAAGACCTGTCCTGACTGTGAGATTTGCAGAAACTTTTCCTCCCATCCTTATCACCTGTGTAACATATGTGTTATTGAATTACAATACAATGGCTGGTAGCGATATTGGAACGTAATAGGCCAGTGATCAGAAGTCTAGGGGTCGGCTACGGAGAGAGTGACAGACTGAAGTTTGCAGTTGGGGTGACACCATGTATTGACAATAATTTAAAAAAAAGACACAACATACTGAAAAACACCCTGTGCGAATGGCCATTCAAAAATATATGTAATATTAAAGACAAATCATTATTTCAAGATTCATTCAATAATAAAAATTTGACACAATCTTTTGCAAAGCTCGTACACAGCAATGCAATGATCAATAGGTACGAGATGAACCAAAAAATGGAAAAGTCCAGACCCTCAACCCACCCACAGTTCACTGAATTACCCACATCTGGGTTATAGAGGAAATCCAACGGAATTTTAGGTGAAAGAGTTTCAGCAGTTCATATTGCAGTAAAAGGTGGATGTGAGTGAGTGACGTGTGTGGGGTGAGAGATTCCCTGGGCTACAGGAGCTCCTACCGGTCCGACAGAGAGGCAGTGGCTCTCCCACAGTTCAGAAAAGTCCTTAGGCTCAAAGCCGCTCCTTAGCTCGTTGGGTAACTGGGAAACCTGACCTGTGTAAATAAGCAAAGGCCCCAATGAATCATATGTACATATCAAATAAAGTCAAGTGCTAATAAATTATAACATTGTTGTGCACACAGTTCAATTCATAGCACTAATTGCACTGGAAGCTCTTCAGCATAAATAAAATTTATATCAAATAATATTTGTCATATTCTAATTATCAATAATCAATAAAGTGCATTAATTGCATAAGATAGCAGCAATTCGATGAATAAAGTCAAGCACAGTTAAGTGTTAAAGTGCTAAGATAAAGTGCATAGTTAATGAATACTAATTAAATAACCTTATGTTCAATCCAAAAATATTCAGTGAAATAATCACTTAAAATGACAATAAATAGATTTGACATTGTTGTATCTCCATATAAATAACATTTGCACATTTAATATTTGGTGTCACTTAGAGAAATATTCATATTTGAGAGAACAAGGTACAAACTCTGTAGTAAAACATCAGGCTAACCGCTCCTATCTAAATGCATGGAAGCGGCCAGGCTGCCTCAGCACAACAACGTTTCACTCACCAATTCCGCGGATAGCGCCGCATATAACCGCCCTTTCGATTGGGTTTTGGACACGGCAGCCGACGGCTCCTGTGGGTGAAGTGAACCGTAAATATCAAGTGAAAATGTGAATGATTAACAAGCGAAACCGAGTGAAAACACGGCGTCTGAGCTAACTGAATCTCCGCGGCAGGAAATACACATGTGATTGGCGCCACAGGTCACATGATCGCGTGACGTCACCAGAAAACTAACGCACTGATTGGTTAACTAACGATGGGGATGGTGCGTGACTACGTCAGACGCACAGTGAGACTAATCAAGGCAAAAATGAGCGGAGAATAACAGATGACTCAGGATTTGTTACCTGGGTTACATCTGGCAATAGGAAAGTCCAGGATCCAGTTACAGTGTTATAGTTTGTGTTATAAGGAAAACTATGGAGACTTTTGTGGCATTTTTGTATCAACCACCTTCATATTAAAGCTGCACTGTGTAACTTTTTGGTTGAGGGTCCGTCACCTTCTTGTGTCTATGGATACGTCATTGCTCTGCCTGGAATCTTCCACAGTGTGACATTAAACAGCTCTGCTACACCTTTATTCAATTACAGGTTTTATAGCTAAAAAATACAGGAATTCTGACTATGAGCTCTTGCCTCTGCACAGATCCGACCTGTAAAAAAGCATTTGACGGACCCTCCACCAGGAAAGTTCCACAATGCACCTTTATCTCTGACAATAATACTGTTTTTGTAGCTAATCTTTCTTTGTTCTTTGTCTCTTTTGTTGTTATTCCTGAACTCAGCAACAGTGTGTGGTCAAAAAAAAAAGCATCAATACAAGATCTTGGTGAAAAATGAATGCAACACTGGATGGAAATAAATCTTGTGACACAGAAGAAGCTCATCGAAACAATGCCACATGAATGCATTCATTTTTAACTAAGATCTTGCATTGGTGATGGTCGAGTCTGAGCGCTGCGCAAAGCTTCTCCAACACATCCCAAAGATCCTCATTGTGGTGAATGTCTGGAGTGTGGTGGCCGATCCATGTGTGAAAATGGAAATGTGTTTCCTGCTCCCTGAACCACTCTGTCACAATCTGAGCCTGATGAATCCTGCCATTGTCATCTCGGAATATGCTTGTGCCATCAGGGAAGATATTTATAGAATAACCTGGTCATTCAGTATCTTCAGGTTCAGCTGACCTCGTTCTTTGAGCACACACTGTTACTGAAAATGGACCTGACTAACTGCAGCGACCTCGTGCCTGTTTGCTCAGTTAAATCCAGACGGAGACTTTTTTTGTGCGTATTTGCGTCGTGAACACGTGAGCAGAAACGACAGTCTGTGCAGTCGCCTTTTGAACTCTTCTCTGTCTCATCCCTCCAGCTCATTGGCACTGATGTTGAATTCATAATCTTGGCACAGACTCTTCATGTTAAACGAATCAGACGGGCTGAGCTACACTGTTGAGTTGTGTTGTTAGTTTTGTTTATGGGCAAAAACATCTCAAGCACCGACTGAAACTATCCCTATATTCTAATTTTCTGAATAGTGGCATTTGTCGACTAATATATGGTGTATGTTGGGTGTGATGGGAATTTCTTACTTTCTTTAGCAGTTGTGAGTTCCCAGTTCTCTAAACCCACAGAATTCACTCTTTAGCTTAACAAAGTAAGAAATTCCCCTCACACCCACATGCAGTGGTGTGACCTGCTGGTCCTGGGGCATCTCAAGGCAGGTCACTCTGTTCTGTCTTTATCCAGCATTGTTAAAACAACAGGCTGTTGTTCTGTTCTCATCATTTAGAATTATTTATACCCTTGGGTTCAATCTGATCAGTTCCCCAGCTCACCCAGACAAGTAGTTTAGAAGTGTTGAGATCAATCCTATCGTATGTTTTACCTCATGTTGATGACGTTTGTCGACTGTATAAGAAGCCTCTTTTTGTTTTGCCGTTCAGATCAGGGAGAGACAGACAGTTTGGTTTTATTTATTTCTCTGTAATTGTGGCACAATCGCTTAATCCAGACTCTTTGATTTCAGACAACTTTTCTCCAGTTTTTAGTTTTCTCAGATTTAAAAATCCACAACATCGGAATAAATCTTACACATACACCTTTGTATGTGTAACTTTTCTGGAGAAAGGTATATCACCTGCTCGGGAAAGTTCCACAGTATGGCATTTATTAAAGGACCTATATCATCATATGGACTGGTGAGCTTTAAGTCATGTAGGACTGTCCATATGCCATCGCACACATAGCTGGAGTTGTGTTTTGTTTCATTCTCACATGTTTGTGTCGTCCTTTGTTAAGAGTTTGTCTAATAACAGGTCAAAATGCTCTTCCACCTTGTGATGTTGTGATGAGCGTTTTAGTTTTCAAGTGAACAGCTCCTTTTACCTTTACTTCAGTCAAGATTGGCAATTCTAGGGCTGAAATGATCCAAATGATTCTAGTGAAGGTGTGTGGAGTTTAAAAACACAGTGGAGCACTTCCTGTATTACCACATGACATCACAAGGTGGAATAGAGTGTTTTCGATTTGAGAGAAGGGGCTAAATATGCTTGTGAATAAAACTTTAGGTATGTTTTTGATGAGGCAACAGTATTATAACATAAATCAGAAATCAGTGTAATATTTGATCGCTTCTCCACAGATCTGGTCTGTAACGTACCCAGCTGACATCGCCTTCTTGTCCCCGTGGAGATACAAGCCACACTGTTGAACATTTCCAGGCAAAGCAATAAAAACCATCTCCACAGAGATGAGCAGTTGACTTTTCGGAGCGAGTGTGGCTGTTGTTGTTGTTGATGGCCAAAGCTCGTCCCCAGAGCTCAGAGAGACAGAGGCTTTCTGTTTGGTTTCCACAGTTCCACATTTCACAGCAAATCTGAGGTGTGAGCTGGAGGCGGGGTCTATGAAAATGTTAAAAGTGTTAAAGGGCCCATATTACTCCATTCTATCGGAGCGAAAAACGGAAAACACTCTGTTCCACCTTGTGATGTCATGTGGTATTACAGGAAGTGCTCCACTGTGCACCTTCATTGGAATCATTTGGATAACTTCAGATCTGGAATTGCCGATCTCTACTGAACTAAAGGTAAAAGGAGCTGTTCACTTGGAAACTGCCACTTCATGACATCACAAGGTGGAATACAACATTTTGAGCTTTGAAGATGTAGACAAACTAATAATAAAGGATTGCAATGGTGTGTGAATGAAACAAAACACAACATTATAACAGTCAGTTTTGTGTAATATCTTCCTCAAGTGTATTTGCAATATATATATATATGATTTTCTATCGATTTGGAGGTAAATGAACACCTTAGCATTTTTGTTCATTTTATTTTTATTTATAATTTTGTAACATGTCCTCTGTAATGGACACCAGGGACATTTTGGTGTTAAATCCATGTGAACAAAACAAAAAAGACTTTTCTGATGACCAACATCTCTGACAAGCTTCTACAGTCGCCTCAAAATATTTTAGACTTTTTCATTTCTTTATTATTATTATTTTTTTTAATCATACTGCAGTTACAAACTAACTCCTATTAGGTTATTTTTTTATCCTGGACATGACAGTGCCCTATAATCCCCCAGCCCTGTTTAGGCCAAGGAACCAAGGAGTCCTCCCATTAAAAGGCCATCTCAAAACTCAATGTCCACCATAAAGGACACAAATGAACAACCAGGTCTCAGGAATATGTAGGACCTATACATATGATCTTTTTGGAGTTGTAGCATTGTTCTGTTGTGGGAAAAATATGTCTGTGTGTATTTGGCACCAGGGATTTCTCAATAGTGGTGATTTCAGTGTCTTTTCTAATTTACATGTTCACTTGGTGCACTCCAAAATGGCATATTTCTTCATTAAATAACGGTGTGAATCTGTTTTAATCCAAGGAACACTTGGCAATCCCAAAAAGCGCTCTTGTGTTCCTTTTCCAGTGATGGGAAGAACTGGCGGTTTTCACATTCTATAGAATCTGATCATGTCTTACGCTTAGATGGAGGCAAGAGGCAGAGTTCCCTATTAACAACACTGTACTTTATCATGAAATATCTTAAAAGTTTATTTACAAATCTTTAATTTTCTATTGGTGACTAAGCCCATTAACTTTCTGTATTACAACAAAAACCTACATTTTAACTGCCCCCCATCTGAATTAAATATTATCTATATATATAGGATGTTGTGATGTCACCTGAAACCCAGCAATACTTTGTACATGTATTTAGTTAGAGAATACTGCATTCCTGAATTAAAATGTATTTTGTAGCATGTTCTGATACATGGTCCTATCAGAGTACTGTGTTCTGAATACTTAGAATACTTTTACACAGACTAAACTCCTTTTTACTTTTTTAAAAGCATTTCCTATCACTAAATGGAGAAGGGAAAATCACACACCCATAAGCAATAAGACCAGTGTTTTCTATCATTTTTATACGCCCGTTGTAAGACGGGACGTATTATGGTATGGCGCTGTCCGTCCGTCCGTCTGTGGACACTTCAAAGCTTTGAAGTCTTTGAAGCTTTGTCTTCATGAAGAGGCAAAACATGTGGGGCATGCGCCGATATATATATAAGGTATACTGTATTTGTGTATTTTATTGTATATTTTTGTATCGATCCATGCTGTAGGTCAGTGGTATCAATTTTATGTGACTTCAGGTTTTTTCACACTTGTTCTATTGGTAGTGAACTGCCTTATTGTGCTTACCGGTGTGTGCCATAGAACGCCAGTATTGGAATCTTCCAAACTGCACCAACAATTCATCTTTAACTAGGTTTGACAAATTCCAACTTAATTCTATATACAATAATTCAAAGTACGGGCGTATTTTGCCCCGCTGGAGGAGCTCTTGTTATCATTATTTCTGTGCAGTTTGAAATTACTTGATCAAACACTAGGGGTAGAACAAGATATGAGACAAAATTGCCACAAAATCGTGCACACAGGAGAAAACTGTGAGATTTGTTTATATTTGGATTGGACAAAAAAAAGGGTCCCATGTTGGTGAGGTCCATCTTTTACAGTTGGAAAACGCAGTAGTAGAATGGAAACAAATATATGAAATCAAATAAATATGTTACATGTTTGTCTTGTCTCGTTCTCTTGTCTCTTATATCTCGTCTCACTTTGTGGAAATGAGATCTCATCCCTGTCAAATACTGTGCTCCTTTGATTTTAGAATACAACATTCGGAGCACCACCAAATGAAAAAGTAACTGTACAGAATACAGTTACACAAAATTAATATTCAGAACAGGTATTATCACACAGGTAGATAATCAATAGTGTCTGTAATACTGAAGCCGATCCACCAGGGGTTTTGTTATATCCCCTCACCCCCCCTACCCCACACCAGCCTTCGGCCCTGAGGTCAGGGATGCGCAGACTGTCCCTTTCACGTATAATCAGCAGGAAATGGAGGCACAGCTGGAATGATAGACTCAGGGTTATTACCTGGAGTCCAGAATGACCTTTGTGTTTTCATACACAGGGACATTTACAGGCCTGTCGGGATAATAAGTATTTGAAGCTTCGTGTTCTTTTCGTTTTTGAGTTTGTTTCAAGGGAGAAACAGTAATCATACACATACTACATATACACTGTAAACAACAGAAAAGCACATTTCTTGAAAAGGAGCGAGAAAAAGAAAAACTTATTTTAACCCCTTGTCAGGGTTTGGTGTTTGTTATGTGTTCCCCCTCCCTTCTGTGTCTGTCTGCTCCTCTCGGGGGTGGGGCTGGGCTCATGCTGCAGTGTGGATCACCTGCAGCTCATTGTCTAATCAGCCCCAGTACTTAGTCCTGTCCTTTGTTCTGTGTCAGTTCATTCCTCATCCATCCCTTGTCTATGTCCTTGTCCTGCTTGTCCACATCGTCCTGCCTGCCCTTGTCATCCAGTCTGTCTACCCGTGAGTCTACCCCAGTGTCTTCCCTTCGTCTATGTCTCCAGCCAGTTCCCATCACCACATCCTTCAATCCCGACAATAAACCTGTTTAACAGCTACCTGCGCCTCTGTCGCTGCTTTGGGGTCCTCAACCTCACTCAAACCATGACAGAATGAACTGACCACTTGGACCCCGCAGAGTGTAGAGCAACGGCAGGCTCCAATTCCCAGCTGCCTCGTTTGTCCTCACCTGTTCCTCTGGAGCGTTATGCAACAGCCTCTAGCCCTACTCCTGCCCCAGCTCCTGTCTTCTCTGCCTCCATGTCCCTTGAACTTTGTGCGCCGCCGCTGGACACCGTTCTCCATCCGGGGTGGCAGATTCCCTTCTTGGACCACCACTGGATACTCTTCTCCGTCTGGGGTGGTCAATTCCCTTGTGCGTCATCGCTAGACACTGTTTTCCGTCTGGGGTGGTCGATTCCCTTCCTGGACCACCGCTGGACATTTGTCTCCGTCTGGGGTGGCTGTATCCCTTCTTCTGCCGCTGCTGGACACTCGTTTCCGTCTGGGGTGGCAGATTCCCTTCCTGGGCTGCCGCTGGACATTTGTCTCTGTCTGGGGTGGTCGATTCCCTTCTTCTGCCACTGCTGGACACTCTTTTTCCTCCGGGGTGGCTGTGTCCCTTCTTCTGCTGCTGCTGGACACTCGTTTCCGTCCGGGGTGGCTGTGTCCCTTCTTCTGCTGCTGCTGGACACTCGTTTCCGTCCGGGGTGGCTGTGTCCCTTCTTCTGCTGCTGCTGGACACTCGTTTCCGTCCGGGGTGGCTGTGTCCCTTCTTCTGCCGCTGCTGGACACTCGTTTCCGTCTGGGGTGGCAGATTCCCTTCTTCTGCCGCTGCTGGACACTCGTTTCCGTCCGGGGTGGCTGTGTCCCTTCCTGGGCTGCTGCTGGTCGCTCCTCTACATCCTGGGTGCCAGTTTCCCTGTGTCAATCCCGGCAATAAACCTGTTTAACAGCTGCCTGCGCCTCTGTCTCTGCTTTGGGGTCCTCAACCACACTCAAACCATGACACACCTCTGTTCGTGGCATAGTTTCAAAAATGATGTGGTTGCTTGTGTATTCTGATATGTACACACATAGCACATAGCAAAATAAATTACCGTATTTTTTGGACTATAAATCACACTTTTTTCAGGGTTTGGGTGGTCCTGGGACTTATACTCAGGTGCGACTTGTATATGAAATATATATTTCACATCTAAATAAGAAATGGCCCTTACTGGAAAATGTAAACATGGGCAAGGTACAAACCCGAGGCACCGACTGAATATATAAAAAGTCCTTTATTACATTGAGGGACACCAACACGTTTTTATTCTTTATTGTGCATTTTTTGGCTGGCGCGACTTATAGTCTGGAATATACGGTACATACTATGCATAGTTAATATAATTTTGATCCAATTTCTTTTTTTCTTTTTTTTTTGGACTGTACTGTATCATGTATTACAGTTACTTTTTAAAACTTTTTTATCTGTATACTTTTTTTTCATTTAACTATTATTAAATGTAGAATTTATTCATTACAGGTGTTTCTATTGCTCAAACATACAATAACTCCTACTGTGAATAAGGGCGAATCTCCACAGATCTGACCTGTAATTTAGCGTAGTGCTGTAACCTGCTCGTCTCCCTTGTGATAGACAGGTTTAATTTACATTGCAGAACATTCTAGGCAAAGCAATAGCATTTCCATGGTAACAGGCAGGTGCACCTTTAAGAGTCATAGATATTGATGAACTGTTCAACTGTTTTCAAAAACACATTCTCTGTCAGTGCAAAGACAAGATGCAGGCCATAAGTTAAGAGTAATGATGGTGACGGGTCTGTAGATATCAGTCAGATTAGTTTTGTTGAAGGATCCATCTCATCATTTTGACAAAAATCAGATTTCTGTCACCTCAGCTTTCCTCATTGATTCTACTTTCCTCACAACAGCTCAAAACTCACCTTGTCCTCATTTACAGACTGTGTCCTCACTGCTTGTCCAGAGGTTCATTTGATCTTCCAGTAACTTATGTTATTAGGTTCTTTTTTCTAACCAAGAGTTTGGTTTCATACCTGACAGTTTGGACTGCTCCCTGCGCTCTTCCTCAGTGGCCACTTCCTCAGGACAGTATCCCAGGTGTGTGAGAGTAAAAAAGCCCCTTCGCCCCAGTTTATAGTCCTGTGGGCACATTTCTGTATTTCTCTTTTCTCTTTAATCCAGCAACGATGTCTGTTGTCCTCTGTTCACTCTCACACACCTGGGATACTGTCCTAGTAGAACCTAATAACATCCTTGCTGCTTGTTTTGTTGTTGTTGTTTTGTGTTACTTTATTGTGAAGCGTCCTTGAGTTACTGTGAAAAGCGATATATAAAATTGATGTCTTATTGTTATTATGGCCTGATGTGGTGTTGTATGACTCCGCTGTGTGCGGTCAAAGTCCCTGTGGAGAACGCAAAACTCGAGGTTGTTTAATGCGCTGTTACACGGCTACAAACGGAAAAGTGTCAACTGTGAATGTGAAAAGCCTGTTGCCTGTCTGTAAATAACCAAAATATCAGTTATTTCAGTGTTTTGAATGAAGCTCGTCCCAGAGTAGTTGTTTATCTGTTGCTATGGTGATGTCATGGTGATGGCCACAGAGCGGTGATACAGAAGACATTTGGCTGTAGCCGGGCTACTTGTGCGTTATGCAGTGTGAACACACAGCAGTTAGACATTAAAGTTCTCACTGACATTGGTATAACATGTAATATTGTATTTTTAAAAAAATCTAACTTAAGATTCTGAGGTTTTTGCGTCACTCATTGATTTTGCTGAATCCTTGATCTTTCTCAGTCCCCTGTGATATTTTTTCCCCTTTTTTCACCCCATGTTTTTTTTTTCCAATCCAATCCAATCCACTTTATTTATATAGCACATTTCATAAACTGAAAGCGTTTCCAAAGTGCTGCACAAAACCATCATTTAAAATAAACAAATAACTACAGAAACTGTTTAAAATAAACAAGTAATCAAATGCCCTACCAGAGTGCAGACAAATAAATATACCATAAAATAATAAAAACAATAAAAGATAAAAACACTAAAAAATAAAAAAATTAATAAAAAATAAATACTCTAAGAACAATAAAATAATAAAAAACCCTAAAATATAATAAAAGACACAGAGGACCACACAACTCACGCGGTGTTAAAAGCCAGAGAATAAAAGTGGGTCTTAAGACGAGACTTAAAACACTCCACTGTGGGAGCTGCTCGGACGTGGGGGCAGAGCTGCTCCACAGTTTAGGACCAACCACAGAAAAAGCTCTGTCCTCTGGATTTAAGTCTGGTCTTAGGCACCACGAAGCTGGAGCTGCCTCAGACCTTCAGAGCCGGAGTGTAGATTTGGATGAGGTCCGAGATGTAATCCGGGCCAGTCCATTCAAAGCTTTAAAACAAACAATAAAATTTTAAAATCAATTCTAAAATGAACAGGAAGCCAGTGCAAAGACGCAAGAATTGGAGTGATGTGCTCACGCTTTTGATTCCCTGTTAAAAGTCGTACAAGCAGAGTTCTGGACTAACTGTAACGTGAAAGAGCATTTTGTGCAATGCCAGTGTAAGAGCATTACAGTCGCCCAGACGCTGAAGAAATAAAAGCGCGGAACGACTTGTTCAAAGTGCTTAAAACTTAAAAACGCTTAACTTTGGATAAAAGGCGAAGATGATAAAAGCCTGATTTAACGACTGTGTTGGATCTGCTTGCTGGAGTTTAAAATCCCTGTCCATGGTGACGCCAAGGTTGGTATAAGGGATGAACATTATCTTTAAAGGGGCCCAAGTCCAATGAGGGATCAGTGGGCCCAAAGAGCACAATTTCAGTTTTCCCTTCATTCAAACAGAGAAAATTTTGGGCCAACCAAACCTTGACGTCACCAAGGCAGTTCAACAAGGCAGTTCAACAAGGGTATCAGGGGGCCTTTCGCGTGCTTAGAAATCGGAAGATAAATTTGGCAGTCATCAGCGTAAAAATGATATAAAATGCCATGCTTTTAAAAAATTTCACCGAGTGGGAGCAGATAGAGGGTAAAAAGAATAGGGCCAAGAATTGACCCCTGGGGGACTCCACAGTGCAAGCAGACGAGGTGAAGTCCCCCAGCCTGACAGTGCAGGATCTCCCAGAAAGATACGACTTGAACCAGTTTAGGGCGGTCCCCCTGACACCCACACAGTCTTCAAGGCGGTTTAAAAGAGTTGCATGGTCGACTGTGTCAAAAGCAGCAGTCAGGTCTAAAAGCACTAAAATGGCAGAGCTACCACCATCAGTCATTAAAAATAGGTCATTAAAAACCTTTAAAAGTGCAGACTCTGTGCTATGCAGGGCTTTGTATCCTGACTGGAAACTCTATAAAATGCCATGTGATTTTAAATAGGGATGCAATTGACAAAGAACACATTTTTACAATACTTTAGCCAAAAAGGAAGCTTGAGATTGGACGAAAATTTGAAACATTTGATGAGTCCAAACTTGGTTTCTTAAGGAGAGGTTCGATTACAGCCTTTTAAAAATGAAGGTACAACACCAGAGACAAGACTGCTGTTCATAATTTCACATACACTCGAAAGCCAATTGTTGTCCATACCTCCTTAAATAACCTTGGAGTGGACGGGGTCAATAGGACTGACTAAGCTTTAAGCTCATTAGCTATTTTAGAGAGAATCTCCAAAGACACTGGCTCAAATTTACAAAAAATAGCTGAGCAAGACATGCTTATTCGTGGAACAGCAGAAGGACAGTTTAAGTTGGCTCTAATCAGCGCAACCTTCTCTGTGAAATAAGATAAAAACTGTTCACATTTTTCAGAACAAGAATCTAAAATAGTGGATTTGGATGGGTTCAAACAGACCCAATTGTTTGAAATAAAATACGAGGATTATTGACATTTGTCAAAACCAAGTTTGAAAAATATTTCTCTGTTCCTCTTTAACAGATTTCTGATACATTTTTAAACTGTCTCTAAAATTTCATAAGACACTTGCAAATTATCACTTTTCCACTTCCTTTCCGCCTGCCTACATCTGGCGCTTCTGGCCTCACGAAAGTGGTGTCATTTATCCATGGCACCGGGTTTGACTCTGGGGCACGAGCTTTTTGTGGAGCTACAGAGTCCATGACTGTAGTGCACGCGAGCCATAAAAGAGTTTTGTAATTTCTTCAGTGTCCTGAAAGCCGGCGTCACCCAGGTCTGGCACATTTTTCATAAAAAAAGACGAAAATGACGCCGCAGTGTCCGGTTTTAGGATGCGGCAGTGACGCACTGAAATAGGCTTCAGACAGTCGCGCAGAATAAAATCAAACAAAATAGGACAATGGTCAGACATGACAGCATCCCCAACCAATACATTGTTAATGGACAAATTGCCTGAGATCACCAGATCCAATGTGTGGCCATGTATCTGCGTGGGTTCTTTCACATGTTGCACCAAGTTAAAACCATCAATCAATTCCATAAAATCTTTTGCCATAGGCGCAGAAAGACAACAAATATGCAAATTAAAATCACCAACCAATAAAATTTTATCATAGTTTTTTATACGGTCAGACCATGCATGTCCCTGATTGGCTAATCCACCTGTCAATCATGCCCATCAGAACTGAAGAGAGCATCAGGGGAGATTATGGAAACTGTGATGAGGGAGAAGGTTATAGTCCTCCAGGAGGCCCCATCTCATAACCTGGGTTTAGATCAGGCTCAAAGTCAAGTCCTGTTCATCTCACCTGTTCTTGGACCATCTGTGTAGGACAGAGACGACAGATCAATACATACACATCAATACAATCAATCTTGGAACGCCCTTAGAGGCTACTGTTGTTGCGATTTTGGGCGCTACAAAAATAAATTGAATTGAATTGAAATTGAATTGAATTGAATCAGCAGAAACACTTGGAGAGTGATGCAAGGTGAGCAAACTGTAATTACAAATAACTAAAGTCAAAGGTCATATTACGTAACATTAACTCGTGTGAGCTTTAGGCCCTGTTGGAATGATTTTACCTCCTCAAAAACAGACCTGGAGTTGTTTTGTTTCATTCATGTTTAAATAATCTTTTCTAATTAGTCCGAAATCTCCAAAGCTTAGGTTACATTTACACTGAAACGAATCAATCAGAAATGATTTGTGTTCAGACACATCATTTCTGTGTCCACGAAACGCTGGTCACATGACTAGGCTGGCATCACGATGTCATGTGGGAGGTAAAAACAAGGACGTGATGCATTGTCTCTGAAGTTGCAGCAGCCAATTTCAAGCCGAGGAAGACGGCAAGTGTGAAAACAGTCTTTTCATGGGCCGACGCTGTTTTGTGTTTGTCTGGTTTGTTTAAACCGTTTTCCACAACAGCATCACGTGACCGATGTCATGAACCCAGCGAATCAGAAAGACGCAGGTCACAGTGACGTGGCCCCATAAGGACAGCGACTAGAGCTTCTACGTCCGCTTATCACATTTTTTTGTGGATTTCGTGAATTCATGGGAGCTGGCAGCACCAGATCGTTCCATCTCTGGAGCCATTTTCCATCAGATTAGTGTGGACGAACACTGCATCTGCGATGAAAATGCCTCAAAGACGTACTAGTGTGGATGGGCCTCAGAATCTGCATCCGAATCACTTCCACTTCGTGATCTCATGAAGCGTTAGTTTTCAAATGAACAGCTCCTTTTACCTTTCTTTCAGTAGAGATGTGCAATTCCAGGGTTGAAATATTTTTTTTTTTTAAATCTAGTGAAAGTGTGTGGAGTTTAAAAACACAGTGGAGCACATGACCTCACAATGTGGAACAGAGTATTTCCCACTTGAGAGAAGAACTCAACTGTGTGATGAGGAAACTACATTAGAACACAGATCAGAAAATAGTGCCATATGAGCCCTTTAACTAGAGATAAAGTCTGATGTGAAACAACAAACCCCCATGAACAGGACTGAAAAATAAATCAAATGAAATCAATAAGTTACACAGTTGCACAGTTACATTTGCTGTGCTTTAAAATCAACAATAATGTAATACTATATTTCTCCCCTCTTCCTCCCTCCCTCTTTACTCTTCTGCTCTGTCTCTATCCCTCTTTCCACCTCCTCTTCTCCTCTTCCTCTCTCTCTCTCTCTCACTCCCCTCCTTCTCTATACTCTTTCTTTCTAATGGCTAATTCCAGTAGTTAATTTGCACTTCATTAAACTGACTGATGAAACTGACGTCAAAAAATGTATTTACATATTTCTCCAAAGTCACTGAACTCCTCCTCTTAGCTGCACGTGGAAAGACTGGAGACAAAATACATAGAAATATTACACCGTTCAAGGCTATTTCTTTCATTCTTTCATTGTCCCAAATCTCAAATTGTATGAACATAACAGGAAATAGGCCCGAGCGCCAGAGGCTGGCAAAGGGCCTATTCGTATCGCAGAGCGATGCTCTTAGGGGGCGGAAACTAAAATGAGTCGCCCGTAGTGACCAGGGACCCTCGCCATGATGTAGCAATGTGCCAGAGGTTTCCGAAAATGTATAGTTTGTCGGCCAAAAAAAAGCGGAACATTGTTCTTGTATCAGAATATTTAGGCCCGAGTCCCTACAGGGCGTAGAGCCTTTTGCTTTCGCAACGATGATGCCTGGGCGAAGCACTCAACTTCGTCCCTCGATCGCCCCCTGCGTGAACAGCAGTATCCAAGCAACCCACGCCGAAGGCATGGGACATGAATATTTGTTCTTGCTAACAAGTCATCGTCAACAAAGTTGAGCACAAAGCTCTCCAGTCCCCCAAACACACTCCTGACATCAAGCTGTATCCAAGCCCCCAGGCCAAAGGCATGGCCCATATTAGCTGCTAAAATGAATGAATGAACGCCGTGTCGGCCGAATGCGATGAGCGGCCCGCGAGGGCCATTTGATGCCGCTTGCGGCTTTAATCTTCTTTTTTTTTTTTCTCCTAATGCACTTACTCATTTTTCACCCAGTGAACAATGTCGAAAACTCACGAAATTTGGCCACATGCGAAAAAGTCTGCCTCTCTAACTTTTGTCTATTTCCATTTTCAATAAATAAATAAAATGGCTCGTCAGCGCCCCCTAACATCACAAAAATTCATTAGGGAATACGAATGACACCAAAAAAAATTGCCACGTAGAATCATAAAATTTAAGACAGAAGTTGATCATGACAAGACAAGTAAAAAATATTATTATGGCCACGCCCCCTGACACACCAGAAGGCGGCCATCTTGGATTAAAATTTGTGAAGCTGAAACGCACTCCTCCAAAGGCGCTAAACCTAACGGCTTCAAATTTGGTCCACACTATCTCCAGGTCGGGACCATCAAAAGTTATCCACAGCTCCCAAATCCGTCTGACGGTCTCTGAGCAGTGAAGCCACAAAAATGGACACAAGTTTTGAATATTTACAAATTGCTCCTATTTGCTCAAACATACGGTGGCTCGCAAGCCGCAAGTGTAAAAAATATTTTCAATTTTTTTTTTAGATATTATCTCGTTATTTTGAGATAATAAGTCATTATTTCGAGATAATAAGTCGTTATTTCGAGATAATTCATAAGTGTAAAAAAAAAATGAAAAAAAATTGGGGGGGAGATATTATCTCGTTATTTCGAGATAATTCAAAAGTGTAAAAAAATTTGTTTTGTATTTTTATTTTTTTAAGATTATCTCGTTATTTCGAGATACTGTCTCGTTATTTCGATATAATATTATGTTGTCTAAGGTTGATATTTATTATTATTGTGATATTATTGTAATATTGTTATCAGCCACTAGAGGGCAGACGATGATAGCAGACGGCAGAGCAGTGTGTACAGATACACGACTCTGGCAGACGCCCATTCAAAAGTCAGTACTCAAGAACCTATAACTTTAAACATCATCTAGGCAGTTCAAGACCCCGAATTGTGGTTTACATTTGTGTTTTGTTCTTTCTTCCATTTTGTGTGGAAACAAAATAGGTTAAAGTTTGTAAAGAAAAGCAAATTAGAGCGCATCAAACCCCTGTCCCGAATTTCAGCCAATCTCCATGTTAAAATGGGTTAAATGAGCCTACTCCATTAAACATTAAACAACCTTAAACAAGAGACTCTCTAGCTCTAAGATGAATAATATTGCATGTTCAGACAGTTTAACGCCCTCAGACCTCCCCGTGCAGCGGCTTCTCTCCCTCTCTGACGCTCTCAGCCTCTCTGTCTCTCACATATGGTCTCTGTGGCGGAGCATCAGACAGAAGCGGCTCAACACACTCAGCATTCCAGTAATACAAGAAAATGGATTCGGTAGAAAACTGTGGAGTTTTTGTACCGCCGTTGTTTTACATCTCTAACAGTAATTTATAAAACTTATTACGTACTGTATGTATCACGTATGAAATCACATTCGTGCCATAAACCCATAACTAGTGGTATCACTAGCTTGACATGTGACCATTATGAGGAAATTTTGCCAGAGCCGCATGTCTCTATATATTGCTCTGCCGTCTGCTATCATCGTCTGCCCTCTAGTGGCTGATAACAATATTACAATAATATCATAATAATAATAAATATCAACCTTAGACAACATATTATCTCGAAATAACGAGATAATATCTCGAAATAACAAGATAGTATCTCGAAATAACGAGATATCTCCAAAAATATATATTTTTTTTTTTCATTTTTTTTTTTTTACACTTCTGAATTATCTCGAAATAACGACATATTATCTCGAAATAACGAGATAATATCTCATAATAACGAGATCATATCTCAATTTTTTTATTTATTTTTTAAATATTTTTTACACTTGCAGCTCAGAGCCAACGTACAAACAAACTCTGATTTCAATTCAATTTGACACAGTTCTTAAACCCTCTACCCTAAAGCTACTGAATGTGAAAATATTTAATTTGGTGCATTAGCGCCCCCTACAGATTGAAATAAAATGTGACCCCCCAAACACATTAAAAAACTCACCAAACTTTGCCAAAAATTCAGAAATGATGAGACATTCGAGAAAATATAGGTTTCATGCATGGAGATCAAAAAATGGAGATGTACTCGAATATTAGGCTCCGCCCACTTCTATGGGAGCCGTCCCAGCTCAACTTTGTCGTGGCGCCACGAAATTCGGTACACACATTCGTCACGTGAAGACAAACAACAAATATTATTATGGCCATGTCCCCTGACAAAGCAGAAGGCGGCCATCTTGGATTGAAATCTTCAAAATGCAGAGTCAGCCTTTTCACTCATGTTGCGTTTGAACTCACTCCTCTGAAGGCGCTTCACCCACAGGGCTGAAAATCACTGTACATCATCTAGAGAAGTGCAGCTTCAAATGTTACCTCCATTTTTTTAAAAACTGTCTCGGTTTACGAGCGGCAAAGCCACAAAGTTCAATCCAAATTTAGACAATATTCAATGTGAAGATTTGCTCCCGTTGGCACAGACTCAGTCCGATTGTGCTGAAATTTGAATCACTGATGCTGATCTCAGCCTGAATATAAAACACTATAAAGTATAAGAAAGATTACACTATAGCGCCCCCTAGACATGAAACGTCAGCATTATTGGATTTGTACCAAATTTGGGAATTGAATTCTGTGCATGACTACGAGCAAAAAAAAATATTACAGACATGGGGAATTTTTCACTGTTGACCACCAGGGGCGCAAAGACTCCTCAAAATTCAATTGAAGGTGCACTATGTAATTTTTCTGATGGAGGATGTGTTGGCCTGGGAAATTTGAATCACTGATGCGTGATCTCGGCCTCTGCATTTGCACGGTGCGATGTGCAGAGCACGCCGTTTGTGGGGCACAGTGTTTGCGGGCGTGGAGTAGGCGCACGCGAGGGCCGATCATCGCCGCTTGCGGCTATATTTTTACTTCACATTTACATAGTTGAATCTAATAATAATAAATTTTATTTATATAGCGCTTTTCACGATACTCAAAGACGCTTCACAAATATAACAATACAAGGAACACAACATAACATTACAAATACAACATTAAGTTCATAAAATTAAACGTTCAGAGAGAACATGTTAAAATTACAAATTAAAAGCAGCTTTAAACAGGTGGGTCTTGAGGTTGTTTTTGAAAGTTGGGAGATCGGTGCAGTCTCTGAGTTGTTGTGGTAGTGAGTTCCAGAGGGTGGGGGCAGCGATGGAGAAGGCTCTGTCTCCCCAGGTTCGGAGCTTGGTCCTGCAGGGGAGGGACAGGAGGTTTGCATCGGAGGAGCGGAGGGAGCGGGATGGGGTGTGGCGGTGGAGCAGGTCTGTGAGGTAGGATGGGGCCAGATTGTGGAGGGCTTTGAAGGTGATGAGGAGGACTTTGAACTGTATGCGCTGAGGGATGGGGAGCCAGTGGAGGTTCTGGAGTACGGGAGTGATGTGTTCACGGGAGCGTGTGTGTGTGTGTGTGTGTGTGAGGAGACGGGCAGCAGAGTTTTGAATGTATTGTAGCTTATTGAGTGTTTTGGAGGATGTACCATAGAGAATGCTATTGCAGTAATCTAATCTTGAAGTGATGAAGGCATGAATCAGGGTTTCGGCAGCAGAGAAGGAAAGTGATGAGCGGAGACAGGCGATGTTTTTGAGGTGGAAAAATGCAGTCTGGGTTATTTGGTTGACATGCTGTTCAAAAGAGAGATTGGAGTCAAAAAGAAAACCAAGGTTGCGGATAACAGGTGATGGAGTCAGAGTGTTATTGTCAAAGGTCAACTGAAAATTTTGAAAGGATTTGGAGATGTTTTTGGGACCAATTATGATAATGTCAGTTTTATTACTGTTGAGTTTGAGAAAGTTTTGTTGTAACCAGGTTTTAATTTCAATTAAACAGTGGGTGAGTGTGGAGTGAGTTGTGGAGTTGATGGATTTTGTGGAAATGTACAATTGTATGTCGTCAGCGTAGCAGTGGAACTGGAGACCATGACGGCGAATGATGTTGCCGAGGGGAATGAGGTAGAGGATGAACAAGAGAGGACCAAGCACCGAACCTTGGGGAACACCTTGCAGCAGGGGAGAAGTGGAGGATGAACAGTTGTAGACCTTGATGAACTGTTGTCGGTTGGAGAGGTAGGATTGAAACCAGGAGAGAGCAGAGCCTGTGATATTAAAGGAGGTTTTGAGACGGGTAAGGAGGATGGAGTGACTGATGGTGTCGAATGCTGCAGTGAGATCCAGGAGAATGAGGATGGAGATGTTACCAGAGTCCGAGGAGAGGAGCAGATCATTTGTTATTTTAACAAGGGCAGTTTCAGTACTGTGTTGTTGGCGGAAACCGGATAACCACAAATAAAGTAAAATGTTCTTAATTTAAGGCATTGCCTCGATATTGTTTTTTCCCCCCCCAGTGTTTCTTTAGTTCAGTAGAGATTTCAATTTCAGGGCTGAAATCCAAATGATTCTAGTGAAGGTGTGTGGAGTTTGAATTGAGTCACATGACATCACAAGGTAGATCAGAGTTTTCTGTTTGAGAGAAGAACTCAGCCTAAATCTGCATGGTTTTTGTATTAAACGTGAATGAAACAAAACACAACTCCAGGTCTGTTTGTGAAGAGGAAACATTAGAACATAGATCAGAAAACAGCATAATATGAGTCCTTTAAAGGAACTGCGTAATATAAAGTGCAAACTAATATTGTATGCAGTTTGATCTTGAAATAGATTACAGAACCAGGCTTAACATGCTTTCCTTTTTCTTCTCCTCCATTTGTCGTGAATAGTACACGCCGTTTTAATGTTTTGATTAGAGGCAAATACGCTGTGAGTGAAGAGTGACTGCTCTGACTACAGCTGGTGTTATGCTCTTATCACATCTAATCTTATGGGCTTGACACTAATGATTCTGAGTGATGCAAACAGGACTGAGGATGTGCTGTTGTTGACACGTTCATGCACGAGGCTCAGTGGAGATTAGCACCAGGTTTACAATTACATAAAGACAGAGGACAGACTGGGTGTCATTGGCTCGTCAGTGTGTTTGTGTGCACTCTGATTACCCCTGGGATCTGCATTAAACAATTGGGGGTCCATCACCTGTTTGTTTCTATGGAGATGTTATTGCTCTGCCTGGAATTTTTCAATTCAATTTATTTTGTAGCGCCCAAAATCGCAACAACAGTTGCCTCTAAGGGCGTTCCAAGATATGGATGAGTAAAACACACACACAGACATATCAAAACAGGAATAAACAACATTCATGTAAAGCAGCAAGTGAAACATTGTCCAGTCATCCCCTGTCCTTAGACCCTCCTTCTCAGCAAGGAAAAAATCCAAAAAACCCAGGGTCCTGGGAAAAAGAAGAAACCTCGGGGAGAACTACAGTGAAGGAGGGATCCACTCCCATGGACGGACAGGCTAAAGATGTCCAGGCCCGTGGGCCAGTTCGGTATGACCACAGCTACCCAGGTGGGGAAGAGCAGGGCGAGGAGGAGGAGGAGAGGGGCGAGGAGGAGGAGCCGGGCGAGGAGGAGGAGCCAGGCGAAGAGGAGGAGCCAGGCGAGGAGGAGGAGCCAGGCGAGGAGGAGGAGCCAGGCGAGGAGGAGGAGAGAGGTCCAGCTGCCATCAGGCGTCTGAAAGAGTTCCACTCCACAGGGGGAGTGGGACAGGGGACAACATGTGAATAGCAATGAACAAACTACAGATGAGAACATAGTGAGTGATGCTGATGAGAAAATAGGAGGAAACAGAGGACAGTGCTCAGGTTGCCTCACTTCCCCCAGCTTGTTATCTCCTGCAGCAGCTTATCTTAGTGACATCAACTAAGTAACCTGGTCATAAGCTATTCCGAAGAGGAAGGTTTTAAGCCTGGTCTTAAATAAAGAGACTGTGGAGCCTGTTTAACATCAACAGGGAGTTGATTCCATAACACAGGAGCTTGGTAACTGAAGGCTCTCCCCCCCACTGTACTTTTAGACACTCTAGGAACCACTAATAATCCTTCTGAGAGTGAAGTGCTCTATTTGGCTGATAGGGGACAATGGCATCCTGAAGATATGATGGGGCCATATTGTTTAAGGCTTTGTATGTCAGAAGGAGAACTTTGAATTTAATTCTAAACTCGACAGGAAGCCAGTGCAGTGATTTTAACACAGGACTGATGTGATCACGTCTTTTAGTTCCTGTTAGGACTCTAGCCGCTGCATTTTGGACCAACTGGAAGCTTCTTAAAGTACCTTTAGTGCAGACGGTGAGCAGAGAATTACAGTAATCTAGTCTGGATGTAACAAATGCATGGATACGTTTTTCGGCATCATTTTTCGGCAAAATTTTTCTGATTTTAGTTATGTTTCGCAGGTGAAAATATGCAGTTTTACAAGCTTGGTTTATATGAGCTGTGAATGAGAGATTTTGGTCAAATACGACTCCAAGGTTTTTTACAGTAGAGCTAGAGGCTATACTCACATTGTCAAGTGAGATTATCTGGTCTGACAGAGAATCTCTCTGACCTTTAGGACCGACAACAATGACCTCTGTTTTTCAGGGTTTAAGAGCAGGTAATTCAGGGTCATCCAGGTTTTGATGTCCTTCACACAGGCACTGAGCTTATCGATTTGATCGGTCTGATTAGGTTTCATTGATAAGTACAGCTGAGTGTCATCAGCATAGCAGTGGAAATTAATGCCATGTTTTCTGGATAATGTTACCTAATGGCAACATATACAGAGTAAACAGGATTGGACCAAGCACAGATCCTTGTGGAACACCGCAAGCTACTTTAGAGCAGGGAGAGGTGCACTGGTTTACACTAACAAACTGGTACCTATCTGATAGATAGGATTTAAACCATTTGAGGGCGGTCCCTCGGACACCTATGTCACATTCTAACCTCTGCAGTAGAATGTTGTGATCAATGGTGTCAAACGCTGCACTGAGGTCCAGTAGGACCAGGACTGAAGCCAGCCCGTTATCAGCAGCTAGTAGCAAATCATTTGTCACTTTAAGCAGAGCAGTTTCTGTGCTGTGGTGAGCTCTGAAACCAGACTGAAATTTTTCATATAAATTATTGCCCTGCAGATGGTGACAAAGCTGTTTCACCACAACTCGTTCCAGAATCTTTGAGAGAACTGGAAGATTCGAGACAGGTCTGTAGTTGGCTAGTTCATCAGGATTTAAGCTAGGTTTTTTCAAAAGCGGTTTAATTACAGCATATTTAAAGGACTGAGGAACAAAGCCATTTTCTAATGACATATTTATTATGTTATGGATGGAACCTATTATTAAGTGGAGAGCTTCTTTGAGGAGTTTGACTGGAATAGGGTCGAGCAAACAAGTTGATGGTTTGGACGACATGATGACTGAGGTAATCTCCGCCTCATCGACAGGAGTAAATTTGTCTAATGCTGTTAGAGGATTTATGTGGGATATTGGTGTTACAGACTGGATTTGCTGAATTTGCTCTGGGCTGATTTTTGGAGTGGCTTCGTTGATCTTGTCTCTAATGGTGTAATTTTGTAATCGAAGAATTCAAGAAAGTCACAGCTGAACTTTGAGGGGAGAAGAGACTCAGGGGCAGTGTGCGAGTTTGTCAGCCTGGCTACAGTGCTGAACAGAAATCTGGGGTTGCTTTTGTTTCCTTCTATTAGGTTTGAATAGTATCTGGTTTGTGCTTTTCGCAGAGCGGCCTTATAAGAGAGCAGGCAGAGCTTCCATGCCTTCAGAGACTGCTCGGAGCGCGAGCGGCGCCAGAGCTTCTCTGTGCGTCTCACGTGTTGTTTGAGTGATCACAGTTCTGGAGTAAACCAAGGAGCCGGAGGTCTTGGTTTAATGCTTTTCTGTTTTAGCGGAGCTGCAACATCGAGAGCAGATTTTAGGGTGAGCATTGTCCTGTCAACAAACTGATCCATGATAATTGGATTAAAGTTGTTCTCATTGTCACAGGGCATATCATTTAATACTGGCTCGATTATTTCTTTGAACTCGGCTACTGATTTTTCTGATATTGTTCTTTTCATTATAGTTTTCTCCTGCAGAGCTGGATAGTCTTTTAGTACGAATTGAAAGGTAATTAAAAATGGTCAGAGAGTATAGGGTTTTGAGGAATTACAAGTAAATCATTAATCTCAATACCATAAATTAGGACGAGGTCAAGAGTGTGATTGTGACAGTGAGTCGGCTTGTTCACACTCTGGGTAAAACCGACCCCATCCAGGAGAGCACCAAAAGCACTGCTGAGGCTCACTGCTGTTATCAACATGAATGTTGAAATCTCCAACTATAACAATCCTTTCCCATTCCAAAACTAAACTTGAAATAAAGTCAGAAAACTCTGTCAGAAACTCGGCATAAGGACCAGGAGGTCGGTAGATTGTTATGAATATAACAGCTCTTTGGTTTTTCCAGTTGGTGCACGTAATAGATAGTGCGAGGCTTTCAAAGGAGCGGAATGTATAATTAGATTTGAGGCTGAGAATTAGGCTGGAGTGAGAAATGACGGCCACACCGCCACCTCCACCTGTGCTCCTGGCACTTTGAAAGTTCACGTGACTTGGAGGTGTAGATTCGTTTAGTCTAACATAGTCATTTTCCTGAAGCCATGTTTCAGTTAAAGCTAGAAGATCAATATCCAATCCAATCCAATCCACTTTATTTATATAGCACATTTCATAAACTGAAAGCGTTTCCAAAGTGCTGCACAAAACCATCATTTAAAATAAACAAATAACCACAGAAACTGTTTAAAATAAACAAGTAATCAAATGCCCTACCAGAGTGCAGACAAATAAATATACCATAAAATAATAAAAACAATAAAAGATAAAAACACTAAAAAAATAAATAAAAATAAAATAAAATTAATAAAAAATAAATACTCTAAGAACAATAAAATAATAAAAAACCCTAAAATATAATAAAAGACACAGAGGACCACACAACTCACGCGGTGTTAAAAGCCAGAGAATAAAAGTGGGTCTTAAGACGAGACTTAAAACACTCCACTGTGGGAGCTGCTCGGACGTGGGGGGGCAGGGCGTTCCACAGTTTAGGACCAACCACAGAAAAAGCTCTGTCCCCTCTGGATTTAAGTCTGGTCTTAGGCACCACGAGCTGGAGCTGGCCCTCAGACCTCAGAGCGCGCGCCGGAGTGTAGATTTGGATGAGGTCCGAGATGTAATCCGGGGCCAGTCCATTCAAAGCTTTAAAAACAAACAATAAAATTTTAAAATCAATTCTAAAATGAACAGGAAGCCAGTGCAAAGACGCAAGAATTGGGGTGATGTGCTCACGTTTTTTGATTCCTGTTAAAAGTCGTGCCGCAGAGTTCTGGACTAACTGTAAGCGTGAAAGAGCGTTTTGTGATATGCCAGTATAAAGAGCATTACAGTAGTCCAAACGCGAAGAAATAAAAGCGTGAACGACTTGTTCAAAGTGCTTAAAACTTAAAAACGGCTTAACTTTGGATAAAAGGCGAAGATGATAAAAGCCTGATTTAACGACTGTGTTGATCTGCTTGCTGAGTTTAAAATCCCTGTCCATGGTGACGCCAAGGTTGGTGGCGAAGGGATGAACATTATCTTTAAAGGGGCCCAAGTCCAATGAGGGATCAGTGGGCCCAAAGAGCACAATTTCAGTTTTCCCTTCATTTAAACAGAGAAAATTTTGGGCCAACCAAACCTTGACGTCACCAAGGCAGTTCAACAAGGGTGTCAGGGGGCCTTTCGCGTGCTTAGAAATCGGAAGATAAATTTGGCAGTCATCAGCGTAAAAATGATATAAAATGCCATGCTTTTTAAAAATTTCACCGAGTGGGAGCAGGTAGAGGGTAAAAAGAATAGGGCCAAGAATTGACCCCTGGGGGACTCCACAGTGCAACGGAGCAGCAGACGAGGTGGAGTCCCCCAGCCTGACAGTGCAGGATCTCCCAGAAAGATACGACTTGAACCAGTTTAGGGCGGTCCCCCTGACACCCACACAGTCTTCAAGGCGGTTTAAAAGAGTTGCATGGTCGACTGTGTCAAAAGCAGCAGTCAGGTCTAAAAGCACTAAAATGGCAGAGCTACCACCATCAGTCATTAAAAATAGGTCATTAAAAACCTTTAAAAGTGCAGACTCCGTGCTATGCAGGGCTTTGTATCCTGACTGGAAACGCTCTAAAATGCCATGTGCTTTTAAAAAGGGCTGCAATTGACAAAGAACACATTTTTCCAATACTTTAGCCAAAAAAGGAAGCTTAGAGATTGGACGAAAATTTGAAACATTTGATGAGTCCAAACTTGGTTTCTTAAGTAGAGGTTCGATTACAGCCTTTTTAAAAAATGAAGGTACAACACCAGAGACAAGACTGCTGTTCATAATTTCACATACACTCGAGCCAATTGTTGTCCATACCTCCTTAAATAACCTTGGAGGGACGGGGTCAATAGGACTGGATGAAGCTTTAAGCTTGTTAGCTATTTTAGAGAGAAACTCCAAAGACACTGGCTCAAATTTACAAAAAATAGCTGAGCAAGACATGCTTATTCGTGGAACAGCAGAAGGACAGTTTAAGTTGGCTCTAATCAGCGCAACCTTCTCTGTGAAATAAGATAAAAACTGTTCACATTTTTCAGAACAAGAATCTAAAATAGTGGATTTGGATGGGTTCAAAACAGACCCAATTGTTTGAAATAAAATACGAGGATTATTGACATTTGTCAAAACCAAGTTTGAAAAATATTTCCTCTGTTCCTCTTTAACAGATTTCTGATACATTTTTAAACTGTCTCTTAAAATTTCATAAGACACTTGCAAATTATCACTTTTCCACTTCCTTTCCGCCTGCCTACATCTGCGCCTGGCCTCACGAGTGGTGTCATTTATCCATGGCACCGGTTTGACTCTGGGGCGCGCAGCTTTTTGTGGAGCTACAGAGTCCATGACTGCAGTGCACGCAGCCATAAAAGAGTTTGTAATTTCTTCAGTGTCCTGAAAGCCGGCGTCACCCAGGTCTGGCACACTTTTAATAAAAAAAGACGAAAATGACGCCGCAGTGTCCGGTTTTAGGACGCGGCAGTGACGCACTGAAATAGGCTTCAGACAGTCGCGCAGAATAAAATCAAACAAAATAGGACAATGGTCAGACATGACAGCATCCCCTACCAATACATTGTTAATGGACAAATTGCCTGAGATCACCAGATCCAATGTGTGGCCATGTATCTGCGTGGGTTCTTTCACATGTTGCACCAAGTTAAAACCATCAATCAATTCCATAAAATCTTTTGCCATAGGCGCAGAAAGACAACAAATATGCAAATTAAAATCACCAACCAATAAAATTTTATCATAGTTTGTCAACACAGGAGCAATGAAATGTGAAAATTCACTGATAAAATCTTTGTTATACTTCGGTGGTCTGTAAATCACCGCAAGAAACACGGATTTTTTTCACAAAGTTCAAAGCAGCTCACCTCAAACGGCTTAAAAGTCTGTCGTCAGTGGCTTGTAGCTTACGCTTTTCCTAAAAACTGAAGCGATGCCACCTCCACGTCCCGTGGATCTCGGTGCATTAATAAAAACACAGTCTGGAGGTAACAGTTCTGTAAAAGCGGCGGACTCGCCGGAATTAATCCAGGTCTCCGTGAGGAAAAGCGCATCCAGCGAGTGAGAAGTGAAATAATCCTGGACAACAAAAGTCTTGTTAACCACAGATCTTGCATTTAAAAGCGCACATTTCAATGAAGTCTGGATCATGTGGTCAGCCGGAGCAGCCCGACTCAGGGGCTGGAGGTTGCCGGGATCCACGCCGCTTGATCCCCGTAGACGAGAACGGCTAAGGCGCACCAGCGTTGGGTCATCCCCTCGTCCACAAACCGGCAGTACCCAAGCAGCGACGGTGATGGGGGCAAGTTTCCGACGCGCAAGAAAGCGGCGATAACAGGCTGCATAATCCTGGGGGATGTTCGCTGGACACTGTAAAAGTTCTGGACAAAGGACCAGCCAGCACTTCAGTCTGGCCAGCCGGCCGCTGCGTACTCCACGCCGCCTGCGTTTCTTGGGCAGCAGGGCCTTCACCCGGAGAAGGTAATCCGGGACGTTAGCCAGGTTAGTGGCACGCGGCTTGTTTGTCTCATCGTAACGATATTCCGCGCAATTATCCACATAATCTTTGATTTTTAATAAGTTCTGACGCTCATACACCAGCAGTGAGTGTGTGATCCCCCCAAAACAGCTTAAAAACACAATAAAACACCCCAACAATGAGAGAGCCAAACGGCAAGCCAGACACTCCGGCGCCATCTTGGTTTACTCTTCAAAAATAACAGTCACATATTAAAGTCACCAATTAATTCCACAATGTTCCACAATATGACATTAAACAGCCCTACTTTACATGTATTCAGTTACAGGTTCTGTGACAGAGGGGTGAAGCGGGAAAGCAGAGGACCGGAAATGTATGTAGTCAATGCAGATGCTCTGCGGAGGGGGTTCAAGGCGACGCAGACTGTCAACTAACTGATAACTGATCATTAAGGATTTGGTTGATCATGATTATTTTTTTTCTTTATAGATAAACAATAGATAAAATTAACATGACCAGCACCGGTGAGTGAGGTTCCGTTAAAGCACGGAATCGTCCAGTATTTTGGCAGTTAAATGATGCATCCAGCACAGGAAACAGGACACGATTTCTTCTGTATTGTCTGAAATGACTTCATGTCTGTCACACGTGTCTATAGTACAGAAACTAGGCTACCTGATTTCATAGCGTCCTGAATCCCTCCCGCATGTGTGCACCTGTAAAGTAAATGTTTGAAAAGTAGTAGCCTATAGCCTGCAACACTACAACACTATCATTTACACCCCAAAATGTATATGCAAACCAGCAAAGACCTATATGCTTCGGCCAAGGAGTTTAGTTGTAGCCTGGACTTCTTGATCTAGCTCCAAAAAGCCCATTACCTACAACTAATCTCCTTGACTGAGATGACCTGGATGAATGAGAATATTCACGGACAGCTGTGATGCGTGTGACAGACATGAAGTCATTTCAGACAATACAGAAGAAATCATGTCCTGTTTCCCTGCTGGATGCATCATTTAACTGCCAAAATACTGGACGATTCGGTGCTTTAACGGAACCTCACTCACCGGATTGTCTGCTTCCATCCTGCTTTCAATGCGAATAGGCGACGTTCTCAACACCTCTCCCATGATCTCTGCTGCACCAAACAGGAACATAACTTTACCAAGGCCGCGTTAAAGGATGTGGGTGGGTTCCCAAGTCCTCGGGAAGCACTGATTGGTTTGCAGTAAGCAATGTTTTGATTGGCTCTCCCAAGGTGGCAGTAAAATTCGGGTCAAAAATCCGTACATCTGTAGATCAGTTTCGCAAGCGTGAACTTTTGAGTCGTGAGCAGGGACATGTGTACAAAATATCTGTACACATACACTTTTGTTTTTCTCACACGCACCAAATATTTCTACAGTTACAAAATTCCCTCCACATGTACAAAATGTTTCTACAGGTACATTTATCTGCACATGCTCGAAATATTTCTACGGGGACACATTTTTCACCCACACATGTGTAAAATATTTCTACAGGTACAAAATGTAATTGCACATACACAATTTCTCTTACACAGATGCAAAACTTTATTACAACTGTGCGTTTTTATGACCCTGTATTGATCCCATACGAGGACGCAAGAAAAAGAAAGCGTGAATCGGACAGAGCCCGAGCTCACACATGAGTAGATCTGGGGAAGGCGTTTGAAGAACGGCGAGAGCTCAAGGAAAGAGAAGAGTCCGTAGATCTAACGATATTATTATTGACACTAAGTTTCATAAGCACTGCTCATATCTTATGCAGTTTGAGTAAACTCTGGGAGCTCCGGGAGGGTCGCGGTGTCCCGGGAGCCTCGGTGCTCCAGAAGCCGCCCACAGTACGGAGCCGCCTGCGCTTCGGCCCGCGGTATCCCGGGAGCCGCCCGTGGTACGGGGCCGCAGTGTCCTGGGAGCCGCCTGCGCTTCAGCCTGCAGTGTCTCGGGAGCCGCCTGTGGTACGGGGCCGCAGTGTCTCGGGAGCCGCGGGTGCTCGTACATATATCGCATTAAACAGTAAAAAACATGACCCACCTGAGACATTGTGTTGGACACTGTTCACCGACTTTGTGTAAACAAACATGAGCAGATGAGAGGGAGGGGAGTATTTACAACAGTTCATTCTCACAAGAGACCTGTAGGGGGAGCACTATTGCTGAAGTTACTTAGTTCTGCTTTAAAAGACAAGTGGAAGCTCATTCATAGAGTAATTGTGGAAAAGGAGGAGTTCAGCAGGACAGTCTGGTAATGATGTGAATGTACAAACAGGTCACTATGGCACACATCAGCAATAAGGACATACAGATAAGTGGCATGTGTTCAGAAGTCGTACCGGAAATCAGATACTGCTCACATGAATATTGAACCTGGATGAAAAGTCGCATTCACAGGACAGAAATGAACCTTTCCTGAATACCTTTAGTGAGTAAGTAAGTAAGGTATATTTCTATAGCGCTTTTCACAGACAGGTCACAAAGTGCTTCACATACAAAAGATAAAAAAACAGAATAAGATACTTTCATAATAAAATCAATCATAGCAGCTCTAAATCTATGGGGGAATGTTTTCCAGATTTAGGCTGAGTTCTCATCTCATATTGAATACCGTAAATTCCGGACTACAGCGCGCACCCGATTAAGAGCCGCGTGCTCAGATTTATGAAGAAAAATCAATTTTGTAATTATATGAGCCGCACCATATTATAAACCGCTGGCCAAAGACTAGGCGGGGGGTTCGCTTCTGCGTCCCCGCCGCCTGAGCGCTCCGACGGGCCGCGGACGCGATTCCCCGCTGAACTCTGGGGACGGACTCGCTCACTGGTGACACTTGGGACACACACGCGCCACAGGCACTTACACACCTTCACACACTTGGGACACACAAACGCGACATGCACATACACACCTTGGCGCTCTGGGAATAAACCACGGTAGCGATCGCTTTAGCCTTCAGTCTGATTTGTACAGTGGAAACACCGCGGCCGCCTGCTCTTTGCGTGTTAACCCAGTCCTCCAGAAAGTTTTCAAGCTCAGGCCATCTGCTACGGTTACCTCTGAAAGCTCTGGTTGTCTTTTTACACTGGCTCAGTTCTTCTTGCTGGAGCCTCCACCTCCGCACCATCTACTCGTTTATGCCAATTTTACGGGCAGCAGCTCGATTTCCTTCTTTAACTGCCAGAGTGATCGCTTTTAGTTTAAAAGCTGCATCATATGCTTTTCGTCTGGTATTCTCCATGTTGATGAGGGTTACCAGAAAGACTGAAATAAGGAAGTTGTGATTAATCATACAATTTCATTGGACCTCAGTGAACTACGTATTCATTTTATTGGTCCATGTTTTTTCCCGCGATGAAAAAAAAAATAAAAAAGCCGCTTCATATTACGAGCCGCAGTGTTGAAAGTGTAGAAAAAAAGTAGCGGCTTGTGATCCGGAATTTACGGTACTTTGTGTTTTTAAAACTCCATAAAGCTTCACTAAAATCATTAGAATAATTTCACTCCTCAAATTGACCATTTCTACTGAACAGAAAGAGCTGCTCATTTGAAAACTATCACTTCATGACATCACAATGTGGAATAGAGCATTTTGAGTTTCAGAGATGAGACATACTATGAACAAGAGACGTGTGAATGAACCAAAACACAACTCCAGGTCTGTTTTTGAGGAGGTAACAACATCTAACATGGCTCACAAGAGTATTTTTGTGTAATATAGGACATTAAAATTCTTAAACATTATCAGTCTGAAAGTTAAAAAAATACAATATCTGATTATGAACATTTACAGATCTTATAATTCTGCAATTGTCCCCTTATTCAACACATATTATCATCACTTATTAGAATAACTATAAGCTGCTTCCCCAGAACTGAAGAAGCAGCAAAATGTCTTCTATCAAAACTTTTGTCCAGTTGACAAATTTAACACGACCCATTGCCGTGGATTCTACCCGGACGAATGAGGGATTCTACACACATTTTTTCAATTCATTTTTACTCTTTAAGGTTTTTGTAAGAACATTTCCTCATTGAAAATCAGCTGTATTTTACTGAAGGGATGAATAATGAACAGATATAAAGAAATGTTTGTGATACATTGACAATAGTTTATCCACTACCTGTGGTTTTACATATCTTATATTTAAACACCATTTGTCTACATTAGATTACTGTATCTTAATTGATTTCTGCAATAGATTTAAGTGCTCATTCTTCCTGCACATTGACCAAAAGGTTATTCATTTCCATTGATCATGACCAGTGGAGCGGAGACTGAGGTCACACAGAGAGACGGGAAGTTCACAGTCTCTGCTCAGATGAAGAGCTGTTATTGAGTGACAAATGTCCAAATGTCTCCTCCTTTAGAGAAGAACACGTTTTCTTTGGTTCATACAGTTGGAACAAATGGACCAAAATGGAGCTCGGTAGTTTTAGCGAGATTAAATTACTGGGAAAGGTCACAACTCTCTTCACAAAAGCACACATTAAAAAAAAAATAATTAAAAATTAAGAAAGCATGAAAAAGACTTATATAATCAACAAATAGGTTACCAACAATGATTCGGGCGTAGCAACATAAAGCCATAGTGTGTAACTTTGGAAAAACAAAAGTATTGCACTCTTTATTGCACTGAAAAACAGAAAGTTTAGCATTGTTACCTTGAGCGGGGCTTGTATCTCCACCAGACTCACTCATATTTGGCCTCATCCAGCTTGCTTACGTTATATGTCGGCTATAATATTCCACAGTGTGCCATAAAAAGTCTGAGCAGGGCTGGGCCTGGTCAGGACTTGGATGGGAGGCCGCTGGAGCTATCAGGTGCCACAGTGTCATTTGTTAGAGTTGAAGTCCAGACCACATTAATCCAGACCGAGACCCGTCCGAGACCACAGGGTCCTGAGCCCCAAACAAGACCAAGACTTTTAAAGGCTAAGACTGAAACAAGACCAAGACCACGGCCCATCGAGACCAAACTGAGACCATTTTTATCATTTTCGACATTTATTTGTATTTTACAGTTATTTCGGCACAAATATATCAATGTTTTATAAATCTATTTCCATTTTATCTTTCGTCATCGATTCTCATTTTAACTTCTTTTTCCGTGGAACTGTGCAGGTGATTTTCCACCTCGAGAAGGTTACACACTGTCACTTTAATGAAGGGCTTAGGGTTGGGAGTTAGAATAAGTGTATTACTAAACCTGAATCATTGTAGGTACCAGGGACGTGTGGCGCAGTCTCCATGGAAACAAGCTGGACTGTCCATTAGAAAAATTACAGAGTGCAGCTTTAAATAAGAACACTGAGGAAGCCTTAACTATTCTGCTGTCTTCTAATGTATCTTCAAATCTGTACATTTAATCGAACACAGCGCCCCCTAGGTGACCTCTGCTGTTCCTTCATGTGAACTCATGCATTAGATGAAACCATTTAGACTCCACAGTGCAGAACATAAAGATGATTAGCAGCTAAAATATGCAAATTCTTGAAATGGGAACAAATAAGCGACACTCTAAAAGCAATTTCCAGCCCGTTTGTTCCTAATCCACTTTAGTCTCGAGAAAAGTTTAACATAACATTATTATGTTAAAGCAAAGTCCAAGTCATCTTTTTTAATGTCATTTTATACAAGATATGCAAATGCTGTTTCTGTTACTAGAATTTAAATGTCCCATATTACATAAAAATTACATAAAAACTCTTGTGAACTTAAAACTTCATTAGAATGTTGTTACCTCAAAAACAGACCTGGAGTTGTGTTTTGTTTCACTCACATGTTTGTGTGATCCTTTATTATTCGTCTGTCTACATCTCCAAAGCTCCAAATGCTCTGTTCCATCTTGTGATGTCATGTAGTTTCCAAGTGAACAGCTCCTTTTACCTTTAGTTCAGCAGAGATCGCCAATGATTCTAGTGAACATGACATCACAAGGTGGAACAGAGTGTTTAAACATGTGTGAATGAAACAAAACAAAACTCCAGGCTTCTGATGAAGATACAATATTATAACATAGATCAAAAATAAGTGTATTATGGGGATACTTACAGGTCCTATATTACATTTATTTGTGTTATAATGATGTTGTCTCATCACAAACACACCTGGAGTTGTGTTTTGTTAGCCTGATTCATCAATCCGTTTCACTTGGTGCAAACCGTCTGACCTCGCAGCTTTAGGATTGGTTCGCTCGACGGTAGGCGGGTACTGTTTTGGTTTAACCAATCGCTGCTGTTTGGTGGTGACGTCTGTAATGTGTCGGAACGCTCAGTGGAGTCAGAGTAATCCCGGCACAACAGCAAATCCCGTATGAAGAAGGGCAATAACGTCTTTCCCCTTGATAAAATTCACCAAACATTCTCTTTGTTCTGGCTTTAAATCCTCGATGTCGGGAATCGTTGACAACACTAAATGTTTGTCTTCGTCTCCTTCGTCTCAGGGCTTCACAGCTCACAGTTAATTGGTCGATGGTACTTCCGGGGTTCTTGCAAAACCGTCCAGTGTTTTCTGATTCCTGACCGAGTCGCTGGAGGGAAATGAAACTGTGCGGAGGCACTGGGGGGTGCTCGAGATTGACGAAAACACAAGAATCATTTGGATAATGTCAGCAATGAAGACCAAAAATAAAAGGAGCTGTTAACATAAAAACTACCACTGTGTGACATCACAAGGTGGAACAGAGCATTTTGAGCTTTGGAGATGTGGACAAACTAATGATGTAGAGTTACTCAAACGTGTGTAAATAAAACAAACCAACTCCAGGTCTGTTTTTGAGGAGGGAACAATATTCTAAGAGTCAGTTTTATGTGATCTGGGACCTTTAAATCTTCCATTTCAAATAAACACAGTAGTTTCTTTAGAACGGTCTTTCCTTTCCTTTTCCTTTTAAAAATGTGAGTTACATCGTGGTACCTTTTTACTCTTTGACTTTCATTTTTATTCTGCCTTTTGCTGTTCTGAGCATTGATGTGCAGCTCTGACATGAAGCGGTGGCTGTTTCTGTGGCGTTTCATTATTTCAATATTGGGACGTTTTGTGAATAAATTCTTGCGTTAAGTTTCAGGAAGAGCATAAAAATATTCTCAGTAAATCTTGGAGCCCTTTTTCAAGTACACGTTTTGTGAAAATAAATTATAGCTACGAATTTTATCTTCTAATTCTTTGTGTAACTTTTCTGCGACCTGTTTGTTTCCATGGAGATGCTATTGCCTTGTCTTGAAAGTTCCACAGTATGGCATTAACCTTATCAACTGTATATGACTGTAGACGACCAGGTGAAGATACCAGGCAGTTAGAGGTCAGATCTGTGGAGAGGCGACCCTCCTCACATGTTTTTTAACGCATTTTTGAGCACAAACACAACTGTACAAATGCAAGACACATAAGTCTAATGCCATACTGTGGAACATTTAAGGCAAAGCAGTAATATATAGATGCTGGACCCGTTATCGAAAAAGTTACATAGTGAATCTTTAAGTGGAGGGGGGAGGCCAGAACAGAATTTCCACCTTGTTTATGGTTCATATCTCTGTAAAAGGGCCTTGGAACGCCCTCAGAGGGAACTGTGGTTTTGGGCGCTACAAAAATAAATTGAATTGAATTAATTACCGAACCTGTTCATATGAAAGAAAAACGGGCACAAAGTTCAACGTTTTCTCTCAGATTAAATTCTTTCTTGATGTAAAATGGTGTCTTTATTGAATCACGAAGGCTTTAATGTTGTCCGATGTCAGAGGCTACGCAGTGTTGGGCCTGTATGGGAGACTGCTTGGCCTGTTCTTGTGTCTTTAGGCAAGACACTTCACCCACCTGGATGGTATGGATGTGGTGTGGCGCAAAGACTGGTCACCTCACTTCTGTCAGTTTGTGGTGACAATATTAGTACCACGGAGTTTGGAGTGAGTGAAAAGTACATTGTAAATACTTGCATACAGGGCAGTAGACAGACGGAGGGCCCCTAAAACCCTGGGGAACTGGACCTTCTTGTTATTACATAATATTAGAGCGGGGCCCATGTGAGACTTCTTGTCCCAGACCCCCAAAGTTCTCTCGACGAACCTGTTCACATATCTTTGAAGGTCTAAAGCTGCACTAGGTAACTTTTTGGTTGGGGATCCATCACCTGCTTGTTTCTATAATGGACATGTTATTGCTCTGCCGGGAATGTTCCACAGTGTGACATTAAACAGCTCTACTTACATTTATTCAGTTACAGGTGGCTTTATAGCTCAAAAATACCTCAAAAAACAGATTCTGTGAGCGGATTCACCGTTCCACAGATCTGACCTGTAAATTGGTCTAGTTTGGTCTCAAACAGGATGGAAAGGTTCAGGGCGACAGTAGCTCAGTTGGTAGAGCGTTTTGTTTGTCCATTGATCTGAAGGTTGGTAGTTTGAATCCCACTCTTGATATAAACATCATTAGTTGAGCAGTCACATCCACTGACCCACTGGTTGGCAGTGCAATTCCAGCTCCCACAGATGAATGCTGTTGTTGTGTCCTTGGGCAAGACACTTAACCCACCTCACCCCCAGCGTCTGGGGAAAAAGAAAAGTGCTTTTTACCAGTGTCTGGGGGCAAGGTGGGTTGGTGTATGAATGTGTTCCTTTGAGTGGAAAAGCGCAGTATAAATATGTATGTGACCATTTCCCAAGGCTTAATGCCATACTGTGGAACATTCTAGACAAAGTAATGGCATCTCTATGGAGAAAAGCATGTGACAAACCCTGCACCAGAAAACCAACCAATATGAGATAGATATTGCCGGGTATCAATGTTTTAGAAAGGACAGAAATACAGGGGGGGGGGAGGGGTATTAATATACATCAAAGACTAATTTAAATGTCATTTGGTTGAGTTGCCCCACTGAATGTCTAACCTTGAATGTAATTTTGTCTCCTACTATGAACTTTAACATTGTTGTCCTCTGTAATCCACCTTCACATACTGTTACTTTTTATGGTGAATTAAGTCTTATTAAGCATGTTCTCCCTGTGTCTGGATGGGTTTCCTCCGGGTGCTCCGGTTTCCCCCATCAACCTAAAACATGCAGCACCTGAACTAACATCAAGGATCATGACGTCTCCTCCTGTGGGCTCCACCTGCAGAGGGGTTCATAGGGGGTCAGGTGCTATGAGGATTGGACAGCACAGCTGCCTCCGCGACCCAGCTGGAGAAGATGGATGGATGGACTTTAATATTAATTGGTCTGACAAAAACTAAAAGCAGTTATGACAAAGTTTAACTATCAACAAATGATTAAAGGACCAACAAGGATAACCAGACAGACAAAGACCCTCATTGACCGAGCATTTACTAACAAACCAGAACGACTAACACAGACTTATAATCTCATTACAGGACTCTCGGACCACAACATGACTCTGACGAAACTGACTAGAAAACGACTGCAGTATTTTGGTAAACCTGATAGTGAAAAAATAAAATGCTTTATTCCAAAATCCAAAACTGCACAATTTGAAAGGGAACTTAATAACATAAATTGGGGACAGATGACAGCTCAGGAGGATGTAGAGGAGTGCTGCAATTTTATGACAGCAGCTATTAAAGGATTAATAGAAAAATTTACAAAGAAAATAAAATCTAGACAAAAAAGAATCCACTGTAACCTGGATAAATAATGAAATACGAAAACTTATGAGGAAGCGAGATCTGGCACTAAAAACATCTTTATGTTCAAAACTTAATACTGACTTTTTGATTTACAGAAGCTTAAGAAATAAAGTTGTGCTTGAATTGTGTAAAGGAAAAGCTACATATTACACCAGTTAATTGACCAAGCTCAGGGAAGCACCAAAACACTCTGGAAGCATTTGAATAAACTGACCAACAAATCAAATAAACACAAGAGGATAAATGGCAATAGCAAAACCAATATAACCAATAGTGCCACTGTGGCTGATGAGTTCAACTCATATTTTGGAAAATCATTTGAAGAACTAACAAAAGATTTTCAGCCTGTAGATAATCAAAATTTCACAGCAACATTTATTTCAGATTCTTTCTATATTAAAGAGGTAAAGGAATCAAAAGTTGCAGAAATAATTAATAAGCTTTTAAATTCTAAATCAAGTGACATTTATAACATGAACAGTTGCTTCCTTAAAACATTTGGAAGTTTGCTTGTTAAACCGTTGACACGTCTCGTTAACCTTTCCATAAGAACTTGTGCATTTCCTAATGGCTGGAGAAAAGCAGTTGTCACCCCAATATACAAAACAGGTCGTCAGGATTCCATGTGCAATTCCCGCCCTGTATCTATTTTATCAGTTTTAACTAAACTAATTGAAAAAGTAGTAGCAGCACAATTAATTGAGTCTTTAGAATCTAGACAGCTCCCCCACCCACAGGAGTTCGGTTTCAGACCAGGTTACTCAACTGAAATGGCAAACTGCTGTTTAATTGAAAATTGAAAAAGTTCCTGGACAAGGGCAACGTGGTGGGAGCTGTATTTATCGATCTTAAAAAGGCTTTCGATACGGTCAACCATAGTTTGCTTTTATCTAAAATGTCAGGTTTTAATTTCTCAGCTGAGGCAGTAATGTGGTTTGGGTCTTATCTCCAGTCTAGAGCGCAGTGTGTTAAAGTAGATCAGGATATATCTGCACTTTCAAAAATAAAAATGGGACACCACAAGGTTCGATACTCGGGCCTTTGCTGTTTAGTCTCTTTATAAATGATTTACCTCTGCACTGCTCAGGTGCCAGTTTCCAGCTTTATGCAGATGACAAAGTTTTTTATGCACCCTCCAAGTCACCTGAGCAGGCTGCAGCTGCACTGTCCAACTGTATGTCTGACATCCAACTGTGGCTCGTCCAAAGTCAGTTAGTTTTGAATATTTCAAAAACAGTATCAATGTGTTTTTCTATAAAGAAACTAAATATAAAAGAAAAATTCTAAATTCTAAAAAAATGAAAGAATTGATACTGTAGCTGAATTTAAATATCTTGGCTTGGTCTTAGATCCACAAATTAAATATGATAAACATATAAATAAAATCTCAAAAACATTACAAACTAATTTAAACTGCTTCGAACTCATCCGAAATTATATACCAGATCAGGCTCTGCTGTATATGCTATGATTTTCTCACATATATCATACTGCACTACAGCAGGGCACAGGCCACTCCCACTGCAGCCAAACGTATAGGCTCTACAATCGAGCACTCAAAATAATGGATAAAAAGCCGCTATCATCATTGTACCATCATTAAGAACTATAATTTATTAAGCTTTGATAGCTTCATTCATTTTTGCTTTCTTAAATTAATCTACAAATGCAGTAATAATTCAGCACCAGAGCCAAGTGCATTTATTCAGAGACAAAACAGCAGAGTCACCAGAAGCTCCAACCTGGAGTGTAGGGCCCACACTGCAGGGCCCACACTGCAGGGGCCACACTGCAGGGGCCACACTGCAGGGGCCACACTGCAGGAGCCACACTGCAGGAGCCACACTGCAGGAGCCACACTGCAGGGGCCACACTGCAGGGGCCACACTGCAGGAGCCACACTGCAGGGGCCACACTGCAGGAGCCACACTGCAGGGGCCACACTGCAGGAGCCACACTGCAGGGGCCACACTGCAGGGCCCACACTGCAGGAGCCACACTGCAGGAGCCACACTGCAGGAGCCACACTGCAGGAGCAGCTGTGGACAGAGCTTCTCTGTGAGGAGCTCCAGACTCTGGAACTCACTGCCCTCTGACATCAGGACCACACCGGACTTTAAAAGATTCACCTCCAGACTCACAAACCAGGACTGCACTCATTTTTAAATATTATAAGTTTTCTGTTGTACTAAACTGACACTGTTTTAATTTTTCATAGTTAGTATTTTAATTGTTTTTATGAGTAGAAAAGCCCAACCAGGGACAGGAGTTGAAAATTAGCATTAACTATAATCTCTATATGCAGCACATCAGTTGCAAACTTTGTCTTTGGAACTATGTTTGTTTCCATTGTCCCTGTCAAATAAATAAATAAAAAAAATTAAAAAAAATAAAATAAAATAAATAAATAAATAAAAGTTACACAATGTATGTGTCACCATGGTAACTGTTGAACTATCTGCTAATTTAAAAAAAAATGAAACTAGAAAAAAACCTAGGCAAAATAGTTCAATCTTCAACATAAATTTGTTAACTGTGTTTGGTGGAAATGAGTAATCTACCCAAGTCTAACAAGTCCATACTCACTTTTGTTACTTAAGTAAATACATGGATACAGGGCAAAAGGTGACAAGTACCACATGAAAACTCTACTTAAGTAAAAGTATTAAAGTAGGTGTTTAAAATGCACTTTAAGAGTAAAAAGTATTTTGTTGAGATTTTTAGAACAATTAAAGCATCAGATGTGATTTTGATAAAGAATTTGGTTTATTTTAAGTGATTCAACTGACTTCTTGATTTTTCTAGCTGTTTTGTGTATTTGGTTTGCTCAAAGTTGGAACATTCAGCTCAAATCAAATATGCTAAAAATAAAGTCTCAAATCATAAAGAAAGTGCATTTTACTTTTCAGTCCAGATCGAAAATGTAGTGGAGAATAAAGCATGTTGCCAAATGTAGTGAAGTAAAAGTAAAAAGTAATCACTATAAAACCTATTTAAGTAAAGTACAGATTTCTGAAAATTGTACTTAAGTGTTGTACTTTTACTTTTGTACTTCACTCCCGTCTAACACTGATCAGGTCATTACAAGTGCTCCAGTCTTTATCATGTCTTTTGTATTTCCACCACAATACAGATCCAAATGAACTCCTCATTAACTCCACAGTACAGCTGCAGCGGAACATTGTTGCACCTTTAATTAAGAAACGCTTGCTTTACTTCGCTGGATTCTCTGCACTCTATTACCGTATCCTTCTCTAAGCCCACGGCCCCCCGCTGTGGCCATCTATCTCCCGCTCCCTCAAGGACCCTCTTTATAATAACTGCCGCACGCTCCCTCGCTGTGCACTTTTAGATTCAAACCCATGCGTTAAACTCCCTGTTAACATCATTAGCCGCGCTGTTCCGTGCCGGGGTGAGCGCTTTACCACATACTCCACCATTTTCACCGATAGTTTTCTAATTGTGCAGAGAAATGCAAGACACAGTGAAGAACATGAGCAGTTACGAGGCCAGTCTAGTGGAGGGGCAAATGCTTTTGTCCATGGAGATGTTACTGCTTTGTCTGGAATGTTTCACAGTGTGGCATTAAACCTTTGTATGTTCATGGAGGCCAAACCAGACCAAGCAACAGGTCAGATCTGTGGAGAGGCGACCCCGCTCACAGTCAGAATGTCTGTATTTCTAGGTATTTTTGAGTTTTAAAACCACCTGTAATTGAAGAACTGTAAGCTGTTCAATGTCATAGTGCAGAACATTCCAGACAGAGCAATGACATCTCCATAGAAACGAGCAGGTGATGGACCTTGAACCGAAAAGTTACACAGTGCACCTTTAACGCATTTGTTGGGTTGTAGAGTAATGGTTAAAGGCACCGTCGCTGTCTTTAAAACATGGAAAACAGAACTAGTTCATCTGAAATGGTTTGCAGTTGGTACAAAGTTATTCCTCAGGCACCTTATGCAATCCGAACATTCTTATTATTGACCTCAAAGAGTTTACGAGTGCTTTTCACAACATTCAGAGTTGAGTTTTGACAACTAGCATGCAAAAACACACTTCCTGGTTACTGTACAATACAATGTTTTCTATTAGATGCTGACAAGCCACTGTTGACATATGCTCAAATATATGGGAACAAATCAGGTTTGGAATGCTGTGACAATGATGAAACGCATCATCGCTGTTTCAAGGCTGGGTGAGGGGGGTGCAGTTGTGGCCACACCTCCTCGTCAAAGCCTGATCTCGTCCGATCTCAGAAGCTCAGCAGGGCCTGGTCAGGACTGGGATGGGAGACCACTGAGAACATCAGGTGCCACAGGGGGCACCAGTCATAAAAACTGTTGCCGTTGTGTCATTAGACGAGACACTTCACCCACACTGCATAGTATGAAAGTGGTGTGTGTGTGTGTGATGGTGGTGGTCAGAGGGACCGATGGCGCTGATTGAATTGGCAGCCGTGCGTCCGTCAGTCTGTCCCGGGGCAGCTGTGGTTACAACAGTAGTTTACACCACCTGGTCTGGAGTGAAAGAACAAGTGCCCTGTAAATAATATTCTGTAAATCAGGGGTGTCAAACTCATTTTGGTCCGGGGGCCGTATGCAGCCTACTTTGATCCCAAAAGGGCCGGATCAGAAAACTCAGTTCTCTCTTCAAGTTATTGTATTTTTCTCCGTGTCTCGTAGTGGTGTTTAAGATTATATTCCTCGAGCAACGCCACTTGTTCCAAACACACTGAGCACAGATTTCCCATTCACCTCTGTCAACAAATAAGAATTAGACTATTTTTCTTGGGAAATCCTGAACTCAGCATCTGCTTTTCTCATTTTTTGACATTTTGCTGATGAGGGTCACGGTCGACAGTCAAAACGATCGTCCTTTAAGAGCGTTTGGAAAGAGGAAAGTCTTCATTTGTGCTGCTCTGGTGGGAGTCGCAACGTACAGAAACGCCGGAGACGCTGCTATGCTAAACGGTGCAGAAAATTAACAGAAAAATCTGAAAATTTTAAGTATTTTAATAGAAAAATCAGCCGAGGGCCAGATTAAAGGTCTTGGAGGGCCGGATCTGGCCCCCGGGCCGCATGTTTGACACATGTGCTGTAAAGCGTCTCTGGGGACGTGTGTCTGTGAAAAGCACTATAGCTGTTGTTATAAGGCGAACTTGGGTGTCCAGAAAGGCGCCAAACAAATAAAATGTATTAGAACAGTGATTTCTTCATGTAGTCTGCACTGAAACGGATCATGACTATTCATTTAAGCAAAGACACTTGTGATCCGATATATTGTGATGGTCCATGACATTACTGTGAGACCTTTGACGATACAATATCACCATATTTTTGTTACTGTTACATCCCTAATAATAAGTCATAAGAGAAAATGTTCTTGAGTTGTCCATTCATGAAACTTTAACACAAAATAGAGCTTCTCGAGATGCATAATTTGGCTTACCCATAGAAATAAGTACTCGAGATGGTCCAAAAGTCGATGGGGGGACATAGCTTGACAGAACATCGGTTAGCTGAGGCTACCGCTACATGCTAGGAATGTTTTGAAGCTTGGAAAAGTTAGTTGATGAGTTTAAGAGGACAGAGGAAACAGCTCCTCTGCTGTTACTGCGATGGAGCGTTTGTGTTTACTGTTGCAGACATCGATCCCAGACGCAGTGAGGGCAGGTCCCACTCTGAGACCAGGAGTTCAACACATCAGACATGGATTGAGATCAATCACAAGAGTCTTTATTTGGATGAAGGATCAGTCAAAGAAGTCATCGTCTAAACTTTTTTCATCAAGAGCCACGTATCAAAACTCAGATGAAGCAGAGGGCGACGGAGGGACAGATACTGGTGCTCAGTACAGTGAATAATGAATGAATAGTGAAGAGTGAAATATGAGGACTTATAACATGTTAGAATGAGACACCAGATGTCCATTTCCTCTAAAATCCACCTTATTTCAAAAAGATAAACTTGCATTAAAAATTACCGTTATGATCATTTGACCAATTCATCTGGAAGCCTGAGGGACAAAGAAAATTGGCCCCAGTGCCATGTCTGAACCCTGGGCCACGGTTTGGACATGTCTTATCTCATTTCAAAGTGCAGCACTGGTGCTCATTAGCTCGCTCATCATTAGCTCACTCAAACATGTATTTCAGCTGATTCATGCATGTCTGAGGAATACTGGACTGCATCTGAGGCTTTAGTGCTCAGAAAATGTCTGTTTTATTTGCATCATTGAATTTATTTATTTAAAAGAAGAACAGAGCACAAAACACTGATCTTTGTTGCACAAGTGAAAATCAAGCTGTTTTCACCTACCCCCTATCCCAGCCCACATACTGTTGTGTTCATAAGTTTACATACCCTGGCATTTTTATATATATATATATATATATGATGATTTCTTGGTCCAGAAGCTGCACATGGGACGTACTTGGATATTCAACATGATAATGATCCAAAACACAAAGTGGACCTGTGGCTCCAGCAGAATAAAGTGAAGGTTCTGGAGTGTTCGTCTCTTCTGACCTCAGTATCACTGAGCCTCTGGGCAGATTCAAGCTGCAGTTCAGACAAGAGCCCAAGAATTTACAGGAACTGGAGCCTTTGCCCAGAAGAATGAGCAGCTTTACCATCACAGAAAATAACATCCACAACAGTACAGTTGTTTGATAATAAATGACTTCACCCAAGCACTGACCATGAGTGAAAGAAAAGTTGTTGTGTTATCATTCATATTCTCTGAAAAATGGACAAGAAATCAGAAATTCTGTCAGGGTCTGTAAACTTATGCGCACAACTGTACTTGACTGAAATTAGATGAGCAATTAAGACTAGTTGGGTTTTTTTTTTTTGTTGTTTTTTTTTCTATCCATCCATCCATCTTCTCCCTCTTAATCCAGCTGGGTCGCAGGGGCAGTTTACTGCCCAATCCTCATAGCACCTGACCCCCCATGAACCCCTCTGCGGGTGGTGAGCCCACAGGAGGGTGGACATTATGGTCCTTGATGTTAGTTCATAGGGGTGCTGCATGTTTTAGGTTGAACTCCACACCCGGGTGACCCGGGGATCGAACCCACAACCTTCTTGCTGTGAGGCCTGAGTGTTGCCACTCAGCCACCGTGCTGCCACCGTTTCTTTTTTTACATATATATATAATGTTAATGTTGTGATTGTTATGGTGAATTACTACATTTTTTAACAGAAAGTGAACAATGTCATTTTTAAAAGGCCTGTATTACTCTTCTCTCAAACAGAAAACACTCTGTTCCATCTTGAGATGTCATGCGTTTTTAAACTCTGTACATCTTTATAGAATTATTTGGATGATTTTAGCTCTGAAATTGCCAATCTCCGCTGAACTAAAGGTTGTAAACTTCACAAGGTGGAACAGAGCATTTTGAATTTTATGGATGTAGACAGACTAATAATAAAGGTCTTCTGAAATGTCTGAATGATGCAGAAGACAACTCTAGGTCTGAGTCCATTTTGTGTAATATAGGACTTAAATCAAGTTGTTAAGATCTATTCACCTTATTCTGGAAGTTTCCGTGTGCACCGCTCATATTATTCAGGTATTACTTTGTATGGGGCTGATCTTTACAGCAAATAAGTTCACTTCTTTACTTGTTGATGGGCATGAACACTGAACATGAACACTGACCATTGAACACCAATGAACTGATTTTATGTCATATTTAAGATGCAAAACTTTTCCCAAATTCTCCGTTGACATGAATGGGATTCTCGTTTAACTGGAAGTGCCACCGTAAGAAAGAGCGGTTTCCTGAGACAAAAGTGGACTGGGCAGAATAAGGTGAATACTGCAGTTTACAATTCACAAAATGTAAAATGTTGATCATTACACCTAATGTACATGAACAGTGTAATATGTCTTTCCTCAGTCTTTGTTTCTGTCTCACTGTGAGATCTGGAACCAGGTTTCTGAGCAACAACAAAAGTTCCCCTCAGGTCAGACAGATGACACTGTGCAGTGGACACAACCCCACTTTATTAAACTTGAGCCCAAAGAGTCGGTTTATTGACAAAAAATGCTTATTTGTCACAAAGATCTACCACTTTAGTGAAAAAATGTCTCACCTTTAAAAGCACAAAATCTTATGCAACAGTATAAAACAGTTCACAGTGATGTAGTGTGCAGTGAAGGATCCAGAATACACTTTTGTCCAATTATTGTCAGATAATATTGTCTATTTTCTGATCTGTTCTGATGTTGTTTCCTCGCCACAAACAGACCTGGAGTTGTGTTTTGTTCCTTTCACACGTTTAACACACAAATCCTGCAGATTTAGTCGGGGTGTAAAGAAAATCCATTCTGTGACATATTGTGATACTTCATTGCACAAGAGTCCATTTAGTGTAATATCCATGTGAGAATGAACAAATAAAGATCGATAATAAACAGTGTCAGTCATGTGAATGCTGTGGTGCACTATTGTTTTTTTTTAATGGAATTTTAAATGATTCTTTCTCGCTAATCAGTAAACTCTCTTCTGCAGTTCACAGTTAAGAATCAATTCCCTACGGTTAGTTCCGGTTGACTCACAGGTCCACTGTAATGAGATCTCTGCGGGGTTTTCTCAGAGGCAGTGTGAGGAAATGCTGAAGGCACTGTATCGGATTTTTACAGTCCTAAAGGTCCCGTGTTATGGTATTTTCTGATGTATTTCTATATTTTGATGTTGTTTCCTCATCACAAACAGACCTGGACAAAACTCTGCACATTTATGCTGAGTTCTTCTCTCAAACACTCAAAAAACCGTTTGAGTTTTTCATGTGGTAATACAGGACGTGCACTGTGTTTTTAAACTCCATACACCTTCACTAGAATCATTTGGATCATTGGATCATTTCAGACTTGGAATTGTCTCTGCTAAACAAAATAGTAAAAGGAGTTGTTAACATTAAAACTAGCACTACATGACATCACAAAGTGGAGCAGAGAATTTTGAGCTTTGGAGATGTAGACAGACAGAAGTAATACTATAACATGGCTAAAAGCTCTCAAGAGTAGCAATAACAGAAATGAGCACTGCGGATCATACACAAGGTCGGTTTTTTAGATCACACCCATAATTTATTTATTCAATCAAAGCTGTTAAAATTTAATGATCTTGTAAAATGCAACACATCAATCATTTTATTTAAAGCATTTAATAAATTATTACCCCCCAACCTACAACGCTTCTTTACAGTTCGAGAGCTCATAACTTGAGAGGATTTGGCAACTTCATATTGCCAAAATTCCGAACTACTCGTAAAAGTTTTTGTGTGTCTGTATGTGGGGTAAAACTCTGGAACAGTCTGGAATTACAACACAAGCAGTGTCATAATATTCATAGATTCAAATCGTTCTATGAACATCAGGTCTGGTCACAGTATAAACAAAGAGGGTTTTAAAGTGTATCTGTAATCAGTCTTATCAGTGTTACCTGTGCTTGATGTTTCCTTACCATTGTTGGTATTCTGTCTATTACCATTGTTGGTATTCTGTCTATCTGTCTATTACCATTGTTGCTATATTCTGTCTGTTACCGTTGCTGGTATTGTTTACTCTCCTTACCATTGCTGATATATAGATAGAAAATTCTGATCATTCTGATGTAACCTGTCATTTGTGGTTGCACCACCATGTAATGTGACACTTAACACCTCTCAGTGTCACTACTGATGAGGAATGGGGGTGGGATTAAATAAGTTTTCTTCTTCCCACTCCCTTTCAGGTAGAACTGGCATGTTGTGCAGTATGTTGATATGTTGTCGTTTTGTGATTGCTGCTGCCTGAAATGAATAAAAAAAAATTAAAAAAACACAGTAGTTTATTCAGCCATTTTACAACAGTACAAAACAAAACAAACATAGACTACAGTTCCATGGCTCAGGACCAAAAGGGTTTAGGCTGAAGTAACAGTACTTCTAATGCCAAACCCTCTTCAACAGTGACAGAATTCCAAGAAAAAAAGCATATGAACAACAAGTTTACATTTACAATAGACGATTATCACAGCGGCAGGAAGTGCCGCGATGTTGAGTCGTACAACTTCTGGTCAGTGCTTTTCTACGATAAAATCCCTGTGGAAAAGTGTGAGAGATTGAGAGATTTGTGCAGTTTAAATGCTGCAGATGTTCACAGATTAAATGTCGACCATTTAAACTGCACAAATCTCTCACTCTGTGCTAATATCGACATCACAAAATGGATTTTAATTGTAGAATCAGTCTGAGTGAACAAGTTCCTTCTGTTTTCTTTAGGACCATAACGTTAGTGTTGCTCATTCGTTCACTGATGGTCGTCATTGTTTCCTTTAAGTTTTTGTCTTTCTTCCCTTGATCGTTGTGGATAAATTCTTCATGGACAGAATCTGTTCTTTGTCGACCTTGTTGGATGAAGATTTGGTGTTGGGGCAGATTTATGAAGCTGGTCAAAAATATACGACACTTTTCCACTCTAGGGTCTAAGGACAGGGGATGACTGGACCATGTTTCATTTGCTGCTTTACATGAATGTTGTTTATTCCTGTTCTGATATGTCTGTGTGTATGTTTTACTCATCCAAATCTTGGAACGGCCTTAGAGGAAACTGTTGTTGTGATTTTGGGCGCTACAAAATAAATTGAATTGAACTGAATTGAATTCACCAGTGACCCCACGGTGATCCCACGGTTTGTCAACTGTCTTCGTCCCTCGATCGCCTCGTGCATGAACAGCAGTATCCTAGCAACCCATGCCGAAGGCATGGGCCATGCATATTTGTTCTTGCTAACAACTCATCATCAACAGTGAGTCAATGGGCAAAGCCCAGACATTCATCGTTGTCAACTGTCTTTGTAAGACAGTTCGTAAGACGCGAAGCACTCAACTTCGATCTTCGATCGCACCCTGCGGCAGCAGTATCCTAGCCTGCATATTTGTTCTTGCTAACAAGTCATCGTCAACCATTCATGAAAAATATTTTACTTTCACTGAATAGTTTCAAAATTGGCACAATGACTCTTTATGTCATCCTGATCAAAAAAGTCATTTTGCACGGCGTTTCCCTGGCGATGTCCCAAAGTGCCCATATTCGTCAATGTTAGCACATCAACATCTCCAGTGTGTGTGGACTTTATGTGTTTAGTGACAAGTTCAGCCCAAAGCCACAAACACACAGAGACAAGAGGCTCATCAGCACCACCCGAAGGGGAGTATCAGCGCCCCCGGGGGAGCGCCGGGTCGGCCGAGTGCCAAGCGTGGCCCGCGAGGGACGTTCGATGCCGCTTGCAGCTTTAATTAGACCTGAGCCCCTACAGGGCGTAGGGCCTACTGCTTTCGCAACGATGAATGCCTGGGCGAAGCCCATGCATATTTGTTCTTGCTAACAAGTCATCGTCAAGATTGATTGAATGGGCTAGAGAAGTCGGGCTTCAAACGATAGCTGAATTATTTTGATAACTGTCACGGTTTACGTGCGGCGAAGCCGCAAAATTGGTTACGATTTTTTGCAATTTTCCCATGTCTAAATTTGCTCCCGTTCAGCCATAAAGTCTGATTGTCCAGAAATTTGAATCACTTGTAAAACTTTCGTGCCAAAGCCGACTAATTGTGACACGAGCAAAACTGGTGTGATAGCGCCCCCTGCAGGACACAACAAAATTTTGCATGGAGAGTCAAAATTTTAGTTTTTCCAAAATGTTTCAAATTTTGGAGAACGTTACTTTGGGCAAGCTCAATCAAAAAAGTCAATGTAAACCATATGGTATTTTTAACCGTGTTGCCATGGTGATGCTCCAAAAGGCCAATGTTACCTTAATGGAAAAATTTCAACAATTTCTTACATTTCAAAGTGATATAACGGCTTATTAGTTTCATTGAAGAATATGAAATTTGGCACAGTGATTCTTCAGGTCAGCCCAAACAAAAAAGTCCGCGGGGCCAAAGTTGTATTTTGCACGGTGTTGCCATGGCGATGTCCTAAACTGCCCATGTTTGTCTATGTTAGCACATCAGCATCTCCAGTGTGTGTGGACTTTATGTGTTTAGTGACAAGTTCAGCCCAAAGCCACAAACACGCAGAGACACCCGGGGGAGTATCAGCGCCACCCGGGGGAGCGCTGGGTCGACTGAGTGCGAAGCGCGGCCCGCGAGGGCCTTTCTATGTCGCTTGCGGCTTTAATCTGTCTTTATATTCGCTGCATCGTCGTCTGAGCCGCAGGGTTCCAATTGTGAGAAAAAAGTAACAGCTTATCATTCGAAAATGATGGTACTTTTTTTCCCCCAGTGTTTTCATAGTCTCTTTAAAGGGACCATATTATACTAGTTTCTGTTCATTTCATTCAGAAAGTATAAAAGACACAACATTAAACATACAAGAAAAGAATGAAAAGTCGTCTTGTTATCTGTTCCCTCTTTCTTTTTCCAGATAATACATTCACACAGATAGTTACTTTAAAACATTTCAAATCAATACATTTCATTTCAATCACAATTATGAATCAGTTTCAAACAGAGATCGTCACTTTTATGCACAACAGCTTCATTTTTGTTTTCATACAAACACATTGCACTGGATTTAATGTGTTTATTTAAATTTTAAATGCATTTTTTATTATTCTTGATCCTTTCGTTTCTCTGTCTGTCATGTACTCCTTTCACAGCGATGCTTCACTCCATCACCTTGGTTCTGAATCTGGGTTTTTAAACATGTCAGTTCCTTTTAACTGTAGTGGTTTGTTCTCATCTCTAACAGTCTATTTACAGGAAACACTCTGCACTTTGCTTTGTACATGACTTAAGTCAACAATATCTCGCATTTTCAACTCATTTAAGTTGAACAAATAACAGGTTGGATGGCTCTATATTGACTGTTGGAGATCATTCTCAAAGCCCTTTTCTGTCAAATAAATAATGTCGTTTCCTCATCACAAACAGACCTCAAGTTGTGTTTTGTTTCATTTGTATTGGAGCGATATCACTGGGAATTTTTAGAGGAAAAAGTAATAAATCTGGTACGGTGAGATGTGTATGTTGAAAATATCGTACAGAGAGATTTGGATATCGTTCCATCCCTAATGACAATACATGTTGTACCAAATGACTGGGCAAAGCGTTTTAGAGTCAGTCTTGTTATTCTGTAGAATATCGTAATATCGTGAACTTTCCCACGATATCACAATAAATACCGTACTGTGATATTGTATCGTGAGACTTGGATATTATTACATTATTATAGTTTTTAACATTCAAAATCCTGTCAGTTTGGTGACATATTTGATATCACTGGGAATTTTGAGACTAAAATGACCGACATTTGTTGAAAACCAGCAGAAGACTGTTATTTAAAATGGTGCGAATTGTGAATGGAGTGACGAAGGTGGAGATTTTTTACACATAACTACACTTAAAACTCAAAAGGACCAATGTGCATTTTTTATTGTTGCTCAGTGAGATGTCCAATGGCAAACGAACAAGCAGTCCGGCAACGGATGAATCACATTTTATATCGCTGCTGTTTAATCATTTCTATGTATATATGCAATAACTTTAATGGAAAAAGTGATCAAAAACAAAAGCTTCTTATAAAACACAGAAATAAGAGAAAGATGTTTGAGACATTTACAGACGGGGGCAGGTTTTTCACTGGTGACACATGTCAGTTTGTAGTCGTGGTATAAGCGCATTAAACAACTTGGGAGTCGTGTAAATAAATAATAATGGAAAGAGAGGTTTACGTATTATCTTTTAAACCCATAGAGCTGCTCATTCTCTAATATTTTTTTGTGATCTCCTGTCAGATCATCTCTCAGGAGGACAGGTCATTGTGTGTGGATTTTAGTGACAATAGCGCCTCCTTTTGTCTGACCGGCTGCAGGTGTAAGACTCAGTGTCACGTTTGACAGTTGCTACGATCACAGTTCTGCTAACACAAAAGCTCAAATCCACCCTTTATTCATGGGCTCACTTTGCTATAAGCCGTTCTTCCTCAATCAGACTGTTGGCCAAAGTAAAGTATGAACTATTATTGATTGTTTTTTGTTTGTTTTTTTGTTTTGTTTTTTACTACGGTACTGACGATCACCTCATGTGCAATTTAGGGTATTTATTCTTATCAGGGGTCTTCCTCATTGCTGCATTTAAATATCTTCTAAAGGTGCTTCTCAGTGGTTAAGTTTCAGTCAAAGGTCTCCGCAGTCTAACAGGACTGGTCAGGATCAGATCTGTGTCAGGGCAGTTTGAGGAGAGGAAGAGACAAAAGTGTTCCTCCTCTCACTGTTCCTCCATCCCTCCTCCCGCAGTGTGATCACAAACCGCTCGTGTTGGAGCCGACAGGGTGACAGGGACCTACAGTTTTCAAAATTCTCAAAATGTCAATAGTTAGCTCTGGCTTCGCTCTGCACTGCTCTAGCTCTTCTTGCTCTGATTGGTCAAAGTGGTCACCTGACACACTTGCCCATGCTCGTATTTCCTGTGGAAGATCTTCTGCCAGATATGCTGCCACATATGGTGTAATGCTGTGTTCTATTGTGCTCAGAAAACCGACTTCCACCCTGGGAAAGGGCAAAGGAACGGCCAGTCAGCTCAGAGTTTGGAAACCCACATTCAGGCTAGTTTGGTGCAGACCCAGTTGGATGGACATCTGAACATGTAATAGTCAAACTGCCATAATAGAGTCACCGACAGCTAATGTTAGCGAACAGACTCTATTTATTAGCAGGAGCTAGCGTTAGCAATGTTAACTGCATAAGCTAACAAAATAAACATGAAACTGTCTCATACATATTTTCCCGACTGTTGTAATGGAACACATTTACATCAGATGTCGGGAGAACTTTACTGACTTCCGACATTCAATAGAACATAGTACAAACAGCCTGTAGCTTCTTAAATGTCCAGCTAGGCTCTTGCACAGTCTCCATGGATACGGGAAAAACGAAGATCTTATTTCCCACAATCCAGCAGTCTCTTACCTGTGGTCTTTGACCTGCTCATGCTGCACTTCTTAGTTGGCTAAAATCCCATGAAATGATGTTATAAACTGAGCTCCAAAAAGTTTCAAAACCTGCTCAGTGTGTGAGTCAGATGGGAAAAGCATTTTTCAGTTCAGCTTTTCAAAGAAAGTTGCCACACAAACCCTGACACGGCCCTGCTGATGTGTTTATTTAGCCCTGAAAGGCATTTGTTATTCTTTGTTGTTATTCTCTGTGCCAGGTCTGTTCTGTGAACAACACACTTGGATTTGAATTTAAATGTGTCTCTTGTTGTGTTGGCTTCACTTCTGTGCCATTTCTGCTTCTGTCTCTTTCAGCCGTGTTCTCCATTGTTGGAAATCTGCTGGTCCTTATCATGGCGTCCAAACGCTCTTCTAAAATGAAGCCGCCAGAGTTGCTCAGTGTGAACTTAGCGGTGACGGATCTGGGAGCAGCCATCACCATGTACCCTTTAATGGTGGCGTCGGCCTGGAGTCACCACTGGCTGGGAGGGCACACCACCTGTGTGTACTACGCCATGGCTGGGTTCCTCTTCGGTGTAGCCAGCATCATGAACCTGGTCATCTTGGCTATTGTGAGGTTCATTGTGTCTCTCAACATGCATTCTCCCAGTAAGTACTTTTTACTCCACTTATTTCAGAGGATCATTAAAGGGCCCATATGTTTTTAATCTGTTGTGACCTGGACTTGTGTTTTGTTTCATTCACATGTTAAACGCACAAATGCTGCATATTTAGGCTGAGTTCCTCTCAAACAGAAACATTGGGATAATTTCAGCTCTGGAATTTCCCATCTCTACGGAACAAAAGGCAAACGTAGTTGTTCACTTGAAAACTACCACTACATGACATCACAAGGTGTAACAGCGTTTTGAGCTTTGGAGATGTAGACAGACTAATAATAAAAGATTACTAAAACACAACTCCTGGTCTGTTTTTGAGGAGGTAACAACAATACAATATTGTCTTCCTATACCTCTTGTATAGAACTGAGATTTTATATTTTATTACTTATTTCCACTTGTACATTTACATTTATATCATTATGTCTTATCTGACACCTGTCTCCTGTTTTTTTAGCTACTTATTTATACTATAATTTCTACTATTACCATTTATATTTTTTCCCTTTGTTATTATGATATATTGTGATTAATTCATTAATTAATCATTGCATTTACACAGCGCCTTTCCAGACATCCAAAGCTCGTTACAGTTCACTGTTCATTCACTCCTCGCTCCGTGGTGTCAAATACAATTGTAGCCACAGCTGTGCTAATCCAATCTGCACCATCGGCCCCTCTAATCACCACCACTCACTCACACTCTACTTTCATACTAGGCAATGTGTCTTGCCTAAGGACACAAGGGCAGTGTTTGTGTGAGTGGCGCCCCCCTGTGGCACCTGATGTCGCCCATCCCAGTCCTGACCAGGCCCTGCTGAGCTTCTGAGATTTGCCGAGATCAGGCTTTGACACGTCAATGTCATGTAAAAATCCGGTATATTTACATTCATGCTGTATATGCTTGTCTGTTCATTAACATGCATTGTCTCGTTTAAATAAAAAAAAATTAAAAAAATGTGACCACAAATGATGTGTGTGATGTGAGCTGCTCTGTCCAAATAATTCCCCTTGGGGATCAATAAAATCTGTCTCAATCTAAGTCTATAACATGGCTTAACGCTCACTGAATCATTTTTGCATTTTATGTTTAATTTTATTTATTTATTTGATTGGGACAGTGCATGTTAATGAACAGACATGATAAAACATGACCCTAAACACACCGGATTGTAGCCAAGGGCTAATTTTCATCAGTTGTCCCAAAGGGCAGGAGTCACAGTGGGGCAGACAAATACAGGACATTTCATAATACAAAAATATAGCACAGTTTCCCATTCACTGAATAGTTTTTGCATAATATAGAGGTGACACATGAATCTGCATTACACAGTTTAACTTTGTGTATCCATAACATAGACAGATTACGTTCTAGAACTAATTTTAATATCATCACAAACATCTCAATATAAACCACGGTCATCAAAGCAGGTACTACAGCACCAAAGGAATTAATAATGAGAAAAATTAAAAAACCTGTCACATGGATTTAAACTTATCTCCATATATTTTTACATTACATTATATTATCTAAGAGAATACGGAGGGAGCTGAGGCAGAGTAAAGGCCTGAATAATGCATAGAATATTAAACCTTTACAATGCTGCATTGGGACTTTCTATTGGAATCTCATAAAGGCTCATTGGCCCTCGCCAGTAACAAAGTTAATGGTGAGAGGTATTGTTCTTCCTCGGTTTCTTTATTGGCCCTCGCCAACCGATCGACCGGTGAAAAATTTGATAAAATGGGCATCGCGACAATGCCCAAAGTGACCCCACTCGACAGCGCCCCTGGAAAATTCAAAATTCTCAAATGAATGGGAGGCCGAAAGGCATATTTAGCCATAGGTCAACAAAATTTGGGGCAGTGATAGAACTCGAGGAGACAAGCAAAAAAAGCCGATCATTGTGCGTCTCTATGACCAACAGGAAGTCGGCCATATTGGATCAAAAAATTTGCCACTGTTTTAACTGTGTGTACGCAAAACTCATCTAGTCCCTGGTTTTTGGTCCAAACGAGCTCAGATTTGACATGTCACATCTACAGACGTGGGTCCACACATGTGGACACACATGTTTTTTTGAGCACCTCCTCACGGTTTGTCCGTAACACGCAGGCGAATAACACCTTCATTTCCTGTTTCTTTGATGACCTCTCACGGTCACAGGCTTTGGCCTACGGAGCTCAAACTCACATCACTATTGTGTGATCCCGGCCTGAATGTGATGAAATATGAAATATAATAAAAGTGAACTCTATAGCGCCACCTAGTGTATACATGAAACCTCAACATTATCGGATTTGTACCAAATTTGGGGATTAAATTCTTTCCATGATTTCGATCAAAAAAATATATTACGGACATGGTGCATTTTTCACGGTTGGCCAGCAGGGGTGCAAAGACTCCCCAAAAAATTTTTCAAAAATTACTCCATGCACAGACTTTGTGTGATTGTGCTGAAATTTGAATCACTAAAGCCTGATCATGGCCTGAATATATTAAACTATAAAGTGTATGAAAAGTTACACTATAGCGCCATCTACCAAAGACATGAAACGTCAACATGATTGGATTTGTACCAGATTTGGGGATTAAATTCTATGCGTGTCTATGACCAAAAAGATACATTATGGATATGGCGTATTTTCCATGGTTGGCCAGCAGGAGTGCAAAGACTCCCCCAAAAACTATGTTTAAAGACACACTATGTAACTTTTCTGGTGAAGGTCTTAGTCTGACAGTGCTCTTGATTATAAAAGTCATGTGACCTGTGGCCTAGTTTCTATAATTTGGCTCTATATAATTTGCATTTTCAAATATTAAAGGTGCATTATGTAATTTTTCTGGTAGACGAGCTGTCGGGAGGAGAGAGTGTCATGCCAGGGGGGGTCGCGAGTCCTCGGCGGTCACGTGGGAGGGACGTGTGCGCTGGGGCGAGGGCCATCATCGCTGCGAGCTGCTTTAATTCATATTATTATTACCTCTTAACCACAGGGTCTTCCTCATGAATCCTCTGCACACTGCTGTTGCATCCTTGGACAAGACACTGCACATAGTATCTGACATAATTGCATTATAGCACTATTTATGATTTCTTCACAAAACTGAAGTGAAATATTGTCCAAAGATTGATTATTAAAGATCTTTTGTTGCACAGAATGGACTCTTGTGAGCTTGTGAGTCGTGTTATAATGTTGTTTCTGGTCAGTTTGTGATGAGGAAACAACATTAAAACATAGATCAGTAAACTGCGTAATATGGGCCCTTGTAGAACATTTCAGGCAGGACAGTTATATTTCCATTGTGACAGCAGAATAGTTACATAGTCCACCTTTAACTCATGATACTGTGACAAACCTAAGAAAAGTCCCTGACAGCACCGTAGACACAAACACCACACACTAAGGTTGGGCGGTAATACAATATCCGAGGTATCAAAAAGTAGCAGCAGTTTCATTACCATCATTTAAAAAATCGGCAGAGCATAAGGACCTAATATAATATTAGGAGCATTTTGGCTTCAGGCTGAATGACCGGGGAGAGATGCAAATGTTGCCGGAGCTACGACACTGCATCAGGCCAGAGATCCACCACAGTCGCTTCAGACACGGGGCACAGCATCGACTTTCTCCTCTCCGCGCTCTCTCCTCTTCAAACTTCGTTCCGCTTGGAGATTTCCATCCACATGCAGCGAAGAAGAAGAAAAAAACCTGACTGATGCTTTCTGTGTGACACTGAGCCAAAAAGTTTGAGATGGAGACGTTTATTGAACGCCAAGAGTCAAGAGGAGACATGCTGAAAGTTCCTGCTTGAGGGTGAAGTCAGACTTTCACGGAGGAGACGGTAACTTCTCCGAGAGCACAGGGTCTGTCAGATACAACATGCTGCAGTGGGAATTATCACACACCCTGGACTGTCGCCTTTTACTTCTGAATCTGCCTCTTCTGCTCTTTTCTTGTCTTGGCATGTCCCAGATCATTAAATGGAGGGAGATACGCGCTGGAGAAGTTTCTGAATGGTTTAGTCACAGTTAGTCACAGTAATACTGTGTACCCCGGTAAAATACTGAGAAGGTTTAACGGCATCAAAGTTTGGATACCGCCCAACCCTTGCATACACTGTCCGATGAGGTAGCAGGAGGTAGCAGCTCCAGTGTGTTCACAAAACTGCACCAAAACAAGCCTGAAGACTTCAGAGTGGTACAAGCTGAAAAGAGCAAAGTTTGACCTTATAACTCTTATTTTCTGTTTTTTTGGAAAAGAAAAAAAGTTGTTTGCAGTTTCTAAATTCAAAACTTCAAACTGAAACCATGTGGTGTTACATGAACTTGTTATAGTGTTGCTTTGTGTTGTAGCTATTCACACTTTGCAGCTAATATCATCAACATGTGCTGAGGGTGCGTTGCTATCTGTACGCACTGCTCTGTCTGACGCTGCAATCTGACCATTATTTCAACACAAGAACAGATTTAGCTTTAACAAGAGGTGAGATGTGTTTTACTGTTAACATAAGCCAACAGTATTTTAGCTTGTAGTGATCACAGACTCCCGAAAATGTGCTGATCAAAACTTTTGCTTCATGACATCACAAGGTGGAACAGAGCATTCTGAGCTTTGGAGATGTAGACAGACTAATAATAAAAGATTACTTAAACATGAAACAAAGCACAAGCCCAGGTCTGTTTTTGATGAGGTCACATTTTAATAAGGCTTCAAGCTCACAAGATAAATGTTGCGTAATATTGGACTTTTAAGGATCAAATATTGCACAAAAAGTGAAATACAACACACAAATTTAATGAAATAACACCTTATACCATTATTTGAAAGATTTCACTGCAAGCTTCTATTTACATAATCATTTTTGCACTATATACTGTACAACAAAATCAAATTACAACAATTTTCAATATTGGCCAAATTTAGTAGTTTAGTGGGACTTTGCGATTATGATTTTATTTGCAATATAAGAAGTCCAAACACAAATGCCACAACACACCAGAGACTCCCTGACGTAACTGAAACCCAACAGTGAGGAAGAGGACAGATTATGCTTCTAAAAATAAACAAGTGGTGACACACAATCAATACACGGGCACATATTTCTGCCAGGCAAGTTGTAAGACTAACCGACCCTCGCTTTAGCTTTAACTGTGTAAGAAAACGTGGAAAGTCTTTATGTCATGGGGTGAAACAAGTGGGAAATATTAATGAGCAACGAAACTGTCCAGGAAAGTTCTACGTGGACACGTTAGAAGAAGAAGATGAAATAGATACACTAATGGTTGGACACTGGGATCCTGGAAAAGATGGACACTCTAGAGAATAACGTCTAGTAGTTTATTGATACGGGGAGTGTTCTGTGCATTGCTCCTGAACAAGTTTGCGATTGATGCCGAGGTGGTGATGGTCCATGATGTGCTAATCAGCTCTGTGGCATTTCAGTGCTGTGTTTTAATGATCCCAGACTTCCTCCCTCACAGCTCCCTCCCAGCTGCTGTGGTCAGAGAACTGTCCTCGGGCTTCCTCTGTCTCCTTCATTACAAAGTGTGTTAAAGCTGCACTCAGGCATTTTTAGAACATGAGGTGTCAGTGACTATTGGACCAGAGACTCACATTATCGACTCAGGTTTCTCACATTAAAATTGCAGAAAAAAGTGTGTGAAAAAAGTCAATATTATATCATATATCATGGAATGTACTGATTTCATGGCAAGTTACTGAAATTGAAAATCCTGCATATGTTGTTAGTAGGGATGTAACAGTAACCAAAATCTGGTGATATCGTATCGTCAAAGGTCTCACAATAATATCGTGACCATCACAATATATCGAATCCCAAGTCACTTTGCTTAAATGAACAGTTCTGATGCAGAAATAGCTAAAAAAAAAAAACTGAGAGAACTACATAGACCATGATCCTTTGCTCCGTTTCAGTGCAGACGACATGAAGAAATAACTGTTCTAAGCACTTTTACATCTTCATTCTTTGGGTTAAGTCTGTGAAGCATTTTTAGAGGAAAAAGGAGCAGATTCACAGTTTTGTGCCTCCACAAAATATTGCCATAAATCTGGTCCAGTGAGATGTTTATGGTGAAAATATCGTACAGAGAGATTTGGATTTCGTTTCATCCCTAATGACAATAAATGTACTGGTCAAAGCATTTTAGAGTCAGTCTTGTTATTATGTGGAATATCGTAATATCGTGAGCCTCCCCACCATATTGTGAGCTTTCTCACGATATTGCAATAAATATCGTACGGCGAGGTTCATACCCTGACGATATCATACTGTGAGACTTGGATATCGTTACACCCCTGTTGTTCGGGCCAAATACACACCTGGAGTTGTGTTTTGTATCATCCACATGTTTGAGTAACAAACATGTAACAAACATGCTTTATTCAATAGCAAGGACCACGCCAACAACACATGTGCGAAGAGAAAAGAGTTTATTACATGGAGACGAGGTGGGTCGGCTGGGTTGAGACTCAGGGTGGGGGTTCAGTCTCAATCTTCACATGGCTCAGGACCCCCCTCGTACTCATCTTAGGTCTGGAAGTGAACAGATCGGGGTTGGGAGGGTGGGGTTGAGTTATTCAGGACAAACTGGGTTGCCGGGATAGGCTGCTACAAATAGGCTTCTGGGAAGTGAGCTGTGATTCGCTGGAGAGGAGGCGAGGACGACTGAGGCGTGGTCCTGCTCCTGAACCTAAGCTAATCATATTAATTACATTTATTCTCCAACGCTCAAAATGCTCTGTTCCACCTTGTGATGTCATGAAGCTGTAGCTACATTTTACCTTTAGTTCTCTAGAAATTGGCAATTCTCGGATTGAAATCATCCAAATTATTCTGAAAGTGAAGGCGTAGGGAGCTGAAACTGGAGTGCAGCACATTCTGTATTACCACATGACATCACGAGGTGGCACAGAGTGTTTTCAATCTGAGAGAAAAACACAAAGTATGCAGGATTTGGGGAGAAGTAAAAGTTTCTGTATTGAAGCATCTGACAGAGGCGCTGGAGTTACAATCTCCTCGAGTTTATCCCTAAATTACGTACTCTATTTGAGGCCTTAAAATAAATTCAAGAAAAATAAATATTAATAAATATTGAATTTTCCTTCTTTCACTGGATGCATCACTGGACGATTGATTTGTCATACCTGCCATTCGCTGATAAAAAATAAATTGAATAAATGAGGCAAGGCAAATTACAGCTTTCAGTCTGAAACTCTTAAAATGTTAATGAGAAATTGGGGGGAAAAAAGCTCAAATTAATTAAAAAGATTCCTGCTGAAAAAGTATGAACAAATCAATATTTTTTATCTCAGGGAATGTGTAATTATTTCCTTAAGTTCTGAACTCATAAAAAGTTGTTGCATATAGTGGCACATTGAAAGGATAATGAAGTCCCCTTAACGGCAGAAGGATCATTTGAGGCCGACTTCTGTCTCTGTCTAATCTTATGGCTGTTATTGGTTTCTTATTGCAGATTTCATTAGAATCTGCAGGGGTTAGATTAAGGTTTCTCGTTAAAAGTCCCATATTACACAACATTGCCTCTTGTGAGCTTTAAGTCATCTCAGAAATGTCGTTAGCTCCTTAAAAACAGACTTGGAGTTGTGTTTTCAGTTTGAGAGAAGAACTCCTAAATATGCAGGATTTGTGCTAATTGCATGTTTTAAGCAGATAATTGCTCACACTGCATCTTCATGTCTGTGTCAAGCTTTTCCATCAACCTGCCATGGGACTGCAGATGAAAATTAGCCTTTACGGCTAAATCTGGCATATTTACATGTTCGTGTGTTCATGTCAATGAATATGCATTGTCCCATTTTAAATAAATGAGAAAAAAAAAATAGTGAACAGTGGAAATTAGAAATAGAAGAAGAACTGATGCTCTTCTGAAGGCAAAGCTCACACCAAATAAATAAAAGATGAAAATAAATGATGAATCCATTTTTTGGAGCCATTCCTAGTTCCCAGTACTGTATATGTTAATATATATGGTAATATATATATGGTAATGTAGGTTCAATTTACACTTAAAACTACTGTGAGCCCCTTGTACTAAAGGTTGAATAAACATGTGCTGTAAAGGCTGATTTGAGAGCACCTCTACGTCTTGCAAATGTAATCGTTGTTTACAGTTTTCATTTTAGCAGCGTATTATTGATCCTGTACACAGGTCACATGGACAAGTACGCAGACGACAGACATAAAAGACATAAATATGTGCCTTCATCATGGGAACAATGAGCCTGAAGGACCCTTAGACCCCGAGACAAGAGGGTGTAATGGCCTGGACCATAATGAGGCATGATCAGGCTGCGTCTCCAAAGGCCTTTTTCTGGGTACTTACTGATGGTAATTCTGTACTCCATTTCTATTGGCGGAATGTTGAGCAGTTTCCGTGGCGACACATTAGCACACGTTAAAAAACACAGAGGAAAAAGTCTGAAAATTAAAAAAAACTAACTAATGGCTTTAAACAGCACATTTTCAGTCGTCGACATGAGCATTCATGGTCCTGTTTAGATGGTTTTATGTGATTTTCAACAAAAATGTGAAAGTGACTGAATGAAAAACTGTTGGATAATGTTTACTAGCTTGTGACTGTAATTGTAGGTGTGAGGGGCCTGTTTCTGGTCAGCTCTTTCTGGTCAGATTGTGTTCAAACAAAAATCAGATTAAAGTCTAACCTGAGTAACAAATCTTTAGACAGAGTAGTGCTTTGAGTTAGCTTCACATGCCCAGGGAACTTTACTTTGCTGATTTCATTTAACCGAGTCTGTTATATTATAATCAAGCCTATTTTAGATGCATCCCAGAAATATAACCATTTTGTTTTGCAAAACCTAAACATAAGGTCTCAGAATGCGACAGTTTGATCACCCGTATGTAATCTGTGTTAATGATCCGTGTGCGTAATCTGCGGGGCACGTGTTGGGAGCATTAGTGTGTGCAGAGGGTTTCAGTTGCTGGGCAAAAGAGCGACTCCGTGGACTGGACCTGTTCCATTTCAGGACGGCCTTTGCGGTCCAGAGGCCACATCGAGGGCTGCAGCCTTCACAGCCGACAAAGGACCCAGCCTTATTGGGACATATCTTATGATTGTATATTAGCATTGTCATGGTAATAAATGTCAGATGTCAGATGCCAAAAGATTTGACACTCGCAAATACTGATGATGATGAATACCACAATGATCATTAAAAATATATGCTTTTTTATACAATATAATTCCCATTTTCTTTATGTGACCTCTGTGTACTCTGTGATACAAGCCAGACATGTTCAAATCAAATATAGTCTTTACTGATAATAACTGTAATGTTGAGTTATATTATATAAAACCTTTTTTTTTTCTTTTTTTTTGGTAAGAAAAAACTAGTCCTGATGCACATTATTCTAAAACTATTCAAAAACTGAATGTGTTTTTTACAGTATGCTTAAATTTACACTTTACAGTGTTAATTAAGTAACACTGCACCAAAGTTCCTGTTTAACCCCGAAATCAAGAGTTATATTAATGTTTTGAACTCTCAAAACATAATAGCTCACACTTTGTAGGGTTCTCCTGATTTACACTTGTACAGGTCATTTATTTAGCCAAGACTTACCGTATTTTCCTTGTGTGCACAGAGGAGAAAATCAGCTGGAGGAACGTGAAGCTGATGTGCGTGTGGATCTGGCTGTACGCTCTCCTGTGGGCAGTGCTCCCCCTCCTGGGCTGGGGGCGCTATGGTCCCGAGCCCTTTGGCCTGTCCTGCTCTCTGGCCTGGGGGGACATGAGGGAGGAGGGCTTCTCTTTCGTCATGTCCATATTTGTGTTCAACCTTCTCCTCCCCACCGTCATCATCGTGAGCTGCTACTTCGGGATCTCCATCAAACTCTACGTCACCTACAAGAAAGCGGGACTGAGCTACAACCGTGTGCCCAACATTATCAAGCTGCACCGCAGACTGCTCATAGTAAGTCCAATATGGGACTTCTTTTAGCTGAGAGAAGTTAGAGTTTGCAATTTTTGCATCTTTGCATTTATCATAGTTGACGTGTTAATGAAGGTAATAAGATCATGACTTTATTTTAAATAATTGATGATTAGATACAGGATATTACACCTTGGGCAAAATGTTTTTATCACCTTGACTCACCACACATTCATTATCACCACAGGACAAGAATGAGCAAAGATGTTTGGTGTCGTATCCTTAAAGGAACTTTGAAATTAATTAATAAAATAATAAATTCAATACACATGACCTGACTATGACCCCAGATACAAGGTGTCAGCAATATCCAATATGTTTTTTTACTGATAAACCCGAAACTCCAGCACCTGCACCAATCCTGAGTCAGTGCTAGTGCAGCCTCTGCAGCTCAGGGAGGGAATTCTGGAGCTTATGAGCTTTCACATGAGACATGATCTGTATATACAGGGTGTCCCAAGAAATTTGACATCATTTTACAGACCAAAAATCTGGCAATTCTTGTTGAAAATGTATTTTTATTTGTATTTTTATTGTCACTTCTCACTGATGTTGATGTTGGTCTAACAGTTCCTTTAGCTCTGCAGAAGCACCTCTTTATGTTTTGGTACCAAGTCCAAATTTGTTTGCAGTTGGTGAAGTTTTTCCAAATTTTGCATTGAAGGCTGCAGGGTCTGAGTGCGAGCAGATTCCAAGACTCAAAATGACTTCTCTTAGTAAATGACAACGGCTCAACCTGAAAACAGTATAAAATCTTGATCTGTTTCTATACATTCTGTGAAAATTTTAGTTTTTGTTATTTCAACAAATAACGTAAATTGTTGGCCTGCAAATGTCAAATTGTTTTTACAGCCTGTTGATTAAAGGGGAACTCTGGTACGTTTGAAGGGAAAGTCCATTGCTGGAGGTGGTCGAATTCTGTCAGAAGCGGAGCGTGCAGAGGGGGGTTGCTTTGGTTGCCCTGGCAACTGCCCGTATGGCCTCCTCGACTGAAGTTGCCCTTCCAGGGGAATATATATATATATATATATATATATATATATATATATATATATATATATATATATATTATGGCATGCCGTTTAGGAAATTAAAGAATATATGGAATGAAACCTTAATATATATGGAATGAAAGTTTGAATATATGGAATGAAACTTGAATATATGGAATGAAACTTGAATATATGGAATGAAAGTTTGAATATATTGAATGAAACTTGAATATATGGAATGAAAGTTTGAATATATGGAATGAAACTTGAATATATGGAATGAAACTTGAATATATGGAATGAAAGTTTGAATATATGGAATGAAACTTGAATATATGGAATGAAAGTTTGAATATATGGAATGAATGTTTGAATATATGGACTGAAACTTGAAAACTGACGTCATCACGGCACTGGCACCATCTTTTCTTTCTGTCATTTTGTAGCCTACCTACCATTGTCAGCATGAGCGAGGTAGTTATATCCTTTTCATCAAAGTGAAAGCCTTCTGAATTCCAAAGTTTTGCAAAATGGCGTCAGCTGAATTATACCAATACTTTGTTGAACTGGAAAACTTTTTTGCTGCAGGTTATGCTCGAAATGATACTAACAGTTTGGAGTCAATATCACGTCACCTTGAGGATCATATTTACATTATTGTGACATTCATAGAGCTTTTGAGTAATCATATTCAACAAAACATTGCTGAAAGAACATTATGCATCATTCTTGAAGGAATTTGAGTCTCTAAGGGAGATGCAGGTGGAGATAACACTTCAGTTAGAAGCTAATATACAAGCACATGGAATGGAAACACATTCTGCATCTCAGAGAGGAAGGCAGAGGTAAGTGAGAAATTAAAAAGGGGTATGGGGATGTCATTGATGCAGGCCAAGAACACATAATACGAGGATACAAGGATACAAGGATGTTTTTGACATGCAGTGGAATTAATGATTGTTTGTCTAAAACTGTGCATGGGGAGGGAGGAGTAAAGTGCAAAAGTTAAACCTGATAAAGGGAGGTAGAATGGGTGGGGGGGATGCGTAAAGTGCATAAAGTGCAGGGGGTGGGGGGGTGGATGAGCAAAACAGGGGGGGAGTTGAGCAGGCAGTGGGGTGGGGGGGGGGCTGATTTGTTTCACACTATTTGAATTGACTTTTTTTTTTTTTTTTTACTTTTTCTCTTTTAAGGTATAATATATCAGCTGCTCAGCTGACTCACATGCGGGATTTAGGATTCAGCTGGATGGCCATATCTCGGATGCTGTGCGTGAACGTTCGAACACTGTACAACCACAGAACACAACTCGGTTTAGTGGACTATGGGAGTTTCACCAACATTTCAAATGATGACCTTGATCGTGTTATTACTGAGGTTATTAGACAAACCCCTGGTTCGGGAGAGACCTACATCACAGGTAGTTTAAGAGGGAGAGGAATCAGAGTTCAGCGGTGGCGAAAAGTAGAGAGCGTTTGAGAACAGTCAATCCAGTGGGAAGAGCTTTAAGAGGACGAAGGGCAATTCAGCGGAGGGTCTACAATGTCTCTGTCCCAAATCAAGTGTGGTATGTGTTTTGTAAATTTGATTAATATTACAGGCATTACTTCCTAGCTATTCCCTTGCTGGCCAATAAGCAAGTCATGTAGATTGATGTAAGGAGAGATTGAGCACCAGGGGCCATTTTTGCAACAAACCATGTATGGTCACGTCAGAATTTCTTGCGGTTTTCACTGGCTACAATGTTGCATTTATGGCTAGTGGTAATACAACCACACAAAAGTCTTCTCTACTGGGTTATTGTCATAGTAGTAGTAGTAGTAGTAGTAGTAGTAGTAGTAGTAGTAGTAGTAGTAGTAGTAGTAACAATAATAATAATAATAATTATTATTATTAATATTGTTATTATTATTATTATTATTAATAATAATAATAATAATAATAATAATAATAATAATAATAATAATAATAATAATAAATGTCTTCTTATTTCAGGCACATTGACACCAATCACAAGTTAAACCCATGGGGATTTGTGTTTCATGGAGGAGTTGATGGCTATAGTCGCTGCATTACCTGCCTAAGGTGTTGCACAGACAACCGAGCATTGACTGCCTTGCAACTTTTCCAGGGTGCTGTTGATGTGTTTGGACTCCCACATCATGTCAGAGGTGATGCTGGTAGTGAGAACATTGATGTTGCACGGTTCATGATTGAGAATCGAGGGCCTAATAGAGGAAGTTTTATGGTTGGACGTAGTGTTCATAATCAGCGAATTGAAAGATTGTGGGGTGAACTAAACAGGGTGGTGTCAGCATACTTTAAAGACCTGTTCATCTTTATGGAAAATGTTGGACTTTTAGATAGCACTGACCCTCTTCACATTACAGCTCTTCACCATGTTTACCTGCCAAGAATAAACAGATCTGTGGATGAGTTTGTAAGCCAGTGGAACCATCACAGCTTGAGAACAATGGGAAGTCAATCCCCACTGCAACTGTGGACAGTTGGAATGCTCCAACTTCATGAAAATCAAAGACCACTCAATCATGTACATGTGCAACAACCTTATGACCACCAGTTGAACATGGAGTTAAGGCCAGTTAATCCCTTCACTGATGATGGAAATCATGGGATAGAACTATTTCTCACAGCATGTAACCTGCTTCAAATAAATATTTAGTGTGGTAGCCTAAGTGATTTAGTTGCTGTTGATAAGTTATTGTGGTTCCATACATTGCCATGTACAGAATCAGATACAAAGTAATTTTGAGAACATGTTATTTTATTTTTATTAAAAAGATTCAATTTGAAAAGACAATCCAATTGTGCCTTTTTAAGAACATCAATGCAAAAAGGGAGTGTAGTCCTAGGACAGAAGATGTGCTTCATGATAAAACATGTCATCTCCATGTATATATGCGCTATGTACTGTATATTTTTTCACTGGACAGAAAGGGTATGAAAATCGTAATCTGAAAAGTAACTAATAACTAAAGCTGTCAGTAAATGTAGTGGAGTAAAAATACAATATTTCTATCTGACATGTAGTTGCATAGAAGTATAAAGATATAAAGTAGAGTATAAGGAAGCATCCAATGCAAACACTCAAGTAAAGTACCTCAAATGTGTATTTAAGTACAATACTTACTACTGTCCACCACTGATTATTATGTATAATTATTCATAATGTATTGTAAAGCTATTGATGGAGATTAACCCTGTATTTTAAGTTCCTTAAAAATAATTATGTGTACAGTTTTTCAAATATCTAAAATATGACACACATGTCCTGCCACAATACACACTAAATGACAATGAACTAGTACATACAAAGTAGAAACATTTTATTTGTTACAATTTATTTGTTAGAACTCCATACCAGGACCAGTTGGCTACAAAATAAAATAGAAGTGCCTTACATTTATCAAAATATTATGCGAAATTATTATGATTAAATCTGAAACAAAACTATGGGTTGAAACATATCTTCACATGTAACAAAGCACTTTTTACGGCACATTTCTTCAACGTCTTTCTGTCTCAATAAGGAACAAAAATGAAATGACAGCAATTATTTTAAAAACAAACAAAATAAACTTCATAACTCACGATCTAACATCTCTTCATAATAATACCTCTTATAGTCTTCCAAATCCTGGTGAATTTCATTATTGCAAAATCCATGTCAGATTTGAAGACATCGTATACTGTATGGACTGGTATGGAAAGAATATTTCCATAAGTGTTAGCTATTGGAAATCGGGAATGGGCCATAAACTGGAGGCTTGGCCTTGAGAGAAACCCAGCGCTGGAATGCTGTCACATCCAGTAAAGAAAACAAGAATCTCCTCAGAGAGACATTGTTTTCAACTGTAAAACATAAAAAAGAGAGTTAACACAATTAAATGATGATTACATCTACCACCATTTTCATAAAGCAATTAAGTACCATGCCACTGAATTGATGCAAAAGTGATTAGATAAGACAGGTGAGCAGTTAAATTCCCTGAAACCAGAAATTCATTCATTCATTCAAAATCCAAAATTCATTCATTTTTATTTATTGAAATTGCACTGTAATATGAAAAGGATCATTTGCATACAATAGCCAGTACAACCAAAATGATTGTGTATGTGCATTTACTAAATTTTTAATGTTTGATATGAAACCTTGTAGCCAAAATGAATGCATTTTGAATTTAACAAGAAGGAATACTTTATTAATCTCTTGAGAGAAAATACAATTTGTTTCACTCGGTTGTTATAGATATATCACACACACATGCACAAATAAGACCTATACATAAGCATCAATGTATGCAGAGATGTCAGAATTAGGAGATTGCCTGTCCCATACGATGGTGCACTAAGCAGTCGGGGGTACAGTGCCTTGCTTAAAGGCAAATGCACTGTGCCCAGCTACCAGTCTACTCCATATTTTGGTCCAAGCTGGACTCAAACTGCCAACAGCCCTGTTCTCAAGCCAAGTCCACATGGGCTAAGCTACTTCACCGCCACAATTCATGTATTTAAGTTACAGTGGAGCAATCCAATTACAACAATGCATGCATCTTTTTTGCCAGTGTCATGTACCACTATGATGTAGCCAAAACAATTTAAAGAATAATGTCTTTTTGAAACACTATTTGTATACTACATATCAAACTTACATTCAGCATCCTGAAGATAATCTTGCCAGAAAGCCAGCGTCCGGCACTCTTCTTGAAATGCATTACTCCCTCTTTCAGAGTGAATGATCTGGAAGAGATTCTCCACATCAGCGGCCACTAAATCCTTTTCAGCCTTCACGAAAAGGCACTTCATCTGTAGAGAGGTATCTCTGGAGAGCATCTAGAACACCTAGAGACATTAAGCCATCTCTGAACCTAGTAAAAGAAAACAAATTGTAATGTGTAGTTCATGTCACACTGAAAACTATATATATATAAAAAAAAAGAAAAAAAAAGGATGAATTCTATCCAAAGTAAACAATGTAATCTGACTTTACACCCAGTGCACTCTAAAAGGAAACTCTACATACATAATTGTCTTTTTATATACAGTGGTAACATAGTTTGTATGGTAGCAACTTAAAAGTAAACTTTCTTCTTTTACCTCGTGTCTCATTTTTCTGTAATTATAGCATGTGCTCATACATAAACATATCTTTCAAAAGGTGCACGGGTCCGCTTGGAGGACATACCAGTTAGCCAGGTCCAACGCAGTGTCTTGTTTGTTTTGCAGTGTTATGCGAACATTGTGACCAGCAAGACTGATCAAGATGGCTGCCTGTGCAACTGCAACATGCAGCTGAGATTCAGTCTCTGCTTGTAAGATCTAAAAATCAGGATATGAAAATAGTAAATTTGTTGACTATATTATATAGAATGAAGAAATACAACCATAAGCTTTACTGTTTAACTTATGTTGATAAGTGCATACAAAATGAGTAATTAGTTTCACACTACGATAGAATCAAAGGAAAATATGCTCACCGACTGCACCTGTGACCTTGTTTCTTCATCACCAATATGTTCAGGTTTGACCTTTACATTGTCTGGACCTTTTGAAGACACTCATACAAGAGTTCAGACAGGAAACATGGACTCTGCCCCCAGGGCAATTGACATTGCCATAATCTGGCCAGCATAGAAGTATCCATTGTCTTTCATTGCTGTTATCAAAAAAATGAAATATCATGTGTCAAATTATTACATCAAAATGCCACCCATCTGTGGGAGCTTAGAGAACTCAGGTCCATTTTAATCATGGTAAGTAATTAGTACATTTACAAAAGGTTATTATATTATTATTACCTTTGGAGTTGCATGTGAGGACTTTGGCATTAGGTGGACCCTCAAAGATGCCAATTTTGTCCATGATTTCATGTAGACAGAGTCGGAAAAATTCCCGAGTAGGTCCTCCATTGTCCACAGCACCCTCAGATAGTCCGTAGTCATCAGTAAACTTAACATCTACCTTTTTCTCGGGAGAGAAATTGGATCTGCCCATGGCTCTGCATGCTCCATCCACACACTTCTTCTTATGATATTGAAGCGTGCAGTGCTGTCATCATTTACTCTAGCAGCAATCCGCTCTATTATTCTCTCTAAAGTCATCTTTTACATCACTGCAACAATCAAAAAAATACAACAAATATGTTGGTAACAGCTCATCTACTGAACTATAATCCAAAATCCTCAACATTGTTACTTATTTAATTCATTTTACAAAAACATTTGTGATCATGAAAGAAACCTAATTATATAATCACACATGAACTGAAAAAAGCAACAGAAGAAGGTTTCAACACTAAAACCACCCTTCATCCAAAGAGACATTAACAAACCACAAAACCACACACACAGTACAAACACATAATATATAATGCATCTTATAGCATGGCTAATTTTAATTAAGAGAAATTTTACACAATAATTTAAAAAATACTGTATAATGTTAACATGATAACAGAAATGGATAAAGAAGAGTAAACATTGTTGTGCATACACAAATGGATATTTCTGACCCATTTACAGTTCCATCTTGCCTTTTGCTACTTAACTGTAGGCTAGACAAGAAGTTATTGCTATCTTGGATTACAATTTAAATACTTTGCACTTAAATATTTTAGACTGACCTCTCACTTGCACTGGTAACCAAAGACTTTGAAATGGCTTCCTGGAGGTCAGGGTCATCAGAGAGGTATTCTTCCTCAAATAGGTCAAGATATGTGCTATAAAATAGAATATTTTATATTAACAAATGTATGATGTTTGTTGACAGAGGCAATTGCATTGCCACAAGACTAGAAACTTCTGTGATGGTGTAGTAACTTAAATGTTCTCAAATGGACAGTGATTTATTTAAAGGTGTAATATACGACTGATTCACCAGCTTTCTCACAACCACCAGTCACAAAATGAATTGGGGCAGATCTACAGTTTGGACTCCCGTGCACCAATATACTCGCTTTTAGGTATATGCAAATGTTTGTTTGTTGATCTGAGAAGTTCAGATAAAAACACACACAGAGGGAGTGTAACTTCCTCTGTTTAGGTGCTATGACTACACAAAATATTTACATTAGAAATAGTTGCTGTTATATTAATGTCATATATTTCACATTTAAGCATGTAAAAATGGCACACAAGCATCTAATATCAAGTACATCTATTCTAATGCAAAATTGCACTGTAAGGCAGATGAAAATACAGTCTGAAAAAAGACAAAATTTTACAAAAGATGGACCTGTAGGATGTGCTGGATGAAGTACTGCCAGATGCACTGAGTTGAGTGGGACCATGGGACACACCACAGGTGTTATTAGCAGAGAAGCAATGCCTGTCACCACTAGCACTGACAGTGGGAGCACTCAGCAAGGCATGGGCGTTACCACTGGAGATGGCAGAAGTTCCACTGAATAAGGTCTGAGTTTCATCAACAGTGATGGCACCAGCACCAGTGGACATGGTGAGGGTCTCAGCTGGGATGGAAGGTGCATTGGTGGAAATATCTTGGGTAGTAAAACACCAGATAACTTCGTCACCACTGGAGATGGAAGGGGCATTACTGGAGAGGGACTGGGCCTCAACACTGGACATGGCTGAGGTCTTCTTTGGAAATGTCAAGCACATCATCAATGAATGTAAGAACATAGGGAAATAGTAGATTAACAGTAAACTTTTGAGAAAGATGAAATTTATATGAGAATGAGCATAAGAACACATTTTGGTTAAGTGTAATTTACATATTTTCTGCACAAAATATGACAAACTGGATTCCAGTTTTTTAAAAAGACTTAATATATGATATGATAGTGTAAAACCAAAGACAAAGTTTCTTTGTAGATACAGGTACAGTAGATAAACATATTTACCACATTTGTCAGTGTCAGATATTTCTGCCAAACCCTTGCTGTTTGTATGGCTACTGTCTCCATCAGAACATGACTGTCAATGTAAACAGAAAAAACAATAACCTTTATGGATCCAATACACTTTACTAACATCAAAACTATATAAACTTTTGAATTATGTCAGTGCATACTGCACATGACAGACAACACATGTAAAATACAGTATTGCCATGGTTACTGTCACTATTATACTTTTCTTCAAAGCACTACTTACAGATTCTTTTTCCTCACTTAAAATGATCTTGTCAGGCCTGACATAAATGGACTTCTGGTGAAAGAGTTTTTTCACAAGGTCTCCAGTCAAAGTCTGTGTGGAGGTAAGGGATGGCTCAACTAGTTTGTTGTGGCATGGCAGCAAGATTTGTAACCTAAGGGAAGGAAAAGCACAGTATATGAAACTTAAAAGAGTTAAAAGAGCATGCTACAGTACAATAAAAGGTTTAAGTTTCAATCCATCATTTGTGCACACACAAAAAATTACATTCTGTTAATTTTTCAGTTGAACGAACTTCAGTTTAATGTATTTATCAATTTTCAGCATTTATCTTTATTTGATAGGAGACAGACAAGCGAGAGAGAGAAAGAGAGAGAGAGTAGTATATAGTATAGTATATCATGTTATTCTTGCAAAAATTCAAATAGGATAAAACAGGCAAAACACTGTGACAAACAGATCAAAAGCCTACCTGCATCCCTCCACATTTGGCTGGAAGGCTGTCGTTATTGCCTGCATTACTTTGTCAGAGTCCCAATCACAGCCAAACTCCAAAGCGGATTTTATATGTCCATTTTCAAAAGCCATGCTTTCTTGGCACGCCTTGGCACATGTGCGGATGTATGGTCTAACAGGAGAATTACCTCTTTGGTGAAAGACTGAGGTACAGAACGTGAACTGCCTAATTGTGCTGAAAACCTTAGAAACATAAAATAATATGTATCAGTTGCATTTAACATTGCATGCATATTCACTTATCTTTTGGCCATTTGTGTTAACAGTGAATTCATTTTAAATTGTAGTTTACACTGTGGGCCAAACCTGGTGCTTAAACTTAAACCCTAGCCCCTGCAGTCATTTATCATGGACTATTGGACTAGCCCAGTCCAGTATAAACACCTCCAGGGCTAGGCTGAAGTTGAAGCACCAGGTTAAACTGGGCTACAGCGCGTACCGTCTCCACAATCGCATGCAATTAGCCTAAAACATGTTTAACATCTCAGATACCAGGGAAAGTATCCTACAACCACAGAAACATACACTCAACTCTCACTACATGCATGACATCTCTCATTAGACAGCTGGAATGGTTTCTCTCTTCTAAACCTTCTCCCTCTTTGAGTAAGATAATAGAAAAGTTGCTTGCTATTACTGTATAATTACATGAAATTAGCGATTAGCATTACTGCTAAATAGTCTTAGAAGGTTTAACATGTCTAATATTTCTGTTGTTCGTTGTTACTAATTAGAGAAAACGAAATGAAACTTCACCCCCTATGAACTAACATCAAGGACCATGTTGTCCACCCTCCTGTGGGCTCACCACCTGCAGAGGGGTTCATAGGGGTCAGGTGCTATGAGTATTGGGCAGCACGCTGCCCCCACTCCAGCTGGATTAAGCGGGAGAAGATGGATGGATGGAAATGAAACTTTTCTCAACCGCAATTAAAATGTATTAAATGATTTCCTTACCTCTTGTGTCTTGGGCCCTTTCGTGTGTATGGACGTAGATTGTAAGTTGGGGCTGCAGGTACCTCAGAGGGCGCGAGGCATGTTCTTGAAGCAGGTTGACACCTGACCCGTGGGGTTCACATGTCTACCTCTATTAAAAAATGAATGAATTTCTTCGTCCGTAGAGCGGTATAGGTTAAAATTTGTATTTCTCGTAAAACTACACGCATTCGCCAGGGCATTGATTGCTTCTTCGTTATTTATTATTGCTGCAACTAAATTTCTTGCTGACTCGCTCATGCTGACAATGGTAGGTAGGCTACGAAATAAAAGAAACAAAAGATGGCGCCAGTGCCGTGATGACGTCGTTTTCAGGTTTCATTCAATATATTCAGGTTTCATTCAATATATTCAAGCGTTCATTCAATATATTCAAGCGTTCATTCAATATATTCAAGTTTCATTCCATATATTCAAGTTTCATTCAATATATTCAGGTTTCATTCCATATATTCAAACTTTCATTCCATATATTCAAGTTTCATTCAATATATTCAAGTTTCATTCCATATATTCAAGTTTCATTCCATATATTCAAGTTTCATTCAATATATTCAGGTTTCATTCCATATATTCAAGTTTCATTCCATATATTCAAGTTTCATTCCATATATTCAAGTTTCATTCCATATATTCAAGTTTCATTCCATATATTCAAGTTTCATTCAATATATTCAGGTTTCATTCCATATATTCAAGTTTCATTCAATATATTCAAGTTTCATTCCATATATTCAAACTTTCATTCCATATATTCAAGTTTCATTCAATATATTCAAGTTTCATTCCATATATTCAAACTTTCATTCCATATATTCAAGTTTCATTCAATATATTCAAGTTTCATTCCATATATTCAAGTTTCATTCCATATATTCAAGTTTCATTCAATATATTCAGGTTTCATTCCATATATTCAAGTTTCATTCAATATATTCAAGTTTCATTCCATATATTCAAGTTTCATTCCATATATTCAAGTTTCATTCAATATATTCAGGTTTCATTCCATATATTCAAGTTTCATTCCATATATTCAAGTTTCATTCCATATATTCAAGTTTCATTCAATATATTCAGGTTTCATTCCATATATTCAAGTTTCATTCAATATATTCAAGTTTCATTCCATATATTCAAACTTTCATTCCATATATTCAAGTTTCATTCAATATATTCAAGTTTCATTCCATATATTCAAGCATTCATTCCATATATATTAAGGTTTCATTCAATATATTATTAAATTTCCTAAACGGCATGCCATAATATATATATATATATATATATATATATATATATATATACACATATATATACACTCAACAAAAATATAAATGCAACACTTTTGTTTTTGCTCCCATTTGTCATGAGATGGACTCAAAGATCTAAAATTCATTCCAGATACACAATATTCCCATTTCTCTCAAACATTGTTCACAAATCTGTCTAAATGTGTGATAGTGGCACTTTTGCTTTGCTGAGATAATCCATCCCACCTCACAGGTGCCACATCAAGATGCTCATCAGACACCATGATTAGTGCACAGGTGAACCTTAGACTGTCCACAATAAAAGGCCACTCTGAAATGTGCAGTTTTGTCTCACAGCAAAATGCCACAGATGGCGCAAGCATTGAGGGAGCGTGCAACTGGCATGCTGACAGCAGGAATGTCAACCAGATCTGTTGCTCGGGCATTGAATGTTCATTTCTCCACCATAAGCCGTCTCCAAAGGCGTTTCAGAGAATATGGCAGTACATCCAACCGGCCTCACAACCGCAGACCACGTGTAACCACACCAGCCCAGGACCTCCACATCCAGCAGGTTCACCTCCAAGATCGTCTGAGACCAGCTACTCAGACAGCTGCTGAAACAATTGGTTTGCATAAGCAAAGAATTTCTGCACAAACTGTCAGAAACCGTCTCAGGGAAGCTCAACTGCATGCTCGTCGTCCTCATCGGGTCTTAACCTGACTCCAGATCGTCGCCGTAACAGACTTGAGTGGGCAAATGCCCACATTCGATGGCGTCTGGCACGTTGGAGAGGTGTTCTCTTCACGGATGAATCTCGGTTTACATTGTTCAGGGCAGATGGCAGACAGCGTGTGTGGCGTCGTGTGGGTGAGCGCTTTGCTGATGTCAATGTTGTGGATGGAGTGGCCCATGGTGGTGGTGGGGTTATGGTATGGGCAGGCATCTGTTATGGACGAAGAACACAGGTGCATTTTATTGATGGCATTTGAATGCACAGAGATACCGTGATGAGATCCTGAGGCCCATTGTTGTGCCATACATCCATGAACATCACCTCATGTTTCAGCAAGATAATGCACGGCCCCATGTTGCAATGTCTGTACACAATTCTTGGAAGCTGAAAATGTCCCAGTTCTTGCATGGCCAGCATACTCACCGGACATGTCACCCATTGAGCATGTTTGGGATGTGCTTGACCGGCGTATACGACAGCGCGTACCAGTTCCCACTAATATCCAGCAACTTCGCACAGCCATTGAAGAGGAGTGGACCAACATTCCACAGGCCACAATTGACAATCTGATAAACTCTATGTGAAGAAGATGTGTTGCACTGCATGAGGCAAATGGTGGTCACACCAGATACTGACTGGTTCTGAGTCCCCAGACCCCCAATAAAGCAACAACTGCACATTTCAGGGTGGCCTTTTATTGTGGGCAGTCTAAGGTTCACCTGTGCACTAATCATGGTGTCTGATGAGCATCTTGATGTGGCACCTGTGAGGTGGGATGGATTATCTCAGCAAAGCAAAAGTGCCACTATCACACATTTAGACAGATTTGTGAACAATGTTTGAGAGAAATGGTAATATTGTGTATCTGGAATGAATTTTAGATCTTTGAGTCCATCTCATGACAAATGGGAGCAAAAACAAAAGTGTTGCGTTTATATTTTTGTTGAGTGTATATATATATATATATATATATATATATATATATATATATATATATACTTTTTTTTTTTAATCGGTTGAAGCATACAGGTTTTCATGTATGAAAATGCCTATGTTTAGATTTGAAATTGAAAATAAATAGTCGCCTCATTCACTTACATTAGGGCACAGTGTGAGTGTGAGTCTGGAGGGAGGAGCTCAGTTCTGTTTACAGAGCCACAGAGCTGCACCAGCACCTGAGCCTGTGCAAAGTAAAAAGAGATTACCCACAAAAGGACGCCAAAAGCTCAGTTTTTTCAACTTCTAACGCGGGGTGGGCAAACTTTTTGGCTCGAGGGCCACAAAGGTTCTAAAATGTGATGGAAGGAGTGTTCTGGTCTGACTACATCAGCCCAGCAAATAACTGTCAGGATCCAACGATTTACATGTGACATATTCAAACGTCTCAATTCAACTTGTGCACCATATTTAGGGCCAATGATTTTCCGCTTCAGAAGTTTTGAATTCCGTTTCATTGTGACACATTTGATAATTCTGTTGACAGTGTTGGGAAGGTTACTGTAAACTGTATTCCCTACAGATTACAGATTACAGACCCCAAAATGGAGTTTGTAACGTAATCCATTAAATTACTTAATCTGAATACTTTGGATTACTTGATATTGTCGTGCTTTTTAAAACTAAATGAATGTAGCAACCACCTCCTGCAAATTCTTTTTTTAGAAGGTTCTTTTAGACCTGGTTTTAGACCTGGTTTAGACCTGGTTTTAGTCCTGATTTAATGCTTGTTTAGTCCTGGTTTTAGATCTGGTTTAGACCTGCTTTAGACCTGTCTTAGTCCTGGTGTTAGTTCTGGTTTAGACCTGGTTTAGACCTGCTTTAGACCTGCTTTAGACCTGCTTTAGACCTGGTTTAGACCTGCTTTAGACCTGTCTTAGTCCTGGTGTTAGTTCTGGTTTAGAGGCACAGGAGGAAGCGCGGTCCATGCAGCGTATGCGACAAGACATAGATATACACTTGGCCCAGTGCTTTATGGGAAGGTTTTCGGACCATGAGTGAGGAAGACGCGTTCAACATATAGTTCTACCCCTGGGCACTGAGCCATGGTCATATTGACAATTTGATTTTATGTATCAATGTATCTAGAGTGCGCCATCTATTGGGAAACACCAGAATTGCAAGAATAGAACTAATAAGTTTTATTACACTCCATTCAAGTTTCGCGGGTGGTGCTGTGCCCCTTTCTTCACGTCAGAGCAACTGCCCCTCAAAATTCCTGTGCACGTCCCCGGTCAGAAGCCAAAAAAGTGGTATTAAGAGGCTTTATACGTCTTTCTAACCCATCTGACAACAGCCACGAGTTTAACAAACCAAACGCTCTGCCTGGTTCACTCATTAGTGTCTGGAAACGTTAGAAAACAACTTTATAAGCACCTCACACTTCCCTCTGCTGATTTCCCACTGCACAGGCCAAAGCCCAAAAGACTCGATTGTCGACTCCAGCGGCGGCGAGAGGCTCGAGCCGCCAGAAGCAACAAGTGAAGATCGACTACTGACAGTGAAGAAGAAGAGAAACTGAAAGTTGTTGAAAGAAAATTATTCAGGAATGTATTTTTTTAGCGCTTTAAAAAAAATATAATTCACTCATAAATAAATGGGATCAGAAACGACATCGGCGACCGAGTCTTTTGGGCTTTGGCCTGTGCAGTGGGAAATCAGCAGAGGGAAGTGTGAGGTGCTTATAAAGTTGTTTTCTAACGTTTTCAGACACTAATGAGTGAACCAGGCAGAGCGTTTGGTTTGTTAGACTTGTGGCTGTTGTCAGATGGGTTAAATAATAATAATAATAAATTTTATTTATATAGCGCTTTTCACGATACTCAAAGACGCTTCACAAATATAACAATACAAGGAACACAACATAACATTACAAATACAACATTAAGTTCATAAAATTAAACGTTCAGAGAGAACATGTTAAAATTACAAATTAAAAGCAGCTTTAAACAGGTGGGTCTTGAGGTTGTTTTTGAAAGTTGGGAGATCGGTGCAGTCTCTGAGTTGTTGTGGTAGTGAGTTCCAGAGGGTGGGGGCAGCGATGGAGAAGGCTCTGTCTCCCCAGGTTCGGAGCTTGGTCCTGCAGGGGAGGGACAGGAGGTTTGCATCGGAGGAGCGGAGGGAGCGGGATGGGGTGTGGCGGTGGAGCAGGTCTGTGAGGTAGGATGGGGCCAGATTATGGAGGGCTTTGAAGGTGATGAGGAGGACTTTAAACTGTATGCGCTGAGGGATGGGGAGCCAGTGGAGGTTCTGGAGGACGGGAGTGATGTGTTCACGGGAGCGGGTGTGTGTGAGGAGACGGGCAGCAGAGTTAAAGTGGTGTTAAGCTTCTTCTGTGCAAATTGGAGTTTTAAGTGAAAGTTCAGAACTTGCCCCCATCATTACACTAGTTTGTTGCCTTGACAGACTCACTGCCACAGTGAGATCTCCACTGAGGAAACACTGATCTGTGCCGTTTTTTGGCTTCTGACAGAATTCCATCACCTCCAGTGAAGGACTTTATCTTCAGACGTGCCGGAGTTCCCCCTTAAAAACTTCAGTTTGGTACAGTTAAGATTGTAGTACCGTTTAAGGACAGTAAGAGCCCCCATTGTAAATGGACATAGCTAACCCGCTAGCCACCATAGTTCAAAATAGGAAACACCCCTAGGTGCTTCTGGCTCCATCTGAGTCAAACTGACTTTAATTTAAAAAATGGTCGCCCCTCTCTTAGTAACTGCTGCATTGAGCCTCGTCATTTTGGTCTTAAAATGTTTGTATGAACCCACTCTTCATGATCCTGGTGTTTTTATTTAGTTTTTTGTCCATAAATAAATGCCTATTTCTAATTTGGATCTCCAAATTTACTGTAACTGCTAGCCTCATGAGCTTCATTTGACTGGGCCTAAATGCCCTGGGTGATGCTTCTTCCACATTTTTATACAGTCTGTGCATGTTACTTAGTCCCTTTAACTCCCCTCCATGTCTGTCACATTGCAGATCGCGGTCCTCATCAGCGTCGGCTTCATCGGCTGCTGGACTCCCTACGGTCTGGTCAGTCTGTGGTCCATCTTCAGAGGCAGTCGCTCCATCCCCCCCGAGATCAGCCTTCTGCCCTGTATGTTCGCCAAGTCCTCCACCGTCTACAACCCTCTCATCTACTACTTCTTCAGCCGGAGCTTCAAATCCGAGGTGAACAAACTGTGCTTTTCGTGGCACGCTCCCGAACTCTGCCACACGAGAAACTCCACTGACGATAACTCGATTTATGTGCTGGGGAATAATGAGAAACTCAGAGCACCGAGGCCCACGTTACCTGAGTCAACAGAGATGATGATGGCGACGACAGTGGGCTGAAGAAGAACTCAAGGACGAGAGAACTGTCTGAGCAAAAATCCAAACATAAATGAAATACAAACCAGCGCTGTGAATGATCTCTGCAACATAAAGAGGGGGTCTTATGTGTTCATCTGGCATTTAGAATTTTACATTTGGCTCATTTTAAAGATCCTGTATTACACAAAATGGACTATTGTGAGCTTTGACCCATGTTAGAAGTTTATTACCTCATCAAATCAGACCTGGAGTTGTGTTTCATTCACACAGGGTCACACTTCTGACCCTGGCTCCCATTGGGATCTCTCTGTACCTGCTGCTGTGGCCTCATCATTTTGGTCTTAAAATGTTCATATTAACCCGCTCTACACCATCCTGAATTTTTTTTCGCTATTTTGTCCGTCAAAAAAAATCCTCTTCATAACATAGAGATTTGCTCTTGTAACCGTGAGCATCACGAGCCTCATTTGGGCGGAGCTGAGCGCTATGGGTGACGTCAAGGATGAGATAAAAACATTCTAACATGGTGAAAAGCACTGAACAATTGAACTCGCATCATATGATTCCTTTGGTGCAGGAGGCTCTGGGTGCTGCTCTGGACGATATACTGACTGTTCATGTGGCTGTTTTCATCAAGCCCATGTTTTTGATTTTTTCAGTTTCTATACATGATGTGATATAAACAGGTTATAGAGTTTATTCACACTTCAAAACTGGGACTAAAATTAGACTAAAGCAGGACTAAAACAGGACTAAAATTAGACTAAAGCAGGACTAAAACAGGACTAAAGCAGGACTAAAACAGGACTAAATCAGGACTAAATCAGAACTAAACCAGGACTAAAGCAGGACTAAAACAGGACTAAGGCAGGACTAAAACAGGACTAAAACAGGACTAAAACAGGACTAAAGCAGGACTAAAGCAGGACTAAACCAGGACTAAAGCAGGACTAAAACAGGACTAAGGCAGGACTAAAACAGGACTAAAACAGGACTAAAACAGGACTAAAGCAGGACTAAAGCAGGACTAAACCAGGACTAAAGCAGGACTAAAACAGGATTAAAATAGGACTAAAGTAGGACTAAAACAGGACTAAAACAGGACTAAAGCAGGACTAAAACAGGACTAAAGCAGGACTAAGGCAGGACTAAAGCAGGACTAAAGCAGGATTAAAATAGGACTAAAGTAGGACTAAAGCAGGACTAAGGCAGGACTAAACAGGATTAAAATAGGACTAAAGTAGGACTAAAGCGGGACTAAAACAGGACTAAAGCAGGACAACTAAACCAGGACTAAACCAGGACTAAACTAGAACCAAACTCAAACTTCAAACCAGGACCAGACCAAGTGAAAGTCTATCATCTGTACAAAGAGTCCTGTGATTGGTTAATTCTTCTTGCCACTCACTCAAAGCCTGAAGAGGGTGTGCCCAATCAGAGGAGGGAGCACCCTCTCTCCTCCGACTGGAAAAAAGTAAATGATGTGTGTGAGCAGCAGCTGCTTTAGACCCAAATATTTAACTCTCTGTATTTCTTCATATGAAGACATGATGGTTGATCTTCTCGCACTCATGCTTCACAGGAGTGCTCTGTTTGCATGTTCTCCCTGTGTCTTTGTGGGTCTATTCTGGGCACATCAGTCCTCCAGATAAGTGGGTTTCTAACCAAACCTAACTCAAGAACATGGAGATGGATCCCCAGGAGGTTATCCCAGTGGTTGAGGATGGGTCAAATGCAGAAAATGAATTTCACAAAACCATTTTTAATCATGTGACTTCTGAACTTATTTTGGTAGAAACCATCAACTTTATATACAGTACTGAGCAAAAGGTCTAGACAGGTGTGGAAAAAATGCTGTAAACGAGGAATGCTTCAAAAATAGAAGTGTTCATCATTTATTTTCATTAGTCAACAAAATGCAGTGAATGAACAAAAGAGAAATCTAAATCAGATCAGTATTTGGTGTGAGCTTTGCCTTCAGAAGAGCCTCAGTTCTTCTAGGTTTTACTTGCAGACAGTTTGTGAAGGAACTGGGCTGGTCGCTGTTCCAAACATGTTGAAGAACTGAGCCCAGATCTTGTGTGGATGGAGCTTCCTCACCTCCTTCTGTCTCTTCATGAATCCCAGACTCACTCCATGATGCTGAGGTCAGGGCTCTGTGGGGCCCAGACCAGCACCAACACAACTTCTGACTCTTCTTTACGCTCAAGAGAGTTCTGAAGGACTCTGGCTTTTTCTTTTGTTCACTCACTTTGCATTTTGGAAACTGATAAAAACAAACAATCATGATTTATATTTTTGAATACATCCTTTGTTCATAGCATTTTTCCACATCTGCCTAAAACTTTTGTACAGTACTGTATAAATGGACATAGCTAACGCCCTCACCACCATGTTCCACCACTATGACGTGAGCATTGGGCGCTTCTGGCTCCATTAAGTCCAGTTGACTTCACATTGAACAGCTGCCACCCCCTCTCTCTGTAACTGCTGCAGTGAAATGTTTGTATCAACATGTTTCCATTCAGCTATTTTCTCCATGAGTAAATTTCTCTTCCTAATATGGAACTGGCTCCAAATTCGCTCCTGTAACATCCAGCCTTGATGAGCTTCATTTGACTGGAGCCGAACGCTATAGACGACATCATGCGCACTTGGTCCTCTTCTTTATACAGTCTGTGGTGGAAACACATATCTGTAGATCTTGTTCTTGTTTGTTGTCCTGCTAAAATGATCCAAACTTGCACAAAGTTTTCTGTGCAGATATAGTTCAACAACTGTAAGTATATGAAGATATTTTTGTCAATTTTACGTGAACAAAACAACTGGTTTCACACAATCAGAACACAAACTTCACCCGCCTCAGGAGAATCGCTGCTGTAGAGCTTCATGTGTTTAGCCTCGACAAAAGTGTGTCTAGTGTCTCTATAGAGTGAAATGTTTACCCACAAATGTTCTACTGACACCACAGCAGCAGAAACCAAAGCATGTGGAGTAGATATGGGCCATAGTTAAAGCTGCATTGTGGAACTTTTCTGGTGAAGCATCCATCAAATGCTTTTCACCATGGAGACATTATTGCTTTGTTAGGAATGTTTCACAGTATGGTATTAAATCTTTCTGTCTTCACGGAGAACAAACTAGACCAAGTTACAGGTCAGATCTGTGAAGAGGCGACTCCGCTCACAGCCAGAATGTCTGTTTTAGAAAAAGTAGAGTAAAGTAGATCTGTTCATTGTCATACTGTGGAACATTCAGGTAGAGCAACGACATCTCCATAGAAACAAGCAGTTGACGGACCCCCAACCAAAAAGTTACATAGTGCACCTTTAATACACTCTGGTGGAACTAAACACTAAATCACTTTTTTGCTGCTAAACTGTGTGTGTGGTGTTTTATAGCATTGTCTATTGTTCTAATATTTTTAGTTTTTGACAGTGTGTGCTGCCTCCAGTGACAAACAGTGTGTGCTGCCTCCAGTGGTCACTGCTGGCCAATGCAATAGGCTCTGTGCCACAGAACTAGAATCAAATCTGCAAGTGAACCCCATGTGGTGTTGTGTTGTCTTCAGTGGTCTGTGATCATTGGCTCATGGGCCCAAAAATAATTTTCTCTTCCGCATTTACTCCCTCAGTCCAGGCGAGCTCCTCCCACCCGTGTCCTGTGTGTCTGTAACGTGTACAGGTGCACGTTTAAAAAGGTTATGTTGTGAAAATAGAAAAGAATCCTACAAAATCTGACCTGGTGAAAGCCGGGTGCCCTGTCAGAACATGGACAGTTTGAATTCCCAAAATGCATTGTGCTCTGTGGGAGAATTCCATGGATGTATAATAAGAGGTTGATGAGGGCCGAGCGAAGTACTGCAGCCCACAGTCATATATTTCTGTAGTTCTGTATCCGCAGCCCTGGTAAAAATCTTCCATCTTTCTTATTATAGTTCTACGGAGAATTCTTTCTGAGCCCAAACTCCTGGAGCTGCAGTACCTGTAGCGGCCACTAGTCTGGAGCTGGGACAGAGGGGGAGGGGCTCAGCCCCTTTTTAAGTATAGATCACTTTTGGTAAAATCATAAAACAATGAACAACAACCAATACAAATGTATTAAAATAAAGACTACCCAATTATTTTCTATGTAGAATGCTTCAGTTTGTGGTGTAGCTTAAATATTTCTCAGCATTAACATGGAGAACAAACCTCTTTCTTTCTAAATACAGAAATGTCCTCTGCTCAACTCTTCATTTTATTTATTTTATTTGTTTAAAATGTTGTCATTTTCTTCCACCCACAGCTCCCTGTTTGCTGCTTTATCTTTAAATATTGATTCATTTTAACGTCAATCTATAAAAACTTCAGAGATCAAACTGGACAGGCCCAAGTTCTATGTGACATCACACAAACCTAATCCCAGACCTGGTGTTTCTGAGTCCAAACACCTGCAGGGCGGAGCATTATCTGTTTGACCAATCACAGTGCTCCTTTTGCCTCCAGACCCCGCCCCCTCCTCCCTCTTCAGTCCTCCAGATTCAGTTCAGCTTTCGCTCTGTTCAGATGTTTGTGGAGTCCAGGTGTTAGTCCCACTTTACTGACGCTCCACACCCACAGTCCACAGTGATGCAAAGGCAGCAGCAGGGGGCGCTACAGTCAGGTACTTCAGTGTTTATGAAGAAGTTTTTAACAAAACTTCAGATGATTAAGATGAAATGTGTTTACTGAGTGCTTCTATTTCACTTTCAGAGAAGCAAATGAGTGAAATATTTAATGAGGGTTTTGCCTTTTATTCTATATTTATAAGATGGATGTTTAGCTGAGCAGCATGTTGTAAATAGCAAAATTGTCGATATATTTTGAAATGTTGAACTCCTATTTTGTGTGTTACCTTTTGTTTCATGTTATTTTGTGAAAGTCCAGCTGAATATTAGCTTTAGTGAGTGCACACAAGTATCTGGTATTTTGACAATAAAATTTTAATTCAACCCATTTCTGAGTTCTGTTCTGTTTGACACAACAGGTTGGACCATATTTGTTTTTGAATAGAGGTGTGCAAAGATATCAAAATATCCATCCACCCATTTTCTTCCTCTTATCCAGGGCCGGGTCGTGGGGGCAGCAGTCTAAGCAGGGGCTCCAAGACTTCATTCACCCCAGACACTTCCTCCAGCTCCTCCTGGACCCTGAGATGTTCCCAGGCCCAGAGACATAGTCCCTCCAGCGTGTCCTGGGTCTTCCCCGGGGTCTCCTCCTGGTGGGACATGAACACCTCCTGAGGGAGGCGTCCAGGAGGCATCAGAACAGATGCCCTCCCCTCAGCTGCTCCTCTCCCCATGGAGGAGCAGTGGCTCTACTCCAAGCTCCTCCTGTGTTACTGAGCTCCTCACCCTAGCATTTATAAGCAGACTTTCTGAGAGTCTATAAGCATCTAGCTGAAAGTTTCTGAGGGTCAGTGAGTCTATTGTATCGTATTGTCCATTTATAAATATAATCTTTTGCTGATAGTTTTACTCTAGGAATCTTCCAGAGCTTCTGCAGTTAGTATCATAACACAGAGAAGCAAGCATTACTCAAGGTTACAGAGCAGAATATTTTGCACTTTAACTGTAGCAGTATTAAGTATGAAATGAATACAATAAGATTTCACAAGACTCTGTATTATAAAATTCTACAGGACTATTGCATCGGAAACAGCTTCCGGATGAGAGCTGAAAAGTAAATCAACGTAATTAGAAAGAAAAAGATTCTACAGTTTTTAAAATGAGATCCGGATCCAACCATTCACAGTAAGAAGTTGTTGAAAAGAGCTGACTCCTTCACATCACTGGTTTCAAACGTCACTGTGACATGAGTAAACAGTCCACATCGTAGCAGCATTTGCATTTGAGACGTCTCCTGCCAGGGACAAGGATGGAAGTCACATCAGTGAAGAGTGGAGAGGACAGATACAGGATGTCATGTTTAAATATTATAAGAGGGAAAATACACTGCTGGGTTTCAGATGACATCATAACATGAACGCAAGACATGGAGGAAAGTGGCTCTGCTATCTGACAGTATGTCCTCATCACATTCAATAAGCAACAGCTCATTTCTGTTCAATTCAATTCCATTTTATTTCTATAGCCCAGAATCACAACAAGAGTTGCCCCAATGAGCTTCACAGTGAAAAACATGGAAACATAATCTGACACAGACATCAGCAAACACATTGTCCCATCCTCAGTCTCTCAATGAACACACGATCCTTGGTGCCAGAAAGCACGACGAAATATTTACTCGCAAATGCGAGTGAACTGGGCGCACTGTAGAGCCCTGCTCTATTGCTCGGGTGCTCAAGGCTCCTGTGCTCCAGGATGACTCTGTGTGTCCTTCAGACCAGCCATCTCCAGCCATTGGAGGATTTCTTGATATCAGCCACTTCAGTTATGTTCCGGTGGTTCACCCCATGTAGGGGTTTGTCCTCCATGATGGTCCCTCCAGCACCTCTTCCTCTGCCCCACTGTCTGAGACATTCTCTGAGCGTCATCAGTCTGGGCCTTGTCTCTGATGTACTTGTGGAGCTTGGATGTTTCATCCTGGACAGTGGTTCTCACACTCACTAGTCCTCGGCCTCCTTCCTTCCGGCTCGTGTACAGTCTCAGGGTGCTGGACTTGGGATGGAACCCTCCTGCAGGTCAGGAGCTTTCATGTCTTAACATCCGTGGTCTGTATCTCCTCCTTTGGCCAACTTATGATTCCTGCTGGGTCTGATCACTGGCAGGGCGTAGCTGTTTATGGCCTGTGCCTTGTTCTTGCCATTGAGCTTCTTAGGACCTGCCGTACTCTTTGCAGGTATTTGGCTGTCACCGCTTTCCTTGTTGCCTCGTCAAGGAGCCATTTGCCTGTTGAGTCATAGGCTTTCTTGTAATCAATCCAGGCAGTGCACAGGTTGGTCTGATGGGTTCTACAGTCACGAGCGACTGTTCGGTCAACCAGGAGTTGGTGTTTGGCTCCCCTGGTGTTTTTGCCGATGCCCTTCTGTGCTGCACTCATGTATTGATCCATGTGCCCGCTTATCTTAGCCGCGATGATGCCTGACATGAGCTTCCATGTTGTGGAGAGACAGGTTAGAGGATCGATTCCCGTTTGGACCAGTTTCTGTAATTGTGTAACAAAATGTGATCCGCTCAGAAGCTCACACCTTCCACTATCTGCACTTTAAATTACACTTGCACTTTAATAACAGATCTTTGAACATTTGCACTTTCAAGAATAAGACAACTGCACACAAAGGATTTAAAAATGTTTAACTTGTGTGTCCTTTTCATAAGGTGATCAGACATTCTTATTTACCCAGCAAACAACATTATAACGCAGATCACTAAATGTCTTTATTATAGCAGAATCAGTGTACCAATCTATCCACGATATTCTCCTTTTCTGTCCACTGTGAAGCCCTGAGAACTGCCTTTGGGACTTGAATACATGAAGAAGAAGAACAGTGCTCTTTTGTTGTGTTTATCACTAGTTACGTTAAATCCATCTCTTTATTCAGACCGTAAAACGATACTGCTTCGTACTGGTCACGCACCTCATCTCTTCTCAGTATTCTTTTGTGGAGCATCAGGCAACACACACAGGGATAGTCAGGAGAGTTCCTTGTATTTTATAGTTTTGTTTTATTATAATCAGCTAACGTCTACACAGCAGATCTTAATGGCAACAGACTCCAAATACTAAATCAATTCCAAAAAAAAAAGAAGAAAATCTCACATTACCACATATTTGAATCTGAGTTTGTGATTTAAAGTTGGAAATTATGAATAAAAAATGTGACAAAACATACAGTGTGGTAGAAAAGTTTAAATTATACTGATCCATTGTATTTATGAAACCTTACAGAGCCAAAAGTTGAAGTGAAGACATTTAGACAGCAGGTTTTCACTGTTTTTGGGACGAAACAAAAATCATAATTAACATTTCGAAAGATGAAAAATGTACTTCGGGAAACAGATAGTAGATTTCAAAGTGGGCAGGACCATTTCGCTCCATTAGGTCTGGGGAATGGGCTCTGTTCACGCTTCTGTCACAAAGCTGGAAGACGTTTGGAAACGTGCGGACGACGACTTCTTCGGGCTCTGTTGACGATCGGAACGACAAAATCTGAGAAACTGAGAAAAATTGGCTCGTTTTCTTCATCTAGATGTCATTGTATTCTTTCATTTTCCTTTTATAAACTGCCTATTCATTTCTGTATTATAATTTGTCTGATGTAATTTACTAATAAGTAAAAAGATGTCATTGTCGCGTTCCGTTATGTTCGTCAGGTCGTGAAGCTGCTGAATCCACGGTTGTATTGCAGGCCCAGAGTCGGGACGTACACCGGAAGTCGTCATTTACATTTTTTCCAAACGTCTTCCAGAAGTTTGAACAGAGCCTATTGAGATACAACATAAATTCTAATCATATATTACAGGGGTGCCCAAACTTTTTTCATCTAGGGCCATATATTAAATCACAGAGCAGCGTGAGGGCCAATCAAGGGTCATAGACTGGAGGTCAAAACAGTGAGTAATTAAAAACTGTGCATTTATAACAGTTTTAAATGACCCTCCAGACCTTTGTTCAGGCTTAGACCCTCAAAAGGACAAACTACATTTGCTTGATCAAGGTAGAGTTCAAAAACATGCAGTAAAAAGTACTACTTGTGGTAGTTTGGGCCAATTCATTTGGAAGCCTGAGGGCCAAAAACAACTGGTCTGAGGGCCACATTTGGCCCCCGGGCCATAGTTTGGACATGCCTGATATATTACAAAGGTGAAATTATACAGTGCTTTCATTTTTACCCGATTATGTGGAATTAAACCGTTTCAGAGACATTCAGTAAAAGCTTTGCCAACCCCGGGTCATTACTTTACATAAAATGGAGGTAACACTTTAGTTTAGGGACCACATATTAAAGGTGCAATACACAGTTTTTCACATATTAAAGGTGCTCTACACAGTCTTTCTGGTGGAGGGTCCACTATTCGCTTGTCTCCATGGAGAGGTTATTGCTTTCCGTGGAATGTTCCATGGTATGACTTTATGTATTTAAAGTCTAGTATGTATTCAATACAGGTGTTTCTATTGCTCCAAAAAAAAATTTGAGGTAAATGGGGGTGACTCTCCACAGATCTGAACTGTAATGTGCTGTAGTGCCACCTCCTTCATGCTTCATAAGGTTTAATCTATACTGTGGAACATTCTAGATTAAACTATAAAACTTCCACAGAGACAAGCAGGTGGCGGACCCTCCACTAGAAATGTTACGCAGTGCACCTTTAATCACCAAGTTAAACCATCCTCAAACCCAAAGTGTGAACGCACCATTACTCTGCATATTCCTCCTAATTAGCCATAAGTATGTCGTCCTTAAACAAAGTCTTACTAACATAGAAAACATCATCTTGAAGAATTACTTACATCCTATCAGAATGAGTGTGGAGTTCATCACACAGTCTGTCTCCGTACAGTGAAGTGGGTCTGATGCAGTTTGAAGCCCTCTTGTGTTCACAGGGCCTGTCTGATGGTCTCCAGACTCTTCTCGATGTTTTCCAGCACCTCCATCGCCGCCTGAGGGATTCTGGTACCAGGACCGAAGATGGCGCAGACTCCACTCTCGTACAAGAACTCGTAATCCTATAAACAGAAACATAGCAACATTATAAGAAAAGGAAATGGAAGTTAAAGGGCAAAGATTATGCAAAACGGACTCTTATGAACTTTAAGACATGTTCTAATGTTGTTTCCTCCTCAAACACAGACCTGGAGTTGTGTTTTGTTTCATTCACACGTTTGAGTAATCCTGCATTATTTGTCTGTCGAAACATGACATTACAATGAAATACATAAAGTGCTCCACTGTGTTTTTAAACTTCATACACCTTCACTAGAACACATTTGAATCATTTCAGCCTTGGAATTGCTGATCTCTACTGAACTAAAGGTAAAAGGAGCTGTAAACTTAAAAACCACCGTTTGATCACATCACAAAGTGTAACAGAGGATTTTGAGCTCAGGAGATGTAGACAAACTACTAAACCAGGACTACTCAAACATCTGTGAAAGAATCAAAAGCTCGTGAGAAAAGCTTTGATATGGGACCTGTTGCCACCTGCCTAATTTTGTCTGTGCACAATGGTAACACAAACCCAAATGACACAGCTTATTAAAAGAAAATCTTAGACTCCATGTTTGTGTGATACAACGTTTGAAAACTTAGACCTTCTAGTTTCTGTAGATATGCATATGAAGACTGTGAGTGCAGCTAACTTACAGTACAGACATTCAAAAATGTCTAAAAATTGAATTATTTTGCCTCGGAAAAAATAAAAATAAATTAAAGCCGCAAGCAGCATCGAACAGCCCTCGCCTGGTCACCTGGTTGTTTCTATGGATACGCCATTGCTCTGCCTTGAATGTTCCACAGTATGACATTAAACAGCTCTACTTTACATTTATTAAATTACATGCAGTTTTATATCTCAAAAATACCTAAAAAAAAACAAAAAAACATTCTGACTGTGAGCAGGGTCGCCTCTCCACAGATATGACCTGTAACTGTCTAATTTGGTCCGAAATTTGGTGTGAAACATTCCAGGCAAAGCAATAACATCTCCGTGGAGTAAAGCGTTTGACGGACCCTCCACCAGAAAAGTCACAAAATGCATCTTTAAATTAAAAATAATATTAACACGGCGACACAATCACTCAGTACAAAAACACACCGGTGGCGCTGGGAGACGTCGCAATGTACAGTTAATTAAATCACACACAATGGAACATACATGGATTCATTCACACAGGGACCATCCAATTACCACATGCTGAACAGTCTGTGTGCTCATAATGAATAAAATACGGGATATATACAGACTCGAAAATAGCAGTAACCAATTATACACAACACACGCTTATCTTAGCTGTACAGAAGCTTTGTGAAGAGCACTGCTGAATACGAGGGAAAAGCGATAAGGGGGAATAAGTGTGGATAGCAGTCACTTATGTGAGCAGGGTAATTCTCTCCAGGTCTGAAGACTACAGAGAATTACACTGGTTAGCTTGAAGAACAGGAGACTCAAGAAAAGAAAGTTGTCCATTTGCACAACATGTTTTCTCGGTTTAATCATTTAGAGCTTGTTTTATAAAATGTTATAATTACGCAAATAATTGGCTTTGTTCCCAGCAGAAGCAGTGAGTGGTTTAATATCGATCTGCTGGGTTGATTCTTTGTGGTCGTTCATGCGTAGCGTTGGGTGTTTGACAGTGTTCTCGGATCGTGTATGTTCTTTTTAGTCTCAGTGTTTTCCCATTATTTTTTTAGACAACAGAATGTAATTTTCAACATGCAATATTGATTTTTTTCAATGGCCCCATATTAAGCTATTTTCTGATGTTATAATATTGTTTCCTCATCACAAACATACGCTGTATTGCCAGTACCATATTTTCTGGACTATAAGCTGCTACTTTTTTCCCAGGCTTTGAACCAGGCGGCTTTTACAAACGTGCGCCTATTCTGTGGATTTTTCTTCCACCACTAGGGGCGCTCTAACTGAAATTTCCAAAACAAGATAGACGGAAAATTAATGCAAAGACTTTTTATTTAGCAGATCTAACATGCATGACAAATTACTAACTGGTAATTATTTTCAAATCCTCACCCCTTCATCATGAAAAGCACATGAAGGAGTTTGTATGATGCAAGTTTTAAGCTGAAGGCATCGATCTTGCTCCAGGAAGGAAACCGCTGTAGAGCCCTGCACCCGCGGGACCCACGGGACCAACACAAAACCCAACACAAAACAGTGCGGAGTGGGACACATTCTGAAAGCTTATTGCAGGCGGGAGCGTGACTGCACGACGCGGGAGCGGTACTGAAGAATGCGGGAGCGGGACTGAAAATTCTGTCCCGTGCAGACTTCTACCGTGCTGCTGCACATAAGCTCGGCGTCAGTGGAGATGATTAAAGTAACTTGTGGTTTCACTGCACAGGAGAAATGAAGGTAATGAATTACCGGTTCTTTTCTGTTTTTGACCTCGTTTTAATCAGCACAGTTGCTGCCGTGTTAAAAGGCACTGTTCAGAAAGAATCTGTTCAGGTACATAAATGTACATTTACAGTACAAAATCATTCTGTAGATGCAGTAAATATCTCATTTTTCTACATGGATATCAGCGGCTTATAGCGGTTGTGGCTTGTATATCTTTTTAAAAAAAAATTCTTTTAAATATATGCAGGTGCAGAAAAAAAGGCGGCACGGTGGCTGAGTGGCAACACTCAGGCCTCACAGCAAGAAGGTTGCGGGTTCGATCCCCGGGTCGCCCGGGCCTTTCTGTGTGGAGTTTGCATGTTCTCCCCGTGTCTGGATGGGTTTCCTCCGGGTACTTCGGTTTCCCCCATCAACCCAAAACATGCCCGCACCCCTATGAACTAACATCAAGGACCATGTTGTCCACCCTCCTGTGGGCTCACCACCTGCAGAGGGGTTCATAGGGGGGGTCAGGTGCTATGAGTATTGGGCAGCACGCTGCCCCCGCGACCCAGCCGGATTAAGCGGGAGAAGATGGATGGATGGATGGATGGATGGAAGGTGCAGAAAAAACGGTATTTGCTCACCCATCCATCCATCCATCTTCTCCTGCTTAATCCAGCTGGGTCATGGGGGCAGCTTGCCCCCCTATGAACCCCTCTGCAGGTGGAGCCCACAGGAGGGAGGACGTCATGGTCCTTGATGTTAGTTCAGGTGCTGCATTGTTTTGAGTTGATGGGAGAAACCGGAGCCCGGAGGAAACCCATCCAGACACGGAGAGAACATGCAAACTCCACACAGAAAGGCCTGGGTGACCCGGGGATCGAACCCCCAACCTTCTTACTGTGAGGCATGAGTCTTAGCACTCAGCCACCGTGCTGCTCACCCATCCAAATAATGGAAAGGTGTTCCTTCACTTCCATGTATAAAATCCTGCCCCTCGGCCTCAGACTGTTTCTACAAACATTAGAACAGAACGTGTCACTCTCAGGAGCTCAGTGTATTACACCGTGGTGCTGTGAGAAGATGAACCTGTGCAACATGTCCAGTCGTGACTTTTCCTCCTAAATATTCCAGTCGACTGTCAGTGGGATTAGAACAAAGTGGAAGCAACTGGGAACGACAGCAACTCAGCCATGAAGTGTTAGGCCACGTAAACTGATGGGGCAGAGTCAGCGGATGCTGAGGTGCATCATGCTCAGAGGTCACCAACTTTCTGCAGAGTCAAACACTCCTCCAAACTTCATGTTCAGATTTGCACAAGAACTGTGTAGAGAGCTTCATGCAATGGGTTTCCCTGGCCGAGGAGCTGCCAAGCCACTCATCAGCTTGCAAGTGAAATGCGAAGCATTGAGAAAATGTATTTGTCTGACTGCACAGAGAACAGTTCTTGTCTGACTGTGCCAAGTGTAAAGTTTGGTGGAGGGGGATTATGGTGTGGGCTTGTTTTTCAGAAGATGGCCTTGGCCCCTTAGTTCCAGTGAAAGGAACTCTGAATGCTTCAGCAGAACAACAGATTTTGGACAATTCCATGCTCCCAACTTTATGGGAACAGTTTGGAGATACCCCTTCCTCTTCCGCATGACTGTGACTCAAAGGTCCATAAAGATGTAGGAGAGAGTTTGGTGTGGATGAACTTGAACTTGACTCTTGCACAGAGTCCTGACTTCAACCTGATAGAACTCCTTTGGGATGAATTAGAGACTGAGAGCCTCAGGCCTTCTCTCCAACATCAATGGACAAAGGTCCTTCTGGAAGAATGGTCAAAAATTCCCATAAACACATTCCTAAACCTTGTGACAGCCTTCCCAGAGTGAAGAGTTGAAGCTGTTGTAGCTGCAAAGGGTGAACCAATGTCATTTTAAACCCTCTGGATTAAGAATGGGATGAATTTAAATTCATATGCGAGTCAAGGCAGTTGAGCGAATACTTTTGGCAAATATAGTGTAGCCGGAGTTCTGTTTTGTTTCACTCACATGTTTAACACACAAATTCTGCACATTTTTAAGATGAGTTTTTTTCTCGAACAGAAAACACTCTGTTCCACCTTGTGATGTCATGCAGTAATACAGGAAGTGCTCCACTGTGTTTTGTGTTTTTAAACTCCACACACCTTCACTAGAATCATTTGGATTATTTCTAGAATTGCCAAACTCTACTGAACACAAGGCAGTTTAACTGCCACTTCATGACATCATAAGGTGGAACAGAGCATTTTTAGATTTGGAGATGTAAACCGACTAATAATACATTTTTACTCAAATATGTGTGAATGAAACAAAAACTCCAGGTCTGTTTTTGTGGAGGTAACGACATTATAACAGTTTTCAAGTTACTACTTTTTACTTCAGTTACAGTAGAGTTTGGGACTTCCTGGGCTGAAATGATCCAAATGATTCTAGTGAAGGTGTATGGAGTTTAAAAACACAGTGGAGCACTTGTGACATCACAAAAACGCCTGAGAGTTTTCAGTGAAAGGTCTACTCCATTGTAGTTATTTGTTTTGTTTCAGATAATTTTGTTGTTCACCACTGGAAACGGTTTCAAATCGCTTTGTCGCGGTTTCTTGTTTTCAGTAATTTGCCGCTTTGTCGCGGTCTCTCAAAACCTCAGTCATAGACTTTATCGAGGAAACTCATGTGTACGACACTACAGTGGAACTAAAGGACTCACACGGGGAAAATAGACACTGAAATCTGCATTGATAATGTGTAATTACTCTGAATGTTAATAGATTCAGGACAAACATTTTTAAAGGTCCTGTATTATACAATATTGACTCTGAGCCATGTTATAATGCCATTACCTCATGTGCCGTTACCTCATGTGTTTTGCTTCATTCTTGAGTAACACTTTATAATTAGTCTGTTCACATCTCTACAGGCAAATGTACACTGAGTTCTCAGCTCTTAAAAAGGCTTTAACACTCCTCTTGTGTTATAAATTAGCGCTTTATCTGCAGATCACTGATCAAATAAGAGACACAGTGCGAGGCTTTGAGAGGAGAGGAAAGCTGCCGGTTTGAGGAGGTTATAGTGAGTTTAGAGAGAGGTGAAAGTTTCCCCACATGGAGAGGAGGAGGAGAAGAGCCGGTGTTCTGACGAGGTGAACACTGGGGTTTTCTTTACAGCTTCATGACATCACAAGGTGCAACAGAGCATTCTGAGCTTTGGAGATGTAGACAGACTAATAATGAAGGATTACTCAGACACAGGGTTCCTATAGGTTTCTTTAAGTGAAATTCATGTATTTTTAAGACCTTTTTAAGACTCTTTATATAAAAACTTAATACCTTTTTCATAGACCTACTGGCAAAAAAAAAATACATTCTTGAATTTATTTCTCAAACAAAGGAACCTGGCGGAGTAAAGACTCTTCCCCATAACTCCAGCATGAAACGTGTTGCTCAGTAACGTGAAACCAACGTTAAAAAACAACAGAACAGCATGAATAAAACTTTGTGTTCTGCTGAGATTTTCCTGGATTTTACGTGTTCGTCCTGAGCTTGTTGCTTGTGGTGATCTTCAGTGACGTGTTCAGAGGATTCTGACCCAGGGCTGTGTCGCGTTCTCAGTTATTGCTTCTGCCACGACGCTATTTACCCAAATAATGGCGGATGAGAAATTAAACTTTTGAGGAGAAATGCGATATGGAGAAGTTAGGTACTGCACAAAATCTTTTAAAATCACCAAAATCATAAATTCAATGCTTTAAGACTTTCTAAGACACTGTAGGAACGTGAATGAAACAAAACACAACTCCATGTCTGTTTTTGATGGGGAAACAACATACTAACATGACTTAAAGAGATCGTTTTCAAGTTCCTACTTTTTACACTTTTAGTTCAGTAGAGATTTGCAGCTCTGAACCTCTTCTCAAAGTTCGTTTTGTCGCTCACAGAGCAGAGACACGTCTGTGCTCACCGCAGAAGTGCAGAATGCCTCATCAGTTTTCAGACCAGATTCAACAAACTTGAATCCTGGCGCGGGGTCGAGCGCTGCCGCTGCGTGTCCAGTGTGTGTTGGCTCATAGAAAATAAAGCAGGCGGCAATTTTGCAAAGCATCCAGCCTCCGGTGTGCTTTGCCTTTAAAGCTCAAAATGCTCTGTTCCACCTTGTGATGTCATGAAGTTGTAGTTTTCAAGTGAGCACCTCCTTTTACGTTTAGTTAGGTAGAGCTCGGCAAATCCAGGGCTGAAATTATCCAAAAGATTCTAGTGAAGAAAAACACACTGGAGTGTCTCCATGACATCACAAGGTGGAGCAGTGTTTTCAGTTTGAGAGAAGAACTCTGGATCAATGTGCAGAATTTGTGTGTTGTGTGGATTTGTTATGTCTGACACAAAACACAACTCCAGGTCTGTTTGTGATGAGGAAACAACATTATAACTTAGATCAGAAAACAGAGTAATATGGGCCCTTTAACCTTGACATCCCGAGCCTCACTCTTGGGACTTTTACCCATAATGCTCCACATACCTGAGGTGGAATGACCCCTCCGCAGATCACCAGGATGTCGGGGCGGTTGAGTTTGCGCAGTTCTTTGATGAGTTCAGGGACCAGGGTTTTGTGTCCGGCGGCGAGCGTGCTCACTCCCACACAGTGAACATCTGCGTCCACAGCCTGCTGAGCCACCTCCACCGGAGTCTGACAGGAACACGACACACAATCAGCAACTCATGACAGGAACACAGTGGGCAGTGGTGGGAGAAGGGCTAAATTATGTTAGTTAAAGGTGCACTGTGTAACTTTTCTGGTGGAGGGTTCATCAAATGCTTTTCTCCATGGGGAAAAGTTATTGCTTTGGAATGTTGGAATGTTTCACAGTAGGGCTTTAAACCTTTCTATTGAAGACTAGACCAGTTACAGGTCAGATCTGTGAAGAGGGGCCTCCGCTCACAGTCAGATTCCCTGTTTTTCTAGGTACAGTGGGAAAGATGAATGCGGCCAAGTACAGGGATATCCTGGATGAAAACCTTCTCCAGAGCACCCAGGACCTCAGCCTGGGCTGAAGGTTCACCCTCCAACAAGACAATGACTCTAAGCACACAGCGAAAATAATGAAGGAGCGGCTTCAGAACAACTCCGGAACTGTTCTTGAATGGCCCGAAGCCCGGATTTAAACCCAACTGAGCATCTGTGCAGAGACCTTAAATAGACTCCACCAACGTTCACCATCCAAGCAGACAGAACTGGAGAAGATCTGCAGGAGGGAGGCAGAGGATCCCCAAATCCAGCTGTGAAAAACGTGTTGCATCATTCCCAAAAAGACTCATGGCCGTATGAGCTCAAAATGTGCTTCTACCAAATACTGAGCAAAGGCTCTGAATACTTATGGCCATGTGATATTTCAGTTTTTTGTTGTTTTTTTAATAAATCTGCAAAAACAATTCTGTGTTTTCCTGTCAGTATGGGGGTGCTGTGTGTACATTAATGAGGAAAAAAAATAACATTGATTTTAGCAAATGGCTGCAATATAACAAGTGAAACAAGTGAAACATTTAAGGCAGTCTGAATACTTTACGTACCCACTATATTTTTTAGCTATAAAGCCATGTGTAATTGAATAAATGTAAAGTAGGGCTGTTTAAAGTCATACTGTGGAACATTCCAGGCAGAGCAGTGACGTATCCATAGAAACAAGAGGTGACAAACAGCCTAACAAAAAGTTACATAGTGCAAGTTAAAGTAAAAGTACAGATACTGGAGCAAAAATAATAACAGTATCACATAAAACAAATGTAAAGTTTGAGTATTAAAGACTAAAAAATATATTGCAGAGACTTTGAGCTCTAATAAAGCCTCATATGTGGTCATTTTGATAAAGAGCTAGAATTTTTTTTCTAGCAAAGTAATTAATAATGAATCCATTTGTGAAGCCCAATGAGTTTTTAGAATACAGACAAAGGTTTATTCTTGTTCCAGCAGATATGGACAGACCAACAGCCTCTCCTGAGTCTCCTCTCTCCAGTCACCAACACTCTCCATCTCCCCCAGAGCATCTGAGCTCTGAGGATTTGTACAGAAATATAAGTTACATACATTTCAAAGCAGAGTGACTTTGCTAATCAACATTTGAGGACAGCTAAGACAACACAGAGTTTCCTGTAAGGTCGGGACAGTTGTGACTGACTGGTTCCCCAAAGCTCTCAGGTCTGAAGGTGCCGCATGGCGACAGCTGGTTGGCAACAGTGTCTGGAGAGAATTTTCCCATACTGCACCTGCCGGTGGGTTTTCTGCTCTCTGGCACCAAGGATGGTGTGGTCATTGAGAGACTGAGGATGGGACAATGTGTTTGCTGATGTCTATGTCAGATTATGTTTCCATGTTTTTCACTGTGAAGAACATTGGGGCAACTCTTGTTGTGATTCTGGGCTGTAGAAATAAAATGGAATTGAATTGTGTCTGATGAACCTTTACACATATTAATATCTGCTCTGGTCTCAGGTAGAAATCACATTCATTTACACAAAGACAGACTGAGAGAAATCTTTCCACAATCTAAATTCCCATCACAATAATTTAGGTATTTGTACTTTATTACATTCCATCATTGGCAGTATGTGGGATTCTCGAGTTAAGGTAAGGTTCAGGGTGAGGAGGTGTCGTCTCCATCAGGGACACTGTGCTCACCCAAAGCACCCATTGTCAAACAGGTCATTTCTGTCTTAAACCCATTCGTATTAAACACTCTACATGATCCTGGGGTTTTTGTTTTGCTATTTTGTCTGTAAATAAATTCCTAATGGCTCCTAGCCTCATGAGCTTCATTTGACTGGAGCTGAACGCTGTGGGTGACGTCACACTCAGTTAGTCCACTTCTTTATGCAGTCTGAGTGTGAATAAACCGTTGTCTAACGATACCATCCGTGTGCTGCAGCTGCAATGAAGTAACATCCTGTTTGTTTTTGAAGTATACGCTGATATACAGGCCTATTCACTACTGCTTCAGGCCTATTCACTACTGCTTCAGGCCTATTCACTACTGCTTCAGGCCTATTCACTACTGCTTCAGGCCTATTCACTACTGCTTCAGGCCTATTCACTACTGCTTCAGGCCTATTCACTACTGCTTCAGGCCTATTCACTACTACTTCAGGCCTATTCACTACTGCTTCACCCTACTACGAGTTACTACAGCGTATATTATTCACTGAGTCCCCTGTGCTGAATCAGTGGTTTTATGTATGCAGGGCAGAGACAGCGTGGCAAAGAGGTTAGTCTGGTAAAAGAATCTGTGTTCAAACTGCATCTAAATGTGCCTCTGGATCACACCCTGAAAACCCACACTGAATTTACAGTATATGGGGCAGACTATAAACAGAAGACAGTATAACCCAGTGGTGTTAACATTTTATGGTATAGGGAAAGGGTTTTGAAGGGAACATCTGGTAATGTACATTGAAAATTGAAATAAAAAAAGATGAAAAACTGCTCCCATTTGCATGAGACATTCTTACTGCTCTTGTGTTCTTGGGCAAGACAATTCAACCTCCTTAAATCCTTATTCATGAACACATGAATTAAAAGGCGTGTACATACATATTAATGTTCCTGTACTGTCAGCTCCCCCTTCTTTCATTTCTATAAAAAAACATGACAGAAAAAACAGCGTCTCGCAGGGTTTCCACTGTTTTTCACTAACAAAATTTAAAAACTTTTCTATGACTTTTTCATGACTTAATGCTGGGCGAACACTGTGCAATATTGTCGATGCTTTCACCCAGACCCAGCTGAAACTGTACAAACAAATCGCAGGGTTTAAAGATTCACAGCTCACGCTTCCTGTTCTCACACTGTACAAATGACTTCAACAGTGAAACCCTCACCAGAGGAGACCGGATTTAAACAGGTTTGATATTCTTGACCTACAATTGCTGATCAGGAGCTGATCGTGAGGTATTCATCGGTTCTTGTCACCCCCATGTTTACTACACACGATTAAGCCAAAACTCAGCCCGATCCCAAAAACAGTCGCACAAGTGAAAAATGGGCTCAAAAAGAGTGTACGCCTGGCTTAAAGTGAACTTTACAGTATCTACATATGTAAAATCCTTTTAGGGCTAAATATGAAATGTGAACCCTTTCCACTCACCTTATCCTTTGGTATTGTAGTTTTTTTAAGAATCAAAAATCTAAACCAAAGACCTTATTTTGTATTGTCCTGCTGGAGCGGCTGTGCAGACGTTCACAAATACTCAGATTAGCCTCATAAGAACTTAACAGAACACTGTAGTTGCATGAAAAAGATTTCATGACTTTTCCAGGCCTGGAAACTCACATTTTCAATTTCCATGACTTATTCAGGATTTCCATGACCATGGGAACCCTGTGTCTGGGATCATTACAAGCAGCTGATTCCACATAATTCTCATCCCGAATGGTCTCTGATTGGATAAAAATGTGTCTGTCCCTTGCAATTGCTTCCATGTGGTTCTCATTCAATAAAATAAAAATTGTAGGAAATATAATTCAGTCTGAACTCTTTTCACTTTCTGCTGGTTTTATAATTTTGTGCAGAGTTAAAGCCGTTTTCCTGAACTATAAGAAAGAAAGGCCACAGACTCTTTAAAGGTGCACTGTGTAGCGTTTCTAGTGATGTCTGAAATGTTTCACAGTGTGGTTTTAAACCTTTCTATCTTCATGGAAACCAAACCAGTCGAAGTTATAGGTCAGATCTGTGGAGAGGCGACTCCGCTCACAGCCAGAGAGCCTGTTTTTCTAGGTATTTTTGAATAAATATAAAGAAGAACTGTGTAAAGTCATAGTGCGGAGTATTCCAGACAGAGCAATGGCAGATCCATAGAAACAAGCAGATGACGGACCCCCAACCAAGAAGTTACACAGTGCACCTTTAATATTGGAAAAAGCAGAAATAGCAGAAAAAGAGACAAATGACTTTATATATTTGAGCCTTTTTCTTTGTGATGTTCTAACCTGAAACAGTGGCCCAATGTCCACATCGAAACCCAGGTCTGCAAATCCCGTAGCGATGACTTTGGCCCCTCTGTCGTGTCCATCCTGCCCCATTTTAGCCACGAGGAGTCTGGGGTTACGGCCTTCGAGCTTCTTAAATTCTGAAACTCTAAAACAAGAACAAAAACAGTCAACAAATACAAATACTTTATCACAAGAAAAACAGGCCCCACTTTATAAGAACTACGAGCCAGTCAAAAGTCAAAAGTTTGGACACTCCCTCTCGTGTTTTTTCTTTATTTTTATTAACGTTCTACATTTGATAAACATAAAAGACATCAAATATATGAAGGAGAAGATATAAAGATATATGGAATTATGTAAGAAAGAAAAAAGTTAAATAACCACTAAAACTACTACATTTTGGTGCTTTTAGACATGTTGTAATACATAAAAAACAGACCTGGAGTTGTGTTTTGTTTCATTCACATGTCTCTCAAAATGCTCTGTTCCACCTTGTGATGTCATGAAGCTGTCGTTTTCAAGTGAACAGCCCCTTTTACCTTTGGTTCAGTAAAGATTGGCAACTCCAGAAATTATTCAAATGAATAAACGGACCAGAACTCAGCTTAAATCTGCAGGGTTTGTGTGAGAACCCTGTGTGAATGAAACGAAACACAAATCCAGGTCTGTTTATAACATAGATCCGAAAACAGCGTCATATGGGGCCTTTAAACTATTTGTTCATTGAATCTTTGCCCATGCTTTATTAAGGGTAATTATTAAAGTATAGTTAATATAAATGCATTCAAATCTATTTAAAATTCAGCGTTTATACCTGTCGAGAGCTGAGGCGATCTCTTCGTGTTCCCCAAACTCGCTGCGGTAGGCTCCACTCACCATCCGGGTGCTGGCTTTGTGCTCTCCAAACACTTTCTTCATGGCATCAGTGATTTCACCCACAGAGCATCTGCAAAACAAATGAGTTTTTAGGAATAACTGAACACTATTCAAAGGACATGCACTTTTCAGGCTTTTTACTATAACGTTTAAGATAACTTTTCTAGTGTCCGGTCCATCACCTTCTTGTCCCCACAGAGATGTTATTGCACTGAATGTTCCAAAGACTGTGTTAGATTGAAACACGTTGGCTTAGCTGGTGTGTTCCAAGTAGGAAGTGAACATGGGGGCGCTTCCAGCTCCATCAATTCCAGTCCAGCTGACTTTACATTGACCCTCTCTCAGTAACTGCTGCAGTGAGCCTCTTCATTTTGGTCTTAAAATGTTCGTATTAACCCACTCTGCACGATCCTGGTGTTTTTATTGCACTATGTTGTGCGTAAATTCCTATTCCTAATATGGAGCTTGGTCCAAATCCGCTCCTTTAACTGCTAGCCTCAGTGAGCTTCTTTTGACTGGAGTCAGACACGATGGGTGACGCCGCACTCCCTCAGTCCACGTGTTCATCCACTGATGTTCTGACATGAACATCACTCCTTGGAGCAGTCAGATCCACAGACCCACAGGTTGGTGGTGCGATTCCTCTCCCACAGATGAATGCTGATGTTGTGTCCTTGGGCAAGACACTTAACCCACCTCACCCCCAGTGTCTGCATATTCTGAGTCCTAGATAAGTGGAAAAGAACTATATAAAAATGTGACAGTTTACCATTGACCATGAACCTGACAATCATGGTGACAACATAGCAACAGGCCAAGTTATAGGTCGAATCTGTGGTGAGGCGAGCAAACTCACAAAAAATAAAGCATGTTTTTCACGATAACTATAATAAGACTAACTGAATAAATGAGACATACTAGACATGTTTGAACCAATGTCGTGGAAAAGTTCAGCCAAAGCAATAAGGTGAGAATTACCTTAAAAAAGTGAACAGATCTAGGCCCAAAAGCGCTCACATACTTGTGTTATTCCTGAATAAAGCTGTGCCAAGTTATTAGCAACAAAAAACTTTAAAATGGTTTTCCAATGAGGACATGAACCTTTATGTAACGACTCACAAATCTAAAATAACAAGCGTCTTCTGTGTGTGGACGTGCAGCTATTCACGTCTGATGCTTTCTCACAGCAGTGGGCTTTTAAATAGGCCAAAATAACTCCACGAAGAACAACATTTTATTAAACTGAAAAGAAACACTTTAAGATGTCGGTGTCCGTGTGAAACCCCCCAGTGTTTGATTCCATTTACTATTTCCCATGTCCAGCAGGGGGCATTCTTTCCAACCATCAGCTCAAGATGTCTGACAAACTAAAACTGTGGAGAGTTATTACTTCTACAGCTAGAAGGAAATGGAACAATGACATCACACTGGGGGTGTTCTACATGAATCTCTATGGTGGATTGTTCAGGAGTTTCCATGGTTACACAATGCACGCACTTGCAAACACGGCTAAAAAAGAAGAAAGGCACGTGGTCGGTCTGTTATTACTGTTCATATCTTGATTTACAGACAAAATATGACAAAAAACTACAAGCCAGAGAGCAGCAGCAAGAGAGAGTTTAGAGCTGAAGTCAACTGGGACCAGATCTGGAAGGAACCACTTCGTGCTTAGTGCTAACCTCCCATTAGGAATCCAGCGGGTCGCAGGTTACCTGTGTCCATGTCCACTGACGTCCAAGAATATCGTTAAAATACTGGTCTTGATGTAACACAGTGAGCTCTTTGGTCTGGTCAATAAATGATCAGGTTCGACATTTGTGAATTAAAGCTGCACGGCGTAATATTTCTAGTGAAGGGTTCATCACCTGCTGGTCTCCATGGAAATGTTATTGCTTTGCCTAGAATGTTACACAGTATAGATTAAACCGGTCTATCATGAGGGAGACGAGCAGGTTACAGCACTACACTACATTACAGCTCAGAGCTGTGGAGAGTCGCCCCTGTTCACAGAAGGAACTATTGTATTTTTGAGTCATAGAAACACCTAGAATAAATGCATGCTCTATGTCTATGTTTAATGTCATACCATGGAACATTCCAGGCTAAGCATCCATCTTCATTAAGACAAGAAGGTAACGGACCCTCCACAGAAGTTGGACATTTCATAGCAAAGTACACTGTGATCAACAGGGAAATCTGGTCTCAATCGGACATTTTATTGGTGGTTTCTGGGCGACTCCTAAAATGTAGAGTCTTGTCTAAGTACAGGTCCCAGGACATCTATAAAAATGAGAATCTAAACATATGGACCTGGCCCGTGCAGCCTCCACAGCCAGCTCCAGAAGGTTCCCCTGTCTGGTCCGGGCACACTCCTCTATAGCAGCCAGGCATCTCTGAGCCGCCTCTGGGTCTCTGCTCTCTCGCACCTAAACACAAAAACAGCAATAAAACACTAATGATATCACAATGTTTGAGTATAAAATGAGGCTAAAGAAATGTCATGTTCGAAACGTCAGATACAATAGATTAATGATCAAAGTTTAATGCCATACTGGAACCTACCAGGCAATGCAAGAACATCTCCATGGACACAGTGGTGCTGAACCCTCCCTAGTGCCTCAGAAATGGTGCTGGATCAGATCTGTCCCATGTATTTGAGCCCCAGTACAGATACATGGTATAAGCATCTCCTGAGGTAAAAATAAGGCTGCTATGTGCTGTCTGCATCCAATTCAAAAGCATTTTATTGTCTGCTAATCAGGAAGTGCATGTAAACATGCTAGTTGTAACTTATTATTAGCTTAAAGTGACAAAACTCCGCTCTGGTCTCTGAGAGTTGTGAAACATGCTCCTAAAGTCACATTAGGAGGCTCAGAATACAGAGTATACACAGTGAACTAAACCATGGAAACAAATGAGTTCTGTTTTTCACATTTTTAAGACGATATAAATCAGGTAAAGATCCTTTCATTGTAAAGGTTCACTATGTCATTTTTTTCAGGTCTGATGTGTGAAGTAGCAGTTTCCATCCTGTCACTCAGTATTATAGATAAATGAATATATTCATGTTTGTTTGGCAGTGGAGGCGGTTCTCTTCTGTGTGCGTTTGCCGAGTCTTCTCTGTGAGTGGAGACTGTGGAACTGTGGAACTGTAATGACATTTCTGAAAATACCACATGTGTTACCATCCACTCACCTGAGCTTTTCACAAGTGATTCTGAATGCACCTTTAAATACTTCAGAAACTGAATGAATACAGAAGGTTTAATGTCATACTGTAGTACACAGTATAACTTCTGTACAATATACACTACCAGTCAAAAGGTTGGATAGAACTCCTTGTTTTTTTTGTTTTTAATGTTTACTACTTTCTACATTTTCCACACATGTAAACATGAAGTATGTGGAGCGAGACGTGTGGAATTATGGAGCAAAGAGGAGAAAAGTTAAATAACAAACCTAAATATTTATATTTTATATTCCAGTTCTTCAGTGTAGCTTTGCTGACAGTGCTGCAAACCCTGGGCCTTTTCTCCGTTACCTTTATGATGGTTTTCATGTGACAGGGTCAAGAATGCCACGAGTGCAAAGCAATGATCAAAGAAAAGGGTGGCTGTTTTTTTTTTAATCAATAATCTAGTACATGCATTAAGATTATTTTTTAGTTCACTACATTCCATTTAAGTTCAGTCATAGTTCTGATGCTTTAAATGAGAATCTACAATGTAAATAGTAATGAAAATAAAGACAAACATAAATGAAAAAGTGTCTAAACTTTTGCCTGGTTTTTCAGTGCCCAACACAGGCCTCCATCACATTTCCTTTATTAAAATCAAGAACAAGGCCAGAGGAGTGAAATGGCTCTGGGGAAATCGGGCAATTCATTATATATAATCAAAGTGAGATCCAGTCCAAGTTGCTGTTTTAATGGAGAGGATCACAGCCAGTCTTCTGTCACTGTGTGGTTTGGAGCAGGTTTCAGGAAGAAATGTGTCTGTGTGTTTAATATGACTGATTAAAAGTGTGGCCTGTTCATGTTTATGACATCGAGTCTTTAAACACACAGTGCTCATGGTGTATTTAGCCATAGGTAAGACAAAAGAGGAAAAGGAGCATGTGCATATTCCCGGGGCTCTGTCTGCTGAAGCACGTCGTGATGGAGATCAGTTCTGTGATCAGCTCATGTGGATCACGGTGTTTAGGCTGAATGAGGTGTGGCGTATGTGAACAGGACCCAAACGTAAAGTAAACAGAACTAAATCTAGTGGCATTAGGGATGTAACTATAACTACAGTAAGCAGCATATTCACAATTTGGTTCACCTCCACAAAATATTGCAATAAATATTGAACCATGAGATGCAGATTGTGAAAATATTGTATGGAGGGATTTTGATATGGTTCCATTCCTAGTGCACACTGGGGTCATTCCACAGAGTGCAGTAATGTGTGAAAATACGTTTTTGAAGATTTTCTTGAGCTCAGAAAATCTTCAAAAACTACAACACGACGTTACCTACATCACCTTAAACGTGATATGAGCTGTCAGTCATTTCTTCTATTGCTGTAACGTGAAATGCACTCATTCATACTTATTCTCGTTAAAACTTCAGATGTCTTCAATCTGACCCCTTCATACAGTTCAACATGACCTTTAACCCCAACACTAAAGAGCACGTTGACCCCTGTGTCTCACCTTTGACCCCTGTGTCTCACCTTTGACCCCTGTGTCTCACCTTCTGTAGCTTTTCAATCTGTTTCTGTCGGACTGTGGTATTATCTATGGCCAGCACCTCCACCGTCTCCTCCTGCTCCAGACGGTATTTATTCACACCGACGATCACCTCCGAACCTGCAGGGGGCGCACAAGGACAGGCAGACTCATGTTAGTACAAGAATAACAAGACAGGTTGAGAATATACTAGAAAACTGTGACTTTTAGGACATGATTTTTATCATTTATTTATGTCGTTTTTCAAAACCTATGGCAGCAGTCCTGGCCTATGTTGCTGTAGAAATTGTCAGTGCGATTATACCTCCCACAGACGAATGCTGTCCTTATGTCCTTATGTCCTTATGTCCTTATTTATGTCCTTATGTCCTTATGTCCTTATTTATGTCCTTATGTCCTTATTTATGTCCTTATGTCCTTATGTCCTTATTTATGTCCTTATGTCCTTATGTCCTTATTTATGTCCTTATGTCCTTATGTCCTTATGTCCTTATGTCCTTATGTTCTTATGTCCTTATGTCCTTATTTATGTCCTTATGTCCTTATGTTCTTATGTTCTTATGTCCTTATTTATGTCCTTATGTCCTTATTTATGTCCTTATTTATGTCCTTATGTCCTTATTTATGTCCTTATTTATGTCCTTATGTCCTTATTTATGTCCTTATTTATGTCCTTATGTCCTTATGTCCTTATGTCCTTATTTATGTCCTTATTTATGTCCTTATGTCCTTATTTATGTCCTTATGTCCTTATGTCCTTATTTATGTCCTTATGTCCTTATTTATGTCCTTATGTCCTTATTTATGTCCTTATTTATGTCCTTATTTATGTCCTTATGTCCTTATTTATGTCCTTATTTATGTCCTTATTTATGTCCTTATTTATGTCCTTATGTCCTTATTTATGTCCTTATTTATGTCCTTATGTCCTTATTTATGTCCTTATGTCCTTATTTATGTCCTTATGTCCTTATGTCCTTATTTATGTCCTTATTTATGTCCTTATGTCCTTATTTATGTCCTTATGTCCTTATTTATGTCCTTATTTATGTCCTTATGTCCTTATGTCCTTATTTATGTCCTTATGTCCTTATGTCCTTGGGCAGGACACTTGACCCCCCTTGCCCCTCGTGTCAGTGTACTCTGTGTATAAGTGATGTACGGGGTGGTGATGTAAGTGTGGGTGAGTGGTTCTTTGCTGTAAAGCGCTTCGAGAGCCTTGAAGGTGGAAAAACGCTGTATAAAAAAATCGGACTATTTAAGTAGTTACTAAGCCTAAATCATAATAAACTATCCATCCATCCATCCATCCATCCATCTTCTCCCGCTTAATCCGGCTGGGTCGCGGGGGCAGCGTGCTGCCCAATACTCATAGCACCTGACCCCCCCTATGAACCCCTCTGCAGGTGGAGCCCACAGGAGGGTTGACAACATGGTCCTTGATGTTAGTTCATAGGGGTGCGGGCATGTTTTGAGTTGATGGGGGAAACCGGAGCCTGGAGGAAACTCATCCAGACACGGTGAGGAACATGCAAACTCCACACAGAAAGGCCACCGTGCCGCCCATAATAAACTACTGGTTCATAATTAAGTAAATCTTTGTTCAAGAATAATTTTCCTGAAACCTGATGAAATGTGAAATGAAACAAAACATTTCTAATGTTTGAAGAATGTTTTGTATTGTCCTCAGTATTATACTGTATTCTGATAAATAATAATGCTTTAGTCGCTTTACAGTTTTGGGCTTTTTTCACATTCAGTGTTGGTGACACTTCTGAAGCCACAGCTGCCCCGGGACAAACTAACAAAGTGAGGCTGTTCAATATGGGCCATCAGCCATGGAGGACTGGAGGATTAGTAAGACTTTTGTGGTGGAATCTGTTGCTAAAGATGAAAAATACAAATATTGTGACCGACTTTCAGAGATTTTCTGTTTGGTGACAATTCTTTTCCATGTGTTAATAACAATTTTAGTCCACAGTTCAAACGCAAATGTATAAATATTACATTATTAAAGATTTTAGAATTCCACAAATCCAGAGATTTTTCAGTGAAAATCCTTTGTTTAACCAATCAGCTTTTCCCCCTCTCACTCAGAACGAGGCAGCACTTCACCAAAGACTCTTCCTCTCTGTGCTCACACAGCTTCTATATGGTCATAGATGCAGGGGGGGCTCCAGGGGGACAGGGCAGCCATGGAAATTATGGTTCTTAAAAAAATTGTAGACTTTTTGATTGTCAAATTGTGATTTCACTGAAATCATGACTAATCTTGAGGCTCTAATGTTGTTATTTTTATGTCGTCAGCCTTTTTAGAATCTAGTAGAACGTCCGCAGTTACTCAGTACTACAGACTTTCATTGAATACTTCATTAATCTACTCTTAGTATTTTCAATTAACTCTACACTTAGTTCACTAGAATTATGGCGACTACTACCAGCTTTCTCCATGACAAACTGGATGTGGCCTGTTTCTCCGTAACTCCTCTGAGAATAAAAAAACACAACTACTGAACACAAAAGACCCAAAAACTAAACTGAAGATTTATCAAGCATCAGACGTGAGTCACAACCAGAATTCAAACCAGCGACACCAGAAATACGACTGTGTATCTGTGCATCACTGTCATTATAAAATAACTGCAAACTGATGCTCGCTTTTCCATGATCTCCCTGAACATGGACAACACTGAAAAATATGATCGCCGAGTTATTTATACGGCAATGCTCCAAATGTGGTCCCAATAACACGGAGGCGCTGATCCATCTCGGCCCGTTTCAGAGACAGGTGAAGATTCCGTGGGGGAAATGTGGTGGGGTGAGACCGAGCTGTACCTGAAAACACCACCACTGCCCTACAAGCTCCAGAAGGCACCAGACCTCAGCCCAAAGGTTCACTGTTCTTCTAGTTCAGATTATAATTTCAGATGGAGGGCGGGGCCAAGGTATATTTTAAAAGGCCTGTGCACGAGTTTCCCCCATATGTTTGAGCATCTCCTGTGAACTATCTGCATCTCATTATAAAGGGTTATAACGGTTATAACAGTATAAAGCAGGCATGTCCAAACTATGGCCCGGGGGCCAAATGTGGCCCTCAGACAAGTTGTTTTTGGCCCTCAGGCTTCCAGATGAATTGGCCCATACTACCACAAGTAGTTCTTTTTACTGCATGTTTTTGAACTCTACCTTGATCAAGCAAATGTAGTTTGTCCTTTTGAGGGTCTAAGCCTGAACAAAGGTCTGGAGGGTCATTTAAACCTGTTATAAATGCACAGTTTTTAATTACTCACTGTTTTGCCCTCCAGTCTATGACCCTCGATCGGCCCTCACGCTGCTCTGTGTTTTAATATATGGCCCTAGATGAAAAAAGTTTGGGCACCCCTGGTATAAAGGGTTATACTGTTATAACGGTTATAACAGGAATAATCAAGAAGTGTGTGTTAGCATGCCGGCTGCTGTTAGTTTTACTGACACAAACTCTACAGTTGTGAAAAGCGATTCTGAACAGATTGTGGTGAATAATTAGGATACTAATGCTATTTTTTAAAGACTTCAGTGAAATATCTAAAGTGAAAACCCTCTATGGTGGTCAAAAAGAACTGATTATTAACCGATACCAGAACTATTTTCAAAACCTATGAAATGTGAAATTAAACAAAACAATTTAAAAGTTTTGTATTGGTGGTTTTCACATTCTAGAATCTTTTTTTCCCCCTTGAAAAGCTCAGAGTTGCAGCTTTCCGAGGATGGAAATGCAGGAATGATGTGACTCTGTGCCCTGCTGTAACTGACCTGAGCCGTTTCTATGACTGGCACCAGGAAACTAAAGGGGCCATTACACTGTTTTTGTTTTTGAGGGCAATAAGGACATGTTCTGTTTACTTACAGACGTGATATTTTGCACTTTTGTAGCTAAAGCCCTAAATTAACCTTTTTTATGTCCAAAAAATTGTTTATACATGTTTGCTGTGTGTTTTGTATGAAAGTGAATTGTATTTTTTAGGCCCGAGCCCCTACAGGGCGTAGGGCCTATTGCTTTCGCAGTGATGATGCCTGGGCGAAGCCCATTCACTCAATGTTGACAAAAGTAGCGCGAAGCGCCTCCTGTTCCCCAAACACACTCCTGACATCAGGCTGTATCCAAGCCCCCATGCCGAAGGCATGGGCCATATTTATGCTGCTAAAATGAATGGAAATCAATGGGGGGTCAATGGCGGACCCCGACGAGATGGTGAATGACCCCACGGTGACGTGGGGAATCGCGAGAGCTTTCAAAAAATGTATAATATGGGTTTCCTATGTTAAAGGATATATTGTTTTTGCTAAAATTATGTTATTTTTTTTTTTTTTTTTTTATTTATTTATTCTTTTTTCTTCTGCTCTTTGAGCTCTAATTTGACCCCCTGAAAACACTGAAAAACTTAAAAATTTTGCCCAAAATTCAGAAGTGGCGAAAAATGTGATAAAATATATGTTGCATGTATGGACATAAAAAAGTGGCGCGACAGCGCCACCTGCAAAAGTCAAAATACATTGCGCCTATGGGAGATGTCCTGATGTAAAGTTTGTCGTACAGTCACGAAATTCGGTACAGACATTCTTCATGTGAAGACAGAAAAAAAAATATTATTATGGCCACGCCCCCTGACAAACCAGAAGGCGGCCATCTTGGATTGAAATTTAAAAAATGCAGAGTCAGCATTTCGCTCACGCCGCATTTGAACGAACTCCTCTGAAGGCGCTTCACCCACAGGGGTGAAAATCGGTGTACATCAACTAGAGACTTTTGATAACTGTCACCTGTCTCAAATTTGAATCACTTGTAAAACTTTCGTGCCAAAGCCGACTAATTGTGACACGAGCACAAATGGTGTGATAGCGCCCCCTGCAGGACACAACAAAATTTTGCATGGATGGTCAAATATTAGTTTTTCTAAAATGTACCAAATTTGGCCCAAAATTACTTTAGGTCATCTCAATCAAAAAGCCAATGTAAACCATATGGTATTTTTAACCGTGTTGCCATGGTGATGCACAAAATCTCCAATGTTATCCTAATGGGAGAGATGAGATAAATTCCCATTCAAGAAAAATATTTTACTTTCACTGAATATTCTCAAATTTGCCACAGTGACTCTTCATGTCATCCTGATCAAAAAAAGTCAATGACAACCATATGGTATATTTCACAGGGTTGCCATGGCGATGCGCCAAAACCTCCATGTTATCCTTATGGGAAGATTTCTGCAATTTCTTACATTTCAAAGTTATATAACGTCTTAGTAGTTTCATTGAAGAACGTGAAATTTGGCGCAGTGATTCTTCAGGTCAGCCCGATCAAAAAAGTCCAGGGGGCCAAAGTAGTGTTTTGCACGGTGTTGCCATGGCGATGTCCCAAACTGTCCATGTTTGTCTATGTTAGCACATCAGCATCTCCAGTGTGTGTGGACTTTATGTGTTTAGTGACAAGTTCAGCCCAAAGCCACAAACACACAGAGACAAGAGGCTCATCAGCGCCACCCGGGGGAGCGTCAGCGGCACCCGGGGGAGCGTCAGCGGCACCCGGGGGAGCGTCAGCGGCACCCGGGGGAGCGTCGGGTTGGCCGAGTGCGAAGCGAGGGCCGTTCGTAGAATTTTGATTAATCACAATTAATTGCAGTTAATATAAAAAATATTTTGAGAAAAATGCAATTTATTATCAAAAAGTTATATTATTGACATTTCTTACTCTGTGGCCATCCATTTTGTAAAGGCGTCACCTTATCGCTGGTTATGGCTTGTTGACAACATTGCCGTGAGTGCGCTCAGCCATGTCGTGCTCAGCTTGTTGTTGTTGGTACAAGTAACGTTGTTGCTGCCGCTGAATCAAACCCGTGTTTTGCTTTAAGATGTTATTTTAAACTTGTTGTGCTTCTGAGGAAAGAGAGTTCATCGCTGCAATATCTGCAAACTACTTTGGTTTTATCTAAAGTCCTGCACCAGTCCCAGTCTCATCTGTCATCTTCACATCTGCATGTGCACAGACCTGATCACTGACCGAACAACCTGCGACGCTTTTCAGGACCATCCGCACTTTCCAGAGAGGAGCGTTCAAAATAAACTGTGTTAAAAAAAACATTAGTGCAATATTTTTTGTGAATAATCACGTGTTAACTCGTTAATGTTGACAGCCCTAATTTCTGGTCCTATAGCTTTTATTACAGTGTTAAACGTGGACTGTGTGTTAGGGGTTTCTATGGACGTGTCATTATTCTGCCTGGAATGTTCCACAGGATGACTTTAAACAGCTTTACGCAAGTTCAATTCCAGGTGGTTTTACAGCTCAAAAACAATATTCTGACTCTGAGTGGGGTCGCCTCTCCACTGATCTGACCTGTAATCTGGTCTGGTTTAATCTCCATGAAGATGGAAAGGTTTAATGCCACACAGTGAAACATTCAAGACATTCAGTAACATCTTCATGAGAAAAGCATGTGACGGAGCAGTTTTATGACAGGTTTAAATGCATTTAGTGGGATAAGAGAAGGGGAATCACTCATTTCTCCATTGGATTATAGGAGACCACATCATATCAGAATTTAATTTTATAACAGCAAATGTCAAATCTGATTTCACAAACGTTAATAAACCTGTTCGAATTTTAATCTCATTTGTTGTCACGCTAAAATGTCTGAGGAAAAAGGAAGAGCAAGAGGAAGAGGTCACATTAAGAGTTTACCGTCAACAAGGAAGAAGACACAGAGCTTAACTGTTTCTAGAAACAAATTGCCCTTCAACCTGGAGATTAACGGTTTAAACTCTTATCAAGAATGGCACGTTATTGTTGTGCCCTTATGCAAGACACTCACAATGCTTAAAAGAGACACTGAGGGAAATGTACTTTAAATTGCCATGTTATAATAGTTCGCCCTTCGTATTTCCTCATTCTAACTTTTAGGGTATTTAGAGATTCAAGCATCTTCATTCTCCATTTGAGTCAATATGGCTAAAAAAAATCCCAGGATGTAATAAGGACGTAACAATAACTGAACTATGGTGATAATGTAGAACATTAGTATTGTGTTGTTTTAAAATAAAGATGATCTGGTTTTCTTCAAATTATTCGAGGTCTGAAAATATTTAATCTTTTTTTGTTATTTTGACCATTTGTCATTTTCTGCAAATAAATGCTCTAAATAACTTTTTTTGAATTTGGAATTTGGGATAAATATTTTCAGTAGTTTATAGAATGAAACAAAAATGTTCAGTTTACTCAAACACAAACCTACAAGTAGTAAAATCAGAGAAACTGACCATTTTGCAGAGCTCCCTCATTTTTTTCCCCCCAGAGATGTTTATGGTGAAAATCTGGTCCAGATTTGGATTTGGTTCCATCCCTAACGACCCTAACGACCCTAATGACCCTAATGACCCTAATGACCCTAATCGTCCCTAATCATTTTAGAATGTTATTCTGTAGAATATTGTAATATCGTGAGCCTCCCCACCATACTGTGAGCTTTCCCACGATATTGCAATAAAGATCATACCCTGAGGTTCATACTGTGGTGATATTGTATCGTGAGACTTAAGGGATTTTGAATACCAAGAAAACTAGTGTATTACTGACTTTACTTTCAAATATTTTAAGACCAAAATGATGAGGATCGCAGCGGCTGGTGGGGTTAGTTATGTCCATTTATATACCGGTGTACCGTCTACGGTTCAAACAAGGTTAAAAGTTTTTTGCCTAAGGTGACTTTTTAACTAACATACATAGATAATTTAATTGTTGTTTTTTTTTATTGTGGCTCGAACCCCTATCAACAATTGCATGTTATCGTGTCCTGTGCAAACCACACAATGCTCACAGGAGACATATTCTGGGAAATTTACTTTAAATTGCTTGATTTCAAACATGTTATAATATTATAATTAATATAATTCTTATTTACTCAGTCTAACTTGTATTTAGAGTTAATTAAGCATTTTTATTCTGCATGTGAGGCAGCATGGGTAAAAAAGAGATCTTATTTTCATCTACAGAAGAAGGAAGCACAAAGAAAACGCATTTATTATCACTTCAAAAATTCATTGTAATTCTTTCGAGTTGGCAAACGACTTCTTTTTACACACAAAACACAGAGACACATCGAGCTATTTAGTCATTGGTGAATGCACTTTCTACAATACCAAATGTGTAGCTAAGAATATGACACTGAAACAACAATCTCCCTCAAAGCATGAAGCGAGAAAACGGCAGAATATCTTGAACCTAAATATACCAGAACCATCAGGACATATCGGGTACGACCAGGCCTAGTGTTGCCAAACCTCAGTGGGGCCAACTGGGGAGTCAATGAATATAAATGAGGAATGGCATTAGCGGACATCACTGATCTATAATGGCTGAGCTCGAAGACGTGGAAATGCAGCCAGTTCACACGGAGATAAGAATGTCTACTTTAATATTTATACATGCTTTTCAAGTGTATGTTGTGTTTGCATGTGTTCCCCTGGTGATGTAATCTCGATGTTCGGAGAAATCGCAGGTTCCAGCTGGGCCTATCGCCACGGTAACACCTGGACTGCAAATCCAGAGGTGCGTCAATTATGTAAATGTGAATGTGGGAGTTACAGGTAAAAATCTGATATTACATAAAATGGACTGTTGTGAGCCTCGAGCCATGTGGAGACCTGGAGATGTGCTTCATTCACACACGTCTGAGTAATCCTGCATTATTAGTCTGTCTGTATATGTTCACCTTTTGAGGTCATGTAGTGGCAGGTTTATATTGATCGGCTCTTCCAGGACTGAAATGATTCAAATGACTCTAGTGAAGGTGTGTGGAGTTTTAAAAACACAGTCGAGCACGTCCTGTATATGTGCCGTCCCAAACCTTTTTGTGCCACGGGCCGGTTTAATGTCAAGACAATATTTTCACGGAGTGGCCTTCAAGGTGTGGAGGATAAATACGACAACATAAAATAACACAACCAACACAAAAACTGTGGTATTTTCTAAATATAATAATAAACGTTCCCAAAGACGTCTGTTTTTACTCATTTTGCAGCTTGTGTGTTTAATAGTAGTGTTAAAGTATCATATGACCGACACAAGCATCTGGACACGAGTTAAGAGTGACTCAAGAGGGAGTCACAGACGGAGGGAATGGAGAGAATTCGGTCATTTTTCAAAATAAAATAAAAAAACATTCAGACTAAATAAAATATAAATAATGTAAGTTATTTATTCTTTCTGTGCGGCCCTGTACCAAAAGACCTACAGATCGGTACCGGACTCCAGCCCAGGGGTTGGGGACCACTGCTGTACATGACATCACTAGGTGGAACAGAGCGTTTTCAGTGTGAGAGAAAAGCCTGGGGTAAATCTGCAGGTTTGTGTGTTCAACATGTGAATGAAACGAAACACAACTCCAGCTGTTTGTGATGAGGAAACGACATTAGAACAGAGATCAGGAAATAGAGCATAATATGGGCCCTTTAAGGGTTCTCCAAACATCACTGTATACAGGACACTGTGTAACTGGAGAAACACTTTAAAACAGAGTTTTCTTTTTCATGATTAAAGTCGAATTCTTCTGCATCACTTCTATTGTTATTGGCCTTTGGACGAGCCTGATTTAAAGTGATATAAACTTAAAAACTGCACAAGCTTTCTACCTCTGACCACAGACTGTAAAGAAGTGGACTAAATGAGTGTGACGTCACCCACAGTGTTCAGCTCCAGTCAAATGAAGCTCACTGAGGGCAGCAGTTATAGGGGCAAATCAGGAGCAGAGCTCCATATTAGGAAAAGGAATTTATTTATGGACAAAATAGCAAATAAAAACACTAGGATCATGGAGAGTGGGTTAATACAAACATTTTAAGACCAAAGAAGATGAGGCTCACAGCAGCAGTGACAGAGAGAAGTGACAGTTTTTCAATGTAAAGTTAATTGGAGCCAGAAGCGCCCCCATGTTCACCTCCTATATGTCCATTTATATAAACAGTCTATGATTAAAACATGGAAAAGGTCAACTTTTCCTACGTGTCCTATTAACTATAGCACACATATATCAGAAGTTTACATTTTGTTCCCTGTAAACCACAATATTGATTTAAAACCACTGGATAACAGAAACCGGACTATTGACTTCCTTCTGCAGAGCTGATCCAGTCTCTTCCATGTGGCATTTCAAAGTAGGATGCAGCAAATATTGATTTACTTACTCTTAAAGCTCTACACTCATAATTCACGCACTCCTCCAAGTGATTTCATAATATTCTTAAATCAAATGCCATTTTCAATCAGGTGCAGATAATTTAGTGGATAAGACAGATAAGATATTAAAACTCTCTAAACAAATGAAATAGAACTAATTCATTTGAAACAGTTTGCAGTGATCCAAAAGTATCTCTCAAAGTCCTTATAAGCCCAGAGTTTTACCGTCACAATAACGCTGACAACAACTAGCATGCTCAGGCGCACCTCCTAAACATGCAGCCGGCATACACCTGAAGAGGTGTTAGTGCAATACATCTGTACTGAGGGAGGACATTTTGCTCAAATACATAGAATTGGGAACAAGGCCTTTAAGTAAATCTGAAATAGTCTGTTTTTCTGAGCTATAAAACCACCTGTAACTGAATAAATGTAAAGTAGAGCTGTTTAATGTTATACTGTGGAACATTTCAGTCAGAGCAATGGCATATCCATAGAGAAAAAGGTGATGGAACCCCAACCAAAAAGTCCCCTAGTGCGTGTTTGAATAGTGTGCAGTGTGTAGTGTTACCGGAGTCTATGCGAGCCTGTCTGCGGGCCGCACACTCCTCGATGCGCAGTTTGGGGATTCCCTCTGCCACGGCTCTGGCCATACCCCCCATCTCCTCAATGTCTTTAATGAACTGAAAAACAAAGCACAACATGATGACATTCACCTTTGAAAAGTGATGTAGTGGAGCTTTAAGCAAGAAATGTTGTTAATCTCTATGGAAACGGTCCTAAATTTCAAAACATTTTCCTTAAAGATCCGATATTACGTCAAATAGATCATTGTGAGCGATAAGTGATTGTTATAACGTTTCCTCCTCAAAAATAAACCTAAAGTTGTGTTTTGTTTCATTCACACATGTTTGAGTAACTCTTTATTATCAGTTTGTCCACATCTCCAAAGCTCAAAATGCTCTGTTCCACCTTGTGATGTCATGAAGGGGCAGTTTTCAAGTTAGCGGCTGCCTTTTATTCTTTGTTCAGTAGAGATTAGGAATTCCAGGGCTGAAATGATCCAAATGATTCTAGTGAAGGTGTGTGGAATTTAAAAACACAGTGGAGCACTTCCTGTATTACCACATGACATCACAAGGTGGAACTGAGTGTTTTTTTTGTGTGTGTTAAACGTGTGAATGAAACAAAACACGACTCCAGGTCTGTTTGTGATGAGGAAACATGATCATGGGCCCTTTAAATATTGATTTATATGACGTGAAAAGTGAAATAAAGCAAAAGATGAGGCAACAGTTCAAATCTCCACTGCTTTGATCCAAAAACGTCAGTGTGTCAGAGCCCAGTGCTTATGAACTTTACACAAATCATTTGCAGTCTTCAGAAGCTTTGGAAATATTTCACAGACCCAATATTAATGTAGACAGGTCCCAGCACACAGAATGAAACAGGTTTGGGTTTCAGTATAAATAACTCACGCAGAGTTCAAGTTGAGCTGTATTTTGGGGGTAAAAATGTCTAAAAATAAGGCAGTCTGGTGGTTTGATGAAAGAAAGGTTAAACAGTTTTATGGGAGTTCCCTGTGGGTATATTTGACCCAAAATAACATTCCACGAGTCCTCAGGGAAACATGGCGGCTGCAGCATCCTGTTTTATAAGATCTGTAACTGAAACTTTACTGCAAGCAGTTTACACCAGTCACAGAGTGTGACAGGAAACTATTTTATAATGATGTTATTATGAGCCATATTTAAAAGCAATTTTGACATACAGTATTTCCCCTATGCATTATTATACTAGTATTTATATTTTTGGACAGTGGTTCTCACACTCACTAGTCCTCGGCCTCCTTCCTTCCGGCTCGTGTACAGTCTCAGGGTGCTGGACTTGGGATGAACCCTCCTGCAGGTCAGGAGCTTTGGTGTCTTAACATCCGTGGTCTGTATCTCCTCCTTTGGCCAACTTATGATTCCTGCTGGGTCTGATCACTGACAGGGTGTAGCTGTTTATGGCCTGTGCCTTGTTCTTGCCATTGAGCTTCTTAGGACCTGCCGTACTCTTTGCAGGTATTTGGCTGTCGCCGCTTTCCTTGTTGCCTCGTCAAGGAACCATTTGCCTGTGGGATACCAAGGTACTTGTAGCTGTCCTCAGTGTCTGTTATTGTTCCCATTACTGCTGTCTACACAATCCGCATCGGTTAGTGAATCAGTTGATTATTATAATTCTGGTTTACACAAGATCCTCGAGGTTCATGCACCTTTAAAAACAAGAACAGTCTCCTTTTCTAAATCAGCTCCCTGGTACACAGATGAGCTGAGGAGGATGAAAACGGCAGGTCGCACACTGGAGCGGAAATACGTTGTTAGTGGCTTGGTAGTGCACAAACAGGCGTACCGCGACCATCAAAAATCCTACTCTAAAGCTCTTTCACTAGCCAGATCTATATTCTATTCGCATAAAATCACCAATACTACTGGTAATTCCAAACAATTATTTTCTACAATAAACTTCCTACTCAAACCCCCCACCTACATTCACAGTGACACCACCAGTGATGCTCAGTGCAACAAACACATGGACTTTTTCACAAACAAGGTAGCTTCCATACGGTCATCGCTTCCTGCTGCAGTACGTCCTCTGTCTGCAAACATGTCCTTGAAGCCAGAGAATATCTTCTCTGAGTTTACAATGACCACACACAATGAGGTTGCGAACATTTTAAAAGGCATGAGAAGCTCTTCATGCCCGCTGGACCCTCTCCCAACACCACTGATAAAATCTAGCACTGCAGTTATCAAACCACTTATTACTGCAGTCATAAACAAATCATTGCAAACTGGTGAAGTGCCCCCTGCCCTCAAGACTGCTGTCATCCACCCCCGTCTGAAAAAGCCCTCATTAGATCCTGAAAACCTGGCAAACTATCGGCCCATCTCCAACTTACCTTTTTATCCAAGGTCCTAGAAAAAGTTGTGGCAGCACAACTTAATAACCACCTTCTCACTCATAGCCTGTATGAAAAATTTCAGTCGGGCTTCAGATCAGCCCACAGTACAGAGACAGCCCTGGTCCGGGTCATAAATGACTTACTCGTGACCGCGGATCGGGGCTCACCATCTCTCCTCATCCTTCTGGACTTGTCAGCTGCTTTTGACACGGTTGATCATAACACTCTGCTCCACCGACTCCAGACTGTGGTTGGTCTCTCTGACACCACACTCCGCTGGTTCCAATCCTATCTTGCGGGTAGAAGAGAGTATGTGGCTTTAGGGCAGGCCAAATCACTCCCCCACACTGTCACCTGCAGAGTGCCACAAGGGTCGGTCCTAGGTCCGCCCCTTTTTACAATTTACATGCTCCCGCTGGGTCAGATCATCCGCAAACATGGACTTTCATTCCACTGTTATGCTGATGACACTCAGCTTTATATGAAAATGGACCCCACCTCCTCCTCAGCCCTACCATCTGTCCTCCACACTTGCCTCGAGGAGATAAAGGCATGGATGGCAGATAACCACCTCCAACTAAACAGCAATAAAACTGAAGCTATGGTATTTGGAACTCCACATCAAACCCAGTCATTCTCTAATTCAAGTATTCTTCTCTCTGGTCACAACATCCCCTTTTCTTCATCTGTCACAAACCTTGGAGTCAAACTCGACCCACATCTTTCATTTGACAGTCACATACTCCACCTTTCCAAAGTGTCTTTCTTCCATCTTAAAAACATTTCTAAACTCCGTCCCTTCCTTTCCCAATCTGATTCTGAAAAACTGATCCATGCCTTTGTCTCCTCGCGACTTGACTATTGCAACGCCCTCCTCATTGGGATCTCTGGCAGGAGCCTACAGAAGCTCCAGCACATCCAGAACTGTGCTGCCAGGATCCTGACGAGGAGGCGTAAATACGACCACATCACCCCTGTTCTCCGCTCACTTCACTGCTGCCCATTCAACATCGGATTCATTACAAACTCTGCCTCCTCACCTATCAGTGCATACATGGAACTGCCCCAGCCTCTCAGAGCTTCTCACGCCATACACTACCTCACGACACCTTCGCTCATCCTCCACCTACTGTCTCCATCAGCCAAGGACCAAACTCTCCACTATGGGAGATAGAGCTTTTCAGGCTGCAGCCCCACGCCTGTGGAATGCCCTCCCAGAAGCCCTGAGGATGCCTCAGAGTCTGGAGGCTTTTAAGAAAGGACTTAAGACATTTCTGTTTAAAAAGGCCTACTAGGTTTTTGCCTTGTTTACCTTGTGCTAGGATGTTTTAAATGTACTTTGTAAGTGTTTTTTTTATCATCTTTTTATGCTTTCACTGTAGCACTTTGAGATTTCATTGAAATGTAAAGTGCATTACAAATAAAATTTATTATTATTATTATTATTCCCTCTGGGAGTGAGACCCCCTCTGTGTGGACTACCTTCCCTCTCTTTGTCACCATCCTACTACATTTCTCGAGCCCGAATGACATTTATGACATATATTCTGTTCAGGGAGGTTGCTGTGGTCTGCTCTCAGAGCCACCAGCCACTGTGCATCGGTGTTATGTGATGCTTCTCTTTCCCATATGTCTTTCCAGTACCTCTCAGTCTCCAGCCTTGGTGGGTCTGCTCTGCTGTTATTACTCTGCCATTGAGCTACACTTTCACAGGTTGTGTTGCGAACAGGCGGTTTATTCGTCTGGCTTCATTCTCTCTCTTGTACCTCTTTAGGCGGCTGGCCAAGGCTTGGAGCCTTTGTTTGGCTGTACCTCTTGGGTACTACTATATATATATATATATATATATATATATATATATATATATATATATATATATATATATATATATATATGTATATATATATATATATATATATATATACAGTATATATATATATATTTAACGTTTAAGCACAATTCATTCAGCCATTTTTCTAATTCATCTAAAACTACAGAAAGTTGCTTGGCCTCATGGGCACTTTTAGCTGGTGTAAAATGTCATCAGCAAACATAATTGTGTCCACATTTTTGCACATGTTGGGCAGGTCATTAACATACAAGGAAAAAAGTAAGGGGCCTAAAATGGACCCCTGAGGGACCCCTGTTTTATAATGGAGGTAGGGTGACTTAACTATCATTAACTTGCACACATTGCTGTCTATCTGACAGATAAGACTGTATCCATTTTAACGCTTGATCACTAAAATTAAATGCTAAGAGTCTAGAGAGGAGCTCAGAATGATTTACAGTGTCAAACGCACGTTTAAGGTCAATAAAAACAGCAGATAGTAATGTCACTAATAGTATTTTGAAAATATTCATTCAATTTTGTCGCAACGAGGACCGGCTCTGAAACCAATTCATTGTCAAATTTAAGTTCTCTGTCAGTGTTTTCTCTTGTTTTACCAATTAATTTGTTAATATTTTCCCAGATTAATTTACAATTCCCTTTAGCACTATCAATCACAGTCATGAAAACATTTTCTTTTGCAATTTGTAAGGTCTGAGTAACTTTGTTCCGTGCTGAGACAAAATTTAGCCTATCGGTCGGTCGGTCTGATAGTAATGATTTCGGTCTGATAGTAATGATTGTTTTTAAGCAATTTGTCTCTCCGTATCATAAGCTGTTTACAATCACTATTCCAGGGCAGTGAGGACAAACGCTTCTTATAATTTCCCTTTTTCTGGAACTGCACCAAAACATCTTTGATCGAAGAAAACATAAGATCACAACATTTGTTTGTGTCATTACAGGGAATAATATTGGCCCAGTTGAGATTATTAAGGGCATCACTAAAATTTTGTACTCTGTTTTTTGGAATAAATAATTGGTTTGGTCTTTAGCTTTTGAGATTAAGTCGCTTTTTTGTCAGTTTCCTTGTTATGAAAACTGCATCTTGGTCCGATAGACCAGTTAAAAAATTGTGACATTTAATTATTCGTTCGGCTTTATTGGAGAACACTTGGTCTATCCGAGTTTTGGTGCAATTTGTTATTCTTGTCGGGTCATTAATAATTTGTGTAAAGCCGAAATGGTCAGTGATCTCTTTAAGCTTTTTCCTATCTGTTTTATTATCCCAATTTACATTAACTTCTTTGTTTAGATCACAGTGACTTAACAGGTCTTAAGTTGCTCACAGAAATCCACCTCAGCTGTATAAGCATATTACAGTAAAGGACATTTATGTAGAGAGCGACACATTCATTCCAACACATTCAATTAAGATCTCATTAGGCCATGTTATTTGTGCACATTTTAGAGAATCAGGAGGAACTCAGCCTAAATCTGCAGTTTGTGTGTTAAACACGTGAATGAAACAAAACACAACTCCAGGTCTGTTTGTGATCAGAAAACCTTCTAACACAGATCAGAAAACAGTGTAATATGGGCCCTTTAAGTGGTCCATTAATAACAAGTACTGCAAACACTCCACAGATTTGCTTTTGACCTCCAAAGTTTACACTCATTATAACTCACAAAACACTGACAAATTAACGAAATATTGCCACTTATGTTCAAGAGCTGCAAGCGACTGATTCGCCCTCGACTTGTACAGTTTAATAAATACAGCGAAACATTTGTTTTCATTCACAAAGCCTTGTCAAAACTTTGAAATCAGCACTTTAAAATCACTGAATGCACTTTAACCTTTATACGCACTTTAGAAAATAGGCACTTTATACCCTGAGTGAATGTGATTCTGATGACTTGTAGAACTGTTTAACTGTTGTTTGTTTTGCACTGTCCTAAATGTCAAGAAACTACGAATGTAAATGAGCTGTACGCTAACTTCGGCACATTTACACATGTATTTTTGTACTGATGTTCATTCATGTGCATTGTCTCTTAAATAAATAAATAAATACAATAAATAAATAAAATACCGAGGATTAGCAGCTTTCTAAATGCTCAGTCTACAGTATTTCCTTTTCACAGCTCCAGAATTAGACTGTAAATGTCCTTTTATAATCACACAACCGCAGTATTTGCCATGTTTTAAATCATCTATCTAATGTTTATCGGTTTCCATGGTAACACAGTGCACACTTTAGCAAACACTGCCATAAAGTGTATAAGGTTATCTCAAGAAAAAAACACTAAATGGATTTAAACAGCACATTTTCAGGATGATTTTCAGTGTTTTTCCGTAATTGTTCCTGTTGTAGTTCCAGCTGAATCAGTTCTTTCTGGTCAGATTGTGCTCAAATGAAGCTCAGATTTCAGTCTAACTTGAGTAACAGAGCTTCAGATCGAATAGCACCTCCAGCTGTGAAGTATCAATCGCTTTCTTCCTCTTCCAAAATGACCTGTGATTTTTAGAGGAAAAATCACACATCTACAACTAAACAAAATAACAAGGACTGGTCACATTTCAAAGCATCAAACCCTCTACAGTATTTCCCTGTAACAGTTTGATTTTGTATTGATATTCGTTATAGTACTGTAGATATTACGACTGATTTGGTCTTGATTTCTAGAGCTTAAATTGTACATTATGTTATATTTGTCTGTACACAGTATATCCGACTTCCTGTAAACTGATCTCCAAGTACTATGACTAGTTTAAGTTCATTTTAAACTTATTTCCAAACAGAAATATACACACGATACCAGGGGTTGGGACGAGAGAATTTTCACGAGACGAGACATGGGACAGGGTCCAGAAGAGCGAGACAAGATTCTGAAATAACTGATTTATTTAACATATATTATTTTATTTATTAACATTAGGGTCATTATTATTTTGTATATTGTTTTCGGGAATTAATTTCTATTGTTTAATGTCTCGCTTATTGATGATTCTGCACAGTGTTTGTGACGTGGTGTTCATATGGTTCACGCCGCTGACAGGTTAAAGAGGCTTAGGTTATTGTGTCCTCTGCTCATTTTAAGCATGGCTGTTTTATTTGAAATGGGGGCAACAGAAGACTATAACCTTAGATTTATTTGACATATATTATTTTATTTTGTTAACATTAATTTGGGTCGTTATTTTTTGGGGGGGGATTCGTTCATATTACTTTGCACTTATTCTTTTATTAACAATTCATATTATTTATTATTTTATGTTGGGTATGTTACATTTGCTTTCTGCATAGTAATGTTTGTTCTTATTGTTGTTTCGCTGGGGTTTGGTTAGTGCTCCTGGTTTAACCCTTTTAGCCCTGTTATTTCCATGCATCAAAATCCCATCTTGATTTTTTTGTGTTCCTTTGACTTAAAAAATGTCAGAAAATGTCCCAGGAGTAAGTGAATTTGCCCCAGGATGAGTTCAGCTTTCAGTATCTGGCAGTTGTTCATCATTACTGTATGTGTATTAATGTGCAATAACAGTTGAAAGATGAGAAAAACACAAAATCACAAAAACACACACACACAAAAAAGGAAAAAGCACTAAAAAACCTCTTGTAAACTACCGCCGCTCTCTCCAAATCTCCGCCACTCTGCACTCGATACTACAGACTCCGTGCTGGGTGCTGCAGAAATGTACCATAATAACCCTGTATGTGTAGAAAGAGCAACTTCTCTGCTTTCAGGAACTGTTGGAAAATTCTATGAGGGTTAAGGAAGGTGAACGCGCCCAAGAGAGAACAAGATATCGAATAAAGACGAGCTGTACACTGTGCTGCCGTCTTAGTATATTTGAACAAGGAAGACAGCAGGAAAATAGTTTATATTAAATCTAACTGTAACCCGCCAAACCCACAGCCTCTAGAGCAGGCATGTCAAACATACGGCCCGGGGGCCGGACCCGGCCCGTTGGATGATTTAATCCGGCCCGGCATAAATTTCTGAGTATGTCAAAAAAAGAAGCGAGTCTCTAGCTCATTTCTATCAAAAGTTATGATTTTTTAAAATAAATACAAAACCAAATGCTCCGCCCGGCCGCTAGAGGGCAGTAAATGTGTAAAAGAGCTCACGTCCAGCATGCGGCACTGACACAAGTTAGTCACAGGAAATTTACATTTGCAACATGATGTGTCGAAGTAAAAATAAACCGGCAATCTTGCTTCACCATTCACCACTACTAAACAAGTTATCGGTCAACACACCCTTCCCAAAATGGCACTGTCAAAAAAAAGAAAAGTGGACACGGAGTGCCGAGTTTTCCAGGAAAAATGGACTGAGAATTATTTATTCACAGAAGTGAATGCAAACCCAGTGTGCTTGGTATGTAATCAGCAAGTTTCAGTGTTCAAAGAGTTTAATATTCGGCGCCACTATGAGACTCATCATAAAGACAAGTATGACCACTTGAAAGGACAAATAAGGAAAGACGAGATAAACAAATTGGTCGCTGGTCTGAAGAAACAGCAGTCTGCTTTTACGCGCAGCCGCGATATCGCTGATGGGGCTGTAAGAGCAGCTACATTATTGCCAACGAGCTGGTGCAGGCATCCAAGCCATTTTCTGATGGGGAGTTTGTAAAAACATGCATGCTGAAGGCTGCAGAAGCCCTGAAAAGCGACCTGCCTTTGCCAACATTAGTCTAACGAGGAACACTGTCGCAGATCGGGTGACAGAACTCTCAAGTGACTTGAGCAGCCAAATAAAAGAGAAAATCAAGTCATTTATCGCATTTTCAATTGCAATAGATGAGAGCACTGATGTCACAGATATTGCTCAACTGGCAATATTCATTAGAGGTGTTGATGAAACTTTGACCATCACCGAGGAGCTGCTTGAATTGGTGCCCATGAATGACACCACAACAGCAGATGACATTTTCAGCGCTCTCGTTGGAGCGCTGGACAAGGTGGGAGCGGACTGGTCCCGTGCCGTGAGCCTGGCTACCGACGGTGCGCCATCAATGGTCGGGAGAAAGGCAGGCGTTGCCACAAAATTCCGTGACAAAGTACAGACCGCAAATGGAGGACAAGAGTTTTGGGCATTTCACTGTATTTTGCATCAGGAGGCGTTATGCTGCAAAACACTCCAAATGGACCGTGTTATGAGTGTGGTTGTGAAAACTGTCAATTTCATCAGAGCGCGCGGTCTAAATCACCGTCAGTTTGACACATTTCTCAGTGATAATGACATTCATGTTGGCCTACCATAGCACACTGACGTGCGGTGGTTAAGCAGAGGTGCAGTACTCAAGCGCTTCTTTGAGCTACAAGGGGAAATTGGACAGTTCATGGAGAAGAAGGGACGCCCAGTAAAGGAACTTAAATGCAAGGAATGGGTGCAGGATCTTGCGTTTATGGTTGATATTACACAACACTTGAATACACTTCACACTACATTGCAGGGCCGTAACAGAGTTGTCACTCAATATTACGACAGCATCAGTGCGTTCAAGATGAAACCGTCACTGTGGGAGACGCAGCTATCCAATGGTGACACCGTGCATTTCTCTTGTCTCACAGCTGTGCGTCCAAAGGCACCGGACCGTCCCGATAATGATTTGGATAAATATAAAGACAACATAACAGATTTGCTGCGAGAGTTTGAGCAGAGGTTTCAGGTATTCAGGGAACTTGAGAACAAATTTGGCTTTTTTCGCTCGCCATTTACAGTGAAGCCTTCTGATATGCCAGTTGACATTCAACTCGAGCTTATTGACTTGCAGTGCGATTCCGCTATGAAGGATAAATTTGGGTCCGTGGGATTGGACACGTTTTATCAATATCTCGTGCCAGGTTACCCCAAATTAACAGCCATGGCTGCAAAGGTTCTATCCATGTTTGGGACTACTGATCTTTGTGAACAGCTGTTCTCCGTAATGAACAATAATAAAACAAAGCAGCGCTCAAGGTTAACAAATAAACACTTGAATGACATTGTTAAATGTGCTGCTACTCAGGATTTGACACCTAATATCGATGCACTTGTGAAGGCAAAAAGATGCCAAGTGTCAGGAGCCAGCAGCAGCAAGTAGACTGCAGGAGTGCAGTGAGAGAGAGAAAAAAAGTGATGACACGAAATGTGTTTGCACTCATGAATACAGATCATTAAAAATAAGATTAATCTGGTTTCATATTAAAGACAATTAATATTGTGCAGTATATTCTCAGCTTCAGTAGGCCCAGCCTAGTAGTTTGATCTGATGTAATCTAATCTTATTGCCCAGGCACTGCTATAACTTTTATTTTGTATTTCTTTTTTTATTTATTTCAAAGCAGTATGACAAATAATTATGTTTTTCATAGCTCCCACTTGAGTTTGTTTAGTGTGGTGAGTTGGTTCAGGTGTAAAACTGCATTCACTCAACTGTTAAAATAAACCAGTTGTTAACACATTCACCGCCAAACATGAAAATCTTTTTTTTTCCATTGTTTGTGAATAAATGTGTTGTGCTTAGAAAAGATCCCTTGTCATCCGTGATTATAATATGTAGGGTAGGCTACAAATGTAGGCTGAATGATAAAGCATATTACTGAAAAACAAAGCTAAATATTTGGAGTTGACATTCTTTTACTGATCCGGCCCACCTGAGAACAGAAGGTCTGGATCCGGCCCCAGAGCCAAACTGAGTTTGACATGCCGGCTCTAGAGAACATATTAGGCTTACATCATTTACAACAATGGGATCAATTCACAATTTTTGATTTTGATGAAAACATGATTTTTAATTGGTTGCATTTTTACAATATATCTTGTGTTGTGAATGTATTTTATGTGTTGATAATTATTAAATGTTTATTATTTAAATGATCAGAATGGACCTGCTCCTCATTTCTCGGTCCACATGTGAATCAGGCGACTTCAGACTGCAGGGCTTAATGCTCAAGTTTTTGTGAGGTCATTCACATTTCCATTTAATGTGACTTGTTTGTGACCTGCAGTGTGACCTTTAAATGCTCTAAAAGTGTCCCACATGAGCAGTGGAGGACACGACGACGTCACACCAACGAGTGCGCTCAGTGTTTACAGAAGTCGCCTAAACATGGACGCTGCATTGAGCTCCTGACGACGTTACGGTTGCTGTTGTACCACTCTCACAGGAGGAAACACGTCTTTGGCCTATTTCAGTAGCAAACACTTCAGCGTTGGGCTGTATTGGCTCACAACAGGAGCTTGTTACAGCACAATAACCAAACTCTCACTTGTTGATGATGTGTAAGTCGGATGTAAGTCGGATGAATGCGTCCTGGCTGTTCAGACTGAAGTCGCATGTCAAGAGATCGGACATGTATCAGTTTTAGGAGCACAGATCCATGTGGCCTGAGTCGTAAAATCAGATCTGTGTCGTTCAGACTGTCATTAAAAGATCAGATACAGGTTGCGTAGGGGCGAAAAAAAATCAGATTTGGGTCACTCTGTGTTCATACCGGCTCGTCAAAGCCTGAACCCGTCAGATCTCAGAAGTTAAGCAGGGCCGGGCCTGGTCAGTACTTGGATGGGAGACCACAAGGAATTCCAGGTGCCACAGTGGGGCCAGTGGCAAAAACTGTCGTAGTGTCCTTAGGCAAGGCACATCACCCACATTGCCTAGTATGAAAGTGGTGTGTGTGAGTGTTGGTGGTGGTCAGAGGGGCCGATGGTGCAGATTGGCAGCCTCGCTTCCGTCAGTCTGCCCCAGGGCAGCTGTAGCTACAATAGTAGTTTACCACCACCGGGTCTGGAGTGAATGAATAATGCTCTGTAAAGTGTCTTTGAGTGTCCTGAAAAGCGCTGTATAAAACTGATGCATTATTATTATTATTACTTCAGGCTGCAGTCTTAACGTAGCCTTAGATGTGCATTATTTCACAATCTTTTTTAACCAATTTAGCACAGATTATTTGCGTTAATATTGGTCCAATCACTACGAAATAAAATCTGAGACAGAGTTTAAAGCATTCTCTGTCTGAATGTGTAAGCTACAAGTCTCTGTGTGGAGGCGTCTTTTAGCTACAGCTGCTCAAAGATACGCAACTTTCCAGAGCTTGAGCGAGGCGGGTAACCCTTTCATGCCCGTGCCAGATCTCGCGAAACGTTTTTCCCGTGTGTGTGCAGTCTCGTGGTGGTAATCAAAGCCTGACAAATGAGCAAGGATCAGTCACGTTTGAAACCATCTGTCTACAGTACGGCCTTGTTACGGCCCCATAATTGTACCTTCAGGGCAGTGCTGTAGACATCATTAGTCAGAGCCTCCATCATGTGCGATCCACCCCAGGGATCTGCCACTTTAGGAATGCCAGACTCCTCTTGTATAATGATCTGAGTGTTCCTGGCGATGCGGGCGCTCTTCACCGTAGGTAAACCCAAGGCCTCGTCAAAGGAGTTGGTGTGGAGAGACTGCGTGCCCCCGAAGACCGCCGCCATGGCTTCGATCACGGTGCGGATCACGTTGTTATAAGGGTCCTGGGAGAGAGAGGAAATATAAAGCCAGACTGTAAAGCTTCAGAAGACAGCGCTTTTGAAAGGGTCTAGGGGGGTTTGTTTGAGATGTGGCCGACAAATTGGTTATAATGATAAAGAAGCTACATTACATAAAGTTGACTCTTGTGAGCTTTAAGCCATGTTGTTACCTCCTCAGAAACACACCTGGAGTTGTGTTTTGTTTCATTCACACATGTTTGACTAGTCTGTCTACAGCTCTAAAGCTCAAAATGCTCCGTTCCTCCTCATGACATCATGAAGCAGTTCATTTTCAAGTTAACAGCTCCTTTAGTTTCCTTCTTTAGTTCAGCAGAGATTAGGAATTCCAGGGGTGAAATGGTGTATGGATCTTAAAAACACACTTCATGACATCACAAGATGTAACAGAGTGTTTTCAGTCTGAGACAAGAACTCATCCTAAATACGCAGAGTCTGGGTTAAGGTTGAGTTAAGGTTACAGACCAAAAGGTACCCACCTTAAAGGCCACCAACATCCGGGCCTAAACGATGGTTTAGACCAGGGGTCGGCAACCTTAAATACTCAAAGAGCCATTTGGAGCATCTCCCACAGAAATAAAAAACACCCGCGGAGCCACAAAACCCTAAAATGAGGACTATGATTTTTTTTTACCTGTCTGCTCTGTATAAAAGACTATAATGTGTTGCATTTATGAAATCGATGAAAATACAACACAAATAATCCACTGAGTCGTGTCCTTTAGTCTGACAGAAGCTGAAGCATCAGCACCGAGTTGCTTTCAGTGCAGTTTATGCAAATTAGCCATGCGGTTTTAAGTTTTCTTTCTCTAAAACAGAAACAAATGTGCCCAAAGCTGCATCAAACACATTATTACTGAATGTCTATTTGAGTCCTGCTTGTAGGAAATAAAAATTCAAGATTAAATAATCCACCTGCAGCGAACCAAAAGTGTGTCTGCTTCTGTTCCGTCATCATTTTATGACGTGTCCTGGAGCGTGAAGGAACCTCCCCATGTATCATTAAACGTTCTGTTTTCTTCAGAAACTTTTTTTTTCTTGGATTTGTCCATCATTTAAGATGAGGCGTGTGGTGTACAGGAGGAGATGAGGCGTGTGGTGTACGGGAGGAGATGAGGTGTGTGGTGTACAGGAGGAGATGAGGCGTGTGGTGTACAGGAGGAGATGAGGTGTGTGGCGTACAGGAGGAGATGAGGCGTGTGGTGTATGAGAGGAGATGAGGCGTGTGGTGTACGGGAGGAGATGAGGTGTGTGGTGTACGGGAGGAGATGAGGTGTGTGGTGTATGAGAGGAGATGAGGCGTGTGGTGTATGAGAGGAGATGAGGCGTGTGGTGTATGAGAGGAGATGAGGCGTGTGGTGTACGAGAGGAGATGAGGCGTGTGGTGTACAGGAGGAGATGAGGCGTGTGGTGAAAGAGAGGAGATGAGGCGTGTGGTGTACGAGAGGAGATGAGGCGTGTGGTGTACGAGAGGAGAAGAGGCGTGGTGTACGGGAGGAGATGAGGCGTGTGGTGTACGGAGGAGATGAGGCGTGTGGTATGGGAGGAGATGAGGCGGTGGTGTATGAGAGGAGATGAGGCGTGTGGTGTACGGGAGAGATGAGGCGCGTGGGTGCAGGAGGAGATGTGGCGTGTGGTGTACGTGAGGAGATGAGGCGTGTGGTGTACAGGAGGAGATGAGGCGTGTGGTGTACAGGAGGAGATGAGGCGTGTGGTGTATGAGAGGAGATGAGGCGTGTGGTGTACGAGAGGAGATGAGGCGTGTGGTGTACGAGAGGAGATGAGGCGTGTGGTGTACAGGAGGAGATGAGGAGTGTGGTGTACGGGAGGAGATGAGGCGTGTGGTGTACGGGAGGAGAGGAGGCGTGTGGTGTACAGGAGGAGATGGAGATGTGGTGTACCGGAGGAGATGAGGCGTGTGGTGTACGAGAGGAGATGAGGCGTGTGGTGTACGAGAGGAGATGAGGCGTGTGGTGTACGAGAGGAGATGAGGCGTGTGGTGTACGGGAGGAGATGAGGCGTGTGGTGTACGGGAGGAGATGAGGCGTGCGGCGTACGGGAGGAGATGAGGCGTGTGGTGTACGGGAGGAGATGAGGTGTGCGGTGTAAGGGAGCAGATGACGAATGAGGTGTAATGGAGGAGATGAGGTGTGTGGTGTACGGGAGGAAATGAGGCGTGTGGTGTACAGGAGGAGATGAGGAGTGTGGTGTACAGAGAAGATGAGGTGTGGTGTAATGGAGGAGATGAGGCGTGTGGTGTACTGGAGGAGATGAGGCGTGTGGTGTACGGGAGGAGATGAGGTGTGCGGTAATGCAGGAGAGGACAGGCGTGTGGTGTACAGGAGGAGATGAGGCGTGTGGTGTACGGGAGGAGATGAGGTGTGTGGTGTACGGGAGGAGATGAGGCGTGTGGTGTACGGGAGGAGATGAGGCATGTGGTGTACGGGAGGAGATGAGGTGTGTGGTGTACGGGAGGAAATGAGGCGTGTGGTGTACAGGAGGAGATGAGGAGTGTGGTGTACAGGAGAAGATGAGGTGTGTGGTGTACAGGAGGAGATGAGGCGTGTGGTGTACGGGAGGAGATGAGGTGTGTGGTGTACGGGAGGAGATGAGGTGTGTGGTGTACGGGAGGAGATGAGGCGTGTGGTGTACGGGAGGAGATGAGGTGTGTGGTGTACGGGAGGAGATGAGGTGTGTGGTGTACGGGAGGAGATGAGGCGTGTGGTGTACGGGAGGAGATGAGGAGTGTGGTGTACAGGAGAAGATGAGGTGTGTGGTGTACGGGAGGAGATGAGGTGTGCGGTGTACGGGAGGAGATGAGGCGTGTGGTGTACGGGAGGAGATGAGGTGTGTGGTGTACGGGAGGAGATGAGGCGTGTGGTGTACGGGAGGAGATGAGGTGTGCGGTGTACGGGAGGAGATGAGGTGTGTGGTGTACGGGAGGAAATGAGGCGTGTGGTGTACAGGAGGAGATGAGGAGTGTGGTGTACAGGAGAAGATGAGGTGTGTGGTGTACGGGAGGAGATGAGGTGTGCGGTGTACGGGAGGAGATGAGGTGTGTGGTGTGTACGGGAGGAGATGAGGTGGGTGCGGTGCACGGGAGGAGATGAGGCGTGTGGTGTACCGGGAGGAGATGAGGCGTGTGGTGTGGGAGGAGATGAGGCGTGTGGTGTACGGAGGAGATGTGGCGTGTGGTGTACGGGAGGAGATGAGGCGTGTGGTGGTAGGGAGAGAGATGAGGCGTGTGGTGTACGGGAGGAGATGAGGCGTGTGGTGTACGGGAGGAGATGAGGCGTGTGGTGTACGGGAGGAGATGAGGTGTGTGGTAATGGAGGAGATGAGGCGTGTGGTGTACGGGAGGAGATGAGGCATGTGGTGTGGGGGAGGAGATGAGGTGTGTGGTGTACTGGAGGAAATGAGGCGTGTGGTGTACAGGAGGAGATGAGGAGGTGGTGTACAGGAGAAGATGAGGTGTGTGGTGTACGGGAGGAGATGAGGTGTGGTGTACAGGAGGAGATGAGGTGTGTGGTGTGGAGGAGATGAGGCGTGTGGTGTAATGGAGGAGATGAGGTGTGTGGTGTGCAGGAGGAGATGAGGTGTGTGGTGTACGGAGGAGATGAGGGCGTGCGGTGTACTGGAGGAGATGAGGAGTGTGGTGTACAGGAGAAGATGAGGTGTGTGGTGTACGGGAGGAGATGAGGTGTGCGTAATGGGAGGAGATGAGGCGTGTGGTGTAATGGGAGGAGATGAGGGTGTGGTGTACGGGAGGAGATGAGGCGTGTGGTGTACGGGAGGAGATGAGGTGTGCGGTGTACGGGAGGAGATGAGGTGTGTGGTGTACGGGAGGAAATGAGGCGTGTGGTGTACAGGAGGAGATGAGGAGTGTGGTGTACAGGAGAAGATGAGGTGTGTGGTGTACGGGAGGAGATGAGGAGTGTGGTGTACAGGAGAAGATGAGGTGTGTGGTGTACGGGAGGAGATGAGGTGTGCGGTGTACGGGAGGAGATGAGGTGTGTGGTGTACGGGAGGAGATGAGGTGTGCGGTGTACGGTAGGATATCAGGCTAGTGGTCTACGGTAGGATATGATGCGTGTGGTGAACGGAGGAGATGAGGCGTGTGGGTGTAGGGAGGAGATGAGGTGTGTGGTGTACGGGAGGAGATGAGGCGTGTGGTGTACGGGAGGAGATGAGGTGTGTGGTGTACGGGAGGAGATGAGGTGTGCGGCGTACAGGAGGAGATGAGGCGTGTACGGGAGGAGATGAGGCGTGTACGGGAGGAGATGAGGCGTGTACGGGAGGAGATGAGGCGTGTACGGGAGGAGATGAGGCGTACGGGAGGAGATGAGGCGTGTACGGGAGGAGATGAGGCGTACGGGAGGAGATGAGGCGTGGTGGTGTACGGAGGAGAGATGAGGCGTGTGGTGTACTGGAGGAGATGAGGCGTGTGGTGTACGGGAGGAGATGAGGTGTGTGTGTACGGGGAGGAGATGAGGCGGTGGTGTGCACGGGAGGAGATGAGGTGTGCGGTGTACGGGAGGAGATGAGGCGTGTGGTGTACAGGAGGAGATGAGGCGTGTGGTGTACGGGAGGAGATGAGGTGTGCGGTGTACGGGAGGAGATGAGGTGTGTGGTGTACGGGAGGAGATGAGGTGTGCAGTGTACGGGAGGAGATGAGGCGTGTGGTGTACAGGAGGAGATGAGGCGTGTGGTGTACAGGAGGAGATGAGGCGTGTGGTGTACGGGAGGAGATGAGGTGTGCGGTGTACGGGAGGAGATGAGGTGTGTGGTGTACGGGAGGAGATGAGGCGTGCGGTGTAGGGAGGAGATGAGGTGTGCAGTGTACGGGAGGAGATGAGGCGTGTGGTGTACGGGAGGAGATGAGGTGTGCAGTGTACGGGAGGAGATGAGGCGTGTGGTGTACGGGAGGAGATGAGGTGTGTGGTGTACGGGAGGAGATGAGGCGTGTGGTGTACGGGAGGAGATGAGGCGTGTGGTGTACGGGAGGAGATGAGGTGTGTGGTAATGCAGAGAGATGAGGTGTGTGGTGTACGGAGGAGATGAGGTGTGCGGTGGCACGGGAGGAGATGAGGTGTGTGGTGTACGGGAGGAGATGAGGTGTGCGGTGTACGGGAGGAGATGAGGTGTGTGGTGTACGGGAGGAAATGAGGCGTGTGGTGTACAGGAGGAGATGAGGAGTGTGGTGTACAGGAGAAGATGAGGTGTGTGGTGTACGGGAGGAGATGAGGAGTGTGGTGTACGGGAGGAGATGAGGTGTGTGGTGTACGGGAGGAGATGAGGTGTGCGGTGTACGGGAGGAGATGAGGCGTGTGGTGTACGGGAGGAGATGAGGCGTGTGGTGTACGGGAGGAGATGAGGCGTGTGGTGTACGGGAGGAGATGAGGCGTGTGGTGTACGGGAGGAGATGAGGCGTGTGGTGTAGGGAGGAGATGAGGCGTGTGGTGTACGGGAGGAGATGAGGCGTGTGGTGTACGGGAGGAGATGAGGCGTGTGGTGTACGGGAGGAGATGAGGCGTGTGGTGTACGGGAGGAGATGAGGCGTGTGGTGTACGGGAGGAGATGAGGCATGTGGTGTACGGGAGGAGATGAGGTGTGTGGTGTACGGGAGGAAATGAGGCGTGTGGTGTACAGGAGGAGATGAGGAGTGTGGTGTACAGGAGAAGATGAGGTGTGTGGTGTACGGGAGGAGATGAGGTGTGTGGTGTACGGGAGGAGATGAGGTGTGTGGTGTACGGGAGGAGATGAGGCGTGTGGTGTACGGGAGGAGATGAGGTGTGTGGTGTACGGGAGGAGATGAGGTGTGTGGTGTACGGGAGGAGATGAGGCGTGTGGTGTACGGGAGGAGATGAGGAGTGTGGTGTACAGGAGAAGATGAGGTGTGTGGGTATGCACGGGAGGAGATGAGGTGTGCGTGCACGGGAGGAGATGAGGCGTGTGGGTGCACGGGAGGAGATGAGGTGTGTGGTGTAATGGGAGGAGATGAGGCGGTGGTGTACGGGAGGAGATGAGGAGTGTGGTGTACGGGAGGAGCTGAGGTGTGTGGTGTACGGGAGGATATGAGGCGTGTGGTGTACAGGAGGAGATGAGGAGTGTGGTGTACAGGAGAAGATGAGGTGTGTGGTAATGGGAGGAGATGAGTGGTGTACAGGAGAAGATGAGGTGTGTGGTGTACGGGAGGAGATGAGGTGTGCGGTGTACGGGAGGAGATGAGGTGTGTGGTGTACGGGAGGAGATGAGGTGTGCGGTGTACGGGAGGAGATGAGGCGTGTGGTGTACGGGAGGAGATGAGGCGTGTGGTGTACGGGAGGAGATGAGGCGTGTGGTGTAGGGAGGAGATGAGGCGTGTGGTGTACGGGAGGAGATGAGGCGTGTGGTGTACGGGAGGAGATGAGGCGTGTGGTGTACGGGAGGAGATGAGGTGTGCGGCGTACAGGAGGAGATGAGGCGTGTGGTGTACGGGAGGAGATGAGGCGTGTGGTGTACGGGAGGAGATGAGGCGTGTGGTGTACAGGAGGAGATGAGGCGTGTGGTGTACGGGAGGAGATGAGGCGTGTGGTGTACAGGAGGAGATGAGGCGTGTGGTGTACAGGAGGAGATGAGGCGTGTGGTGTACGGGAGGAGATGAGGCGTGTGGTGTACGGGAGGAGATGAGGCGTGTGGTGTACAGGAGGAGATGAGGCGTGTGGTGTACGGGAGGAGATGAGGTGTGTGGTGTACGGGAGGAGATGAGGCGTGTGGTGTACGGGAGGAGATGAGGTGTGCGGTGTACGGGAGGAGATGAGGCGTGTGGTGTACGGGAGGAGATGAGGCGTGCGGTGTACGGGAGGAGATGAGGTGTGTGGTGTACGGGAGGAGATGAGGTGTGCAGTGTACGGAGGAGATGAGGCGTGTGGTGTACGGGAGGAGATGAGGGCGTGTGGTGTACAGGAGGAGATGGCGTGTGGTGTACGAGGAGATGAGTGTGCGGTGTCGGGAGGAGATGAGGTGTGTGTGTACGGAGGAGATGAGGCGTGCGGTGTAGGGAGGAGATGAGGTGTGCAGTGTACGGGAGGAGATGAGGCGTGTGGTGTACGGGAGGAGATGAGGTGTGCAGTGTACGGGAGGAGATGAGGCGTGTGGTGTACGGGAGGAGATGAGGTGTGTGGTGTACGGGAGGAGATGAGGCGTGTGGTGTACGGGAGGAGATGAGGCGTGTGGTGTACGGGAGGAGATGAGGTGTGTGGTGTACGGGAGGAGATGAGGTGTGTGGTGTACGGGAGGAGATGAGGTGTGCGGTGTACGGGAGGAGATGAGGTGTGTGGTGTACGGGAGGAGATGAGGTGTGCGGTGTACGGGAGGAGATGAGGCCTACAAAAACCAGAAAAAGACGTCTGCTACACATCAATTATCAGTTTTAAGGAGTGTTTTTTTTTTTCAAATATTTTAAAGAATTCAGGTCGATTTTTGTGCAAAATTAAATAAATGTATAAATTCCACTTCATGCTTACGATTCTGCCCGTTTTCCACGATCGCGGAAAATCACTGGCCCTAAAGACGTTTTATTTTAATGTTACAAGATGATCTACAAATTTAGAATTACATTTAAAAACAAACTAATTAAAATAAAAATACAACGTAATTAAATACTCATTATTTATTTTCCAAAGTCACAGGGAGCTACAACAGAAGGATGAAAGAGTTGCCGGCCCCTGGTTTAGAATATTCCATGTTCCTCTGATACTTTAAAAACTTTCTTGGTACTTCCTAATGTACTTTATGTTTTGATCTGTGTGTTGTATTTTTATATGTTTTTATATAGTTGATAGCAGTGCATATGTGATGGACACACCCACCTCTCTCCAACAGGCCATATGTGTCTTGTTGTTCTGTGGGTCTGTCCATCACCCACACTTTCCTCATGGTTGGCCAACTTTTGTGTCTTTTTCTTCTAGTCATGTGATTGATGTAATTGTACTTTTTACCCTTATGCCCTGACACCCTTATGCCCCTTATGCTGCTGGTCAAAATGCAGTGGTGTCCCTCCATGCAATAAAGGACTTTGAATATATTCAGTCGATGTGCCTTGGATTTGTACCTTGTCCATTTCTACATTTTTAGTAAGGGATATTTTTTTGTTCAGACAACTCCAGGTATGTAGAGTTCTTCACTCAAACTGAAAATACTGAAAACACTCCTCCACCTTGTGATGTCTTGAGGTACTACAGGAAGTGCTCCACTGTGTTTTAAAACTCCACACACCTCCGCTAAAATCATTTGGTTAATTTCAGTCCTGGAATTGCCAATCTGTGGCCATACCGGCTCGTCAAAGCCTGATCCCGTCAGATCTCAGAAGCTCAGCAGGGCCTGGTTAGTACTTGGATGGGAGACCACTGGGAATTCCAGGGGCCACAGTGGGGCCAGTTGCAAAAACTGTCGTTGTGTCCTTAGGCAAGAAACATCACCCACATTGCCTAGTATGAAAGTGGTGTGTGTGTGAGTGATGGTGGTGGTCGGAGGGGCCGATGGTGCAGATTGGCAGCCTCGCTTCCATCAGTCTGCCCCAGGGCAGCTGTGGCTACAACAGTAGTTTACCACCACCGGGTCTGGAGTGAATGAATAATGCTGTAAAGTGTCTTTGAGTGTCCAGAAAAGCGCTGTATAAAACTGATGCATTATTATTATTATTATTAATCTTTACTGAACAAAAGGTAAAAGGAGCTGTTCACTTGGAAACTGCAGCTTCATGACATCACAAGGTGGAACAGAGGCATTTTGAATTTTGGAGATGCAGTTAGACTGATAATCAAGAGTTACTCAAACATGTGTGAATGAAACAAAACACAACTCCAGGTCTGTTTTTGATGAGGAAACTACATTATAACATGCCTTAAAGCTCAAAGCAGTCAATTCTGCATATTATAACTTCACTTACTTCCACGACGGTACTTTTTAACTGTCTACTCGTTCCTCACCTGCTCAGTGAGGGACCAGCCTGACGTCTGACAGTGTGTGCGAAGGAGGAGGGACTTTGCGTTTTTGGGGTTGAAGTTCTCCTTGATGAGTGTAGCCCAGAGTCTCCGTGCCGCCCTCAGTTTGGCGATCTCCATGTAGAAGTTCATCCCAATGCCCCAGAAGAACGACAGTCTGGAAAAGCACACACAGAGTGAGGAAACTGATGAGAATACAGCGCCTCCTCCATAAGCACTGCAGCGTGCTCTGATCTGACCAAGACAACTTATATCAGGTTATTCATCTTGTTTTCAGATTTATTATCTACGTACCAGTTCTGAGACTGTTTCATTCTAGTCTAGCCCATTTACAACTAAAACCTGTAAAAAATGCCTTAAAAAAACAAAAGAATTTTGATTTTGTTTATGAAAACCTTAATATCTCAGCCTCTGAAGCACATAAAAACATGAAATAAATTGCATTTAAAAGGTAAGACTCTCAGCTTTGATTAAATTGTGTCATGAAATGAAATTTGCATCATGAAAAGGAGGACAAATCAACAACAATGCTTCACTGCGCTAGCCTGATGCAGCAAACGGTTTCACTTGATGGAAACCGTCTGACCTCGCAGTGTTAAGATTCGTTCGCTCAACAGTACTTTATTCATTTAAACAATCGCTGCTATTTGGTCGTGTGCACATGACATATGTAGTCTGATCAGGTTGGTTCTGGCCAACACACCTCTTCACTGATTGGCTGGTGCACCAACTACAACTTGTGGGGTTCTTGCAAACCGTCTAGTGTACTGTGACCCCTGACCTGGGCGCTGGAGATAAATTAAATTGAGTGGAGGCACTAGGCGGCTCCAGCCTGGTTAGCACTATGCAGCATCCGGCAGAAATGGGCTAGAAGTTGTTTATTTTAAGATAACTTGTCAAGTAAATGCAGCAAGTCCATGCAGCAAGATCATTGTACTACTTTTAAGTCATTTTTGATAGATTTAAGTGTTTAAATCTTAAATATTGGACAAGCTTTTATGCAGTGAGGGAAATGAATTGAATAAAGTAGGACTCTATTAAAGAAGTGGATTAATTGAGTGTAATGTCACCCATAGCATTGGGGTACAGCACAGTCTGTATGGATGTGGTTAACCTGTCAGCCAACGCTTTTCAAATAAGAAGTGAACATCTGGGCACTTTCAGCTCCTACTGACCCCGACTCCCATTTACTTTACAGTGAACTATAGTCGCCCCTCTCTCTGTAACAGCATCTGACTGGAGCCCCTTAGTCCACTCCCTTAATCCAGTCCAGTCAAATGAAGCTCACAAGGACAGCAGTTAGAGGGGCAAATTTAGAGCCAAGTCCCATATTAGGAGTAACAATTTATTTACTGAAATGAAATAACAAATAATTACAAATAATAACAGAGGGTTAACTATGTCTCCTTACATATACAGTCTGCATACAGTCCGAACCCCACTGCCAGTCCACAGCCCCTCCCCCTCCCTACATCCTAGGCCATTGTCCATTTTTCTCTGTATTGATTCTTGCGTAATCTCTGCTGTCATTAAGCGCAGACCAGCGGGACTGGTTTTAACAGCATGTCTGGGGATTACTTGTCCATATAGGTCCTATTATCTCTGCAAATGAATGTCAGGAGGAAGAGGCTCGGAGCACGCATGAAGGGAGAGCAGAAAGGCACGGGAGATGGTGCTGGTCTCATACTAGGACTAATGAATCTCCCGATATGACCCAAGAAAAGCTATTTTAGACACGAGAAAAGCACTTAAAATAATAAGAATTCAATAAGAGTAGTGCTATCCAAGACACTCAAGGAGCTTTCATAACACGCAGACACACACAGAAGCACAGAAACACAGGAGTAGTGCAGTGGTTAAGCGGAATTAAAGGCCACCTGCTGTACACGAGTCTCTCCGTAAAATAAATCAGAAGATAGAAGTGATAAAATGTGAGAAAATATCTGTATTATGTTTTAAAACTCAAGATTCGTTTCACAGTAGGACTACGCAACTAATCAAATCACCAGGGTCATTGTGCAATTCCAATTAGATCTCTATACAAATGTAAAAGCCATTCACAATGTCTGGAATAACAGCATATGATAAGAATGAAAATGTAAATAGCTTCCCCTATATGAAAGACCAGCTGTATATATCACAGGGAACATTTTAATTTTCAAAGCCTGAAAAGGAAGTTGGAGGAAATAAGTATTTAAAAGTATTTAAAGATGCACTGCTAACTTTTGCATCTGCTTTTCTCCATGGAGATGTTAATGTTTTACCTTCTATAATCCACATTAAACTCCTCTATCTTGTGTTAGTCAATTACTGGTGCTCAAAACTGTAAGTGGGGTCGCAGCTCCACAGATCTGCCCTGGAACTTGGCCTTGTGATGTTAGTTGCTGGTTTCCAAATAGAGAGATGCGCTTCATACTGAGAAAAAAAGACTTCGCTAGCATTCACATGCATAAACATGAGGGATGTAACAATACCCAAGTCTCCCAATACGATATGGTCACGGTCTGAACCTCACGGTACGATATTTATTGCGATATCGTGGGAAAGTTAACGATATTACAATATTCTACATAATAACAAGACTGACTCTAAAACGCTTTGCCCAGTCATTTGGTACAACATTTATCGTCATTAGGGATGGAACGAAATCCAAATCTCTCTGTACCAGATTTTCACCATAAACATCTCTCTGTACCAGATTTATTACAATATTTTGTGGAGGCACAAAACTGTGAATCTGCTCCTTTTTCCTCTAAAAATGCTTCACAGACTTAATCCAAAGAATGAAGATTTCAAAGTGAACAGTTATTTCTTCATGTCGTCTGCACTGAAACGGAGCAAAGGATCATGGTCTATGTAGTTCCTCCCTTTTAGCTACTTCTATGATGGAATATTATTGTGAGACCTCCACAATATTTCGGTTATTGTTACATCCCTGTAAAGCGCTTTGGTATCTTGAAAGGCGCTATATAAATGCTATGACTAATTAATGAATCCCTAATAAACATTAAAGGTGCACTGTGTAACTTTTGTGGTGGAGCGTCCGTCAAAAGCTTTGCTCCATGTAGATGTTATTGTTTTGTCTGGAATGTTTCACACTATGGCATTAAACCTTTATATCTTCATGGAGATCAAACCAGACCAAGTTACAGGTCAGATCTGTGGAGAGGCGACCCCGCTCACAGTCAGAACGCCTGTATTTTTGAGCTATAAAACCACCTGTAACTGAATAAATATAAAGTGGAGCTGTTTAATGCCGCACTGTGAAACATTCCAGGCCAGATGATGGACACCCGATCAAAAAGTTACAAAGTGCACCTTTAATGCAACCTGTTAAATATATTTGACCTGGGAGCGAATTCGTCGATGGTCAAACCGGCCTTCAGCCCGGTGCGGCAGTATTCCAGGCCGTTGGCGATGGTGTAGGCCACTTCCAGGATGGCATCAGCCCCGGCCTCCTGGAGATGGTATCCGCTGATGGAGATGGAGTTGAACTTTGGCATATGCTGTGAAAACAGACAGAAAGTAAATACGCCTGTGGTAAACCTGACAGAACGCAGTAGAGAAGAAAATGGCATGAAGTAAACTGTAAATGATAGATTATAATTATCATATTATTAATTTATTGTCATTGGCAGGAAATGAAATACTGTGTCCCGAAATACTGTTAATATTGAAAAGATCTTTTTTTTTTTAATATGTGGCAAATTTGATTATCAGCTATTTAATTTATGATTTAAAACATTACAAAATCCTGCAAATGAGTAAACTCCTAAAAGTGTATCCACAGTATGACATTAAACAGCATTAGCTCACTTTTTTTTTATTCCATAGTTTTATAGCTTAAAAATACCAAGAAAAACAAGCATTCTGACCGTCTCTCCACAGATCTGACCTGTAATTTGGTCTCCATGAAGATAGAATAGAGGTTTAATGCCATACTGTGAAACCTTCCAGACAAAACAATAACATCTCCACAGAGAAAAGCATTTGACGGACCCTCCACCAGAAAAGTTACACAATGCACCTTTAAATCATAAACTAACTATAATATACAACTGGGAAAAAAAAAGAGACCAGTGCATTTTTGTCTAAAATCTGAATCTCTACATGTGTTTGGGTCGTTTCAGTCCAGCATCTGCACACCTCATCCTGCTTCATTCTGCACTGATGAGGAGATCACCTGAACCAAACCTGATTTAAGGAGGAAAAGGAGAAAAACCACTGCTGTGTTCATCATTATGATTATTATTCCACCAAATATGGATTTCTGAACTCTTCCTCAGTTCAAACATTAGTGTTGTGTTGTTTTCTTCGCATTATTTGAGCTCTGAAAACATTGCATCTTTTTTGTTATTTTGACCATTTGTCATTTTCTGAAAATAAATGCTCTAAATGACGATATTTTTATTTGGAATTTGGGACAAATGTTGTCAGTAGTTTATAGGATAAAACAAAAATGTTCATTTGACTCAAACACAAACTATAAGAAGTAAAATCAGAGAAGCTGATCATGTTGCAGTGGTCTCTTATTTTTTCCAGACCTGTATCTTACAGTTTGTTTCCATTACCTTAGACGTATAGGCAAAGATGTCTGCGATGGCGTGCATGGAGGGCTCTGGGGGGAAAATGTACGTGTTTCTGACCATAAACTCTTTTAAAATGTCATTCTGGATGGTGCCCGTGAGCTTAGCCTTGGGCACCCCCTGCTCCTCTCCGGTCACGATGAACATGGCCAGCACCGGGATCACCGCTCCGTTCATCGTCATCGAAACGGACATTCTGTCCAGGGGAATGCCATCGAAAAGCATCTTCATGTCCTCCACTGAGTCTATGGCAACACCCGCCATGCCCACGTCGCCGTGGACGCGGGGGTTGTCTGAGTCGTAGCCACGATGTGTGGGGAGGTCAAAGGCCACGGATAGACCCTGCTGTCCGGCTGCCAGAGAGAGACACAAGAGTGACAATCTGGACTGGACCTTTTCTTCTTCAAACTAGAAACTGTAGGAACCGTCAGTGGATAATGGAACTTTTTAATCTGGGGTCAGCAGAGGGGGCAGAGCAGGTCAGCAGAGGGGGCAGAGCAGGTCAGCAGAGGGGGCAGAGCAATCAAATTCTACTCAAGTAAGAGTAACGCTACTTCAAATTAAATAATATTACTTAAGTACAAGTACAAAGTGAGTGTCAGAAATGACTCGAGTAGGTCTGTCACGATTACACATTTTTAAATGGCAAAATATTGCTTAAGTAAATATAAATAATAATATTGAGGGTCTAATATTATGCAAAATTGATTCTTGTGAGCTTTTAGCCATGTTCTAATGCATCACACACTCAGACGGCCAATGTCCAAAAGCTTTCGGTATTTTTAAATTACATTTCGGCAAAAAGCCTTTGTCAGATCATTTTTCTTGCTTTGCTTTTCTTGCTTTTTAAAAATAAAAATAAAAAGATATTGGACAGCAGCCGTCTGAGTGTGCAATGCTTTTTTTTCACTTTTAAATTCCTGTTCCTTGCATTTGCACCTCGACAAGAACTTTGGTGTGCGTTTAATACACCGCACTGTATAAAAGTTTTAGGCAGGTGTGGAAAAATGCTGTAAACTAGGAACGATTCAAAAATAGAAGTGTTCATCATTCATTTTCATCAATCAACCAAATGCAGTGAATGAACAGAAGAGAATTCTAAATCAGATCAGTATTTGGTGTGAGCTTTGCCTTCAGAAGAGCATCAGTTCTTCTAGGTTTTACTTGCAGACAGTTTGTGAAGGAACTGGGCTGGTCCCTGTTCCAAACATGTAGAAGAACTAAGCACAGATCTTGTGTGGATGGAGCTTCCTCACATCCTTCTGTCTCTTCATGAATCCCAGACTCACTCCATGATGCTGAGGTCAGGGCTCTGTGGGGCCAGACCAGCACCAACACAACTTCTGACTCTTTACGCTCAAGAGAGTTCTGAAGGACTCTAGGTTTTTCTTTTCGCTTGAATTTTGGAAATTGATAAAAAAAACCAAACTCATTTCTCATCATATTTTTCAACATTCTTTGTTTCCAGCATTTTTCCACACCTGCCTAAAATGTTAGTTACAAGACAGACATGTTCAAATCAAAAGTCTTTACTGATTATAATTGTAATGCTGATTAATATTACAAAACCATTCTTTTCTTTTCTTTTTTGGTAAGAAAAATCTAGTCCTGATGTACATTAGTCTAAAACTATATATACAAAAAACTTCTCTTCTTCTATTTACATCATATTTTCAGTCCTGGTATTTGCTGTTAATAAGGATTATTCATAATGTTTTGCCTGGTGTAATAAATGCCAAATGAATAAATAAATAAAGACCCCACACCTGAAAAGTTACATAGTACAACTTTAAATCTACTTCTCATAAAACTGACAGGTTATAAAGCTGTTACCTGCTCAAAAACAGACCTGGAGTTGTGTTTTGTTTCATTCACATGTTTGAGGAACACTGTCTGCATCTCCAATGCTCAAAATGATCTGTTCCACTTGTGATGTCATGAAGTGGTCTTTTTTCAAGTTAACAGCTCCTTTTGCTCAGTAAATGGGCGATTCCAGAGCTGAAATTATCTATATAAAATATTCTAGTGATGGTGTATGCAGTTTAAAAATACAGTGGAGCACTTATGGTACAAGTCTGTTCTGTCTAAATCTGCAGGATTTGTTGTGTTAAACACGTGTGAATGAAAGAAAACACAATCCCTGGTATGTTTTTGATCAGAAAACAGCATAACACGGCCGCTTTAATATCCCTTCCTTTCATTATCATTCAAGATGTCGACTTTTAACCTTTTAGGAGAACTCTGGGGGCCCATAAAAACCTGTGGAAGCCAAACCGTCGCCTCCTTTGAGAATCACTGATGTGAAACTGCTTTCTGCCCCCAGTGAGTGAGTAAACAAACCATTAAGCTCTTGTTTTGCACATTTGTATTGACACATGTCCCGTTTTTGTGTGTTTTTCCAATGTAAATAAATGTAAATAAATGTGCATTTTCAGATATAACGCCAACATCAAAGACAGGGATTAGAAATGCGGACGAGTCATACATGCATAACCCTGTATGGCTCACACAGCCGTCTGACTGCACTGAGCAAACTGAGCGATTATCTGTGTGTGAGGGTCGACAATATTAATACGAATCAATGCTTAAGTACCAAAAATAAAAAGGGATTCAAACTGAAATAAATAACAGAAAAACAAATCACGTTAATGGGACAAATTTGGATCTTTTCTTATGCATTGTGTAACTTTTCTGGTTCAGGCTTGATTGTCTCTATGGAGATGTCACTGCTCTGCCTGGAATGTTCCACAGTGTGACATTAATCAGCTCTACTTGACGTTTATTCAGTTACAGGTGGTTTTACAGCTCAAAAATACCTAGAAAAACAGGGGTTCTGAATGTGTGCGGGGTCGCCTCTCCACAGATCTGAGTTGTAACTTGGTCTTGTTTGGTTTCCATGTAGACAAAAAGGTTTAATGCCGTACTGGGAAACATTCCAGACGAAGGAAGAACATCTCCACGAAGAAAATCATTTGACAGACCCGACATTAGAGAAGTTACACAGTGCGCCTTGAAGAAAGTGTATTATTTTGTGTGAGGAAATTACAAGAATATTCAAAATCCAAACTAATCCTGCTCCACAATCACAGGTGTTAAAGTGAGAGATCTGTGTTCTCTCCGCTCCTCCATCCTCCGGCTCAGGACTTTATAATGATGCCTTCAGGGCCTTGGTGTTATGAGGGGCTATGAAAAACAAATTGCTTCTCTAATGTGTTTGTGCCTTCAGCTGTTCAGTTGCTCAGTTCCTCACAGGGCAGTACTTTTTGAAGGTATTTGTATTATAATATATTGCTGTATTGTCAGATTAACTTGATGAGATCATCTTGTAAAGTGTAACAGACCTGCTTTGAGATGCTGCAAATTAATGGACCTCTGCGACCTGTAGAGTTTTCTGAATCTAGTAACAAAAGGGAAGCAACGATCCAGCGTTTGCACTTCTGATGCCAATTCTGATATTATGGCTTTAAGCATCTGCCGATACCTGATGTCAGCCGATACCAGTGCAGGGACTAAGAACAGACTTTCATAAGAACAAAACGTGTCATGCAGCTGTTATTTATCTCTCAGGTAACTGCAGAACAACTGTGTGACTTTCTGGACCAACTACGACCAGTAAATAATCTGATGTTATAATTTAAACGCCCAATCTAAATATTGGCAGAACCGATATTTTTTTAAATATTTATATTTTTATTATAATTCTGCCATCAAACCTGGTATATCGAGTATTACAGGGACAGTTCAGACCTCATGTGTGTAGAGACAGAACTCCAGACTGTCCATGTGAATGTGTGAATAGAATAATGTCTGAAATAAAACTAACCCTGCACTGCATCAATCGTCACTACTTCACCGTCACTTTTATCTGTGCAATAACCTGCTCCACAACTCACATGCAATACCATTATGTGCAATATGGAACTCATCTGTGAAATACTACCTACACCTTATTTAATCCTACCTGCACCTTTGTATGTTACTATATTTTATTATATCTGTATTTTTTAATATATTTTATATTTTTTACTATAGTGTTTACTTATTTTCCATTGTATTTGCAAACACTTTTTAACAGTACTATTTATTGCAGCTATTAGTACTTCTTGAATATCTTAGCGAGTCAGCGGTTCTTCTCATCCTGAGCATTTCATTGCACTGTCGACCTTGTGTTGAACCTGCATATGACAAATAAACAACCCTGAATCTCTTGAGGGACTATTTTCTCATATATCAGTCCGCCACAGCCGAGCTGCTATCAGGAAGTACAACTCACTGCTGCTGCTCAGACACAAATCCTTCAAATGCAAAGTTGGTTTGACTTCTAAAATGATTCTCTAGAGACAGACGTTCACAGGGACAGTCTGGAGTTCTAATAGTTTTCCTCAGGTGCACTCTGGAGTGGGTCAGACTGTTTTTAGTGGCAGGACGACTATGGGCATTGACAAGCACTAGATTAGCAGCAACCTCTCCAAATGCAAGGACTGGATGGAATCTTTACAAAAGTGTCTCCACACGTCTCACATAGTCTGGACAGTGTTTTCTGTATCTTCGATTGCTTTTGGATGCATGTGGGATTACATCGTCCAGTCAAGTTTGACATTTTTAATACCGACAGAACTCCTGTGTCTATACTGTGTATTACCTTTGATGTTATCCCTATAAAACCTGTTGCTCTCCTCCACTGTGCTGAAGCCTGCGTACTGCCTGATGGTCCAGGGTCTGTATGTGTACATGGTGGGATAGGGCCCTCTAGTGAAAGGAAACACCCCCGGGAGCTCATCTGCGCTGGAAGCCGAGTCCGCTTTGGTGTATATGGGTTTGATATTCAGTCCTTCAGGCGTGCGCCATATGAGGTCTTCTGGATTCTTCCCTTTGAGCTGCTTCTTCGCCAGGCTGGCCCACTCCGGGTGGATCTGGGACTGATCCGAGCATCTGAGGCTGGTGTGGAGTAGGGAGCAGGGAGAGCTGGAAGTGAGGACGGAGGCTTTGATGAGACGCCGGGCGGCCATGGCGCTGTGTGCGGACAACATGCTGACTGTGGGCCTTCAGACGAGCATGGATCACCTGAGCCAGGGGAAAAACAGACACAGACATATATTAATGTAATCATAGAGAGTTTGTGTTATAGGACTTTCAAGGTTAAATTGGGCATTTAAACCCTCCGATGTTTTTTAATATCTTTTGTTGTTTGTAATAATATGCAGCACTTTTGTTTATAAAATGTGCTATAGAAATAAAGTGGATTTGGACTTTCAGTCACATGCACGGCTGAACGAGTCCAATAAATGCAAACCCATGAAAAAGCTATGCAAAAAAAATATATATACAAATTTAAATAAAATAAATAAAACGCTCCGAAGATCACACAAGTCACACAAGTCACACAGTGCTTAAAAGCCAGAGAATAAAAATGGGTCTTAAGATGAGAAACTTCTTTGTGGGGGCAAAGGAAAGGTTTTTATTCTGCACTCTTCTCTTTTAATGTCAATTCAATGATGATTATTTATGTCTATATTTGTTGTATTGTGATTTGAATGCCTTTTTTATTCTGTAAAGCACTCTGAATTACTCCATATGAATCGCACTGTACAAAAAACAGCTTTGCCGTTTGCCTGGTCTTAAAGCTGCACTATGCAACTTTCTAATTGGGGGTCCTTCACCTGCTTGTTTCCATGGATATGTCATTGCTCTGCCTGGAATGTTCCACAGTATGACATTAAACAGCTCTACATTACATTGATTAGAGGTGGTTTCAAAAATAGAAAAACAGGTATTCTGATTGTGAGCATGGCTGCCTCTCCACAGATCTGACCTGTAACTCATTAACTTCATGAAGATAGAAAGGTTTAATGCCATACTGCAAAACATTTCAGACAAACATTAACATGTCAATGAAGAAAAACATTTGATGGACCCTCCACAAAAGTTACAAAATGCAGCTTTAATAATGTATTAGAGAGATCAGAAAAAGCTTCATTTGGCTATTCTAGCTGTATACAGTCATGTGAAAAAGTTTGGACCCTGATCATTTTCAAGATTTTCTTTTATAAATCATTGGTTGTTCAGATCAGCAATTTCAGTTAAATATATCATATAGCAGACAAACACAGTGATATTTGAGAAGTGAAATGAACTTTATAGGATTTACAGAAAGTGTGCAATAATTACTTAAACAAAAGTAGGCATGTGCATAAATTTGGGCAGCCCAACAGAAAAATTACATCAATATTTAGTAGATCCTCCTTTTGCAGAAATAACAGCCTCTAAACGTTTTCTATAGCTTCCAATGAGGGTCTGGATTCTGGTTGAAGGTATTTTTGACCATTCTTCTTTACAAAACATCTCCAGTTCAGTAATAATGTAGGGCTGAAACGATTCATCGAGTTAATCGATTAAATCGATTAGAAAAATGCATCGATTATTTTTTTTTGCCTCGATGCTTCGTTTTATTTTCATACGCTCGGCGATGGCCGGAACCTTTTGTGGTAGAGGTAAAGTTTCCGCACGACCACTGCACTTCACTGTACACACAACAGCGCGGAGCCCATGGATGTGTAATAAGAGCAGAACCTCCGGTGGCGGGGTGCGGTACGCTCCGCACTCCGCATCTCCGGTACGCCGCACGCTCCTCATCTCCCGTACGCCGCGCACTCTGCGCGTAGATTGTGTCTTGTCGCGTACACTCCGTGGACCGCGCTTCCTCCTGTGCGCCACTAAACCAGGTCTACACCAGGTCTAAACCAGATCTAAAACCAGGACTAATCCAGGTCTAAAACTAAACAAGAATTTGCAGGAGTTGTTGCTACATTTATGTACTTTTAAAAATCATGACAATATCAAGTAATCCAAAGTAATCAGATTACGTTACTCACTTTAAGTAATTTAATTGATTATGTCACAAACTACATTTTGGGGTCTGTAATCTGTAATCTGTAGGGGAACATTTTAAAAGTCACCTTCTCAACACTGATGCTACAACATCTAAACAGAACCGTACATTACATCAAGTGGAAAAGAAACCGTGAGGTGAGTCGACCTGAGCCCAGCGATAATTACGTTTTTCATGTCCAAAACACGTGTATCTGTCACAGGTGGTGTGGACTTAACATGTGCAAAGTAGACACGACAATAACAAACGATTACTCGATTATTCGAACAAAATAATCGACAGAATAATCGATTACTGTAATAATAGAGCTGCAGCCCTATAATAATGTATTAGAGAGTTGTATATACAGTCATGTGAAAAAGTTTGGGCCCTGATCATTTTCAAGATTTTCTTTTATAAATCATTGGTTGTTCGGATCAGCAATTTCAGTTAAATATATCATATAGCAGAAAAACACAGTGATATTTGAGAAGTGAAATGAAGTTTATAGGATTTACAGAAAGTGCAATAATTACTTAAACAAAAGTAGGCGGGTGTATAAATTTGGGCAGCCCAACAGAAAAATTACATCAATATTTAGTAGATCCTCCTTTTGCAGAAATAACAGCCTCTAAACGTTTTCTATAGCTTCCAATGAGGGTCTGGATTCTGGTTGAAGGTATTTTTGACTATTCTTCTTTACAAAACATCTCCAGTTCAGTCCAGTTTGATGGTGCCCGAGCACGGACAGCCCGCTTTAAATCACACCACAGATTTTCTATAATATTCAGGTCTGGGGAGTGTATACACAGAATGTATAAAAGATGTGTAAGGACTCGATAGTGGCCACTGAAACTTGACAATTAGAAACTATATAGTGCAAAATAAAATGCAAAATACAGTTGAATTAGAGTAAAGATTATAAGGCTACATAGCAGCGATGTACTAAAAGTAGTTGTGTAAAGGCAAAGGACAGGAATCACACTGGATTGTAAATACATTTAGAATATAAAATTAAGTCATTATGATATAAATTAAGGAGAAATATGTCTCCCTCCTACATCAAGAAACTATGCACCTAATCACACTCACACATGGATGCAGATAGGGAAAGTGCCTAACCTCAGGGCACAGCAACAGCATGAATTACAATTTGTGGTTTACTGGGTAAAATGCGAGACACAAACTAAGTCAGCAGCACTGCCGTTTATAATTTCATACAATATGCAACAAGTAACTGTCACTGTTTGTTTTGACTCTGTTACAAAACTGTCAAGAAGAAAATATTGGAATGTTTTGTGGTTGTGAGCTACTGTGCCCAAGTCATTTCCCTGGTAGATCAATAATGTTTGTCTATGCATCTGTCGATTAAGTGCTATGGGTTTGTTATGCTAGTTGTTGTGACACATGTGTTAGCCAATAACAGTAGTATAAAATGAACAAATTCGATCCTTATTTTAAGACTCACAGGCGATCCTTTGTGCAAGAACTTAGCATTGGGAAATTTCTAATAAACATTATTTTAATACGAGATCATTTGAGGAACATAACACAACTGCGCATTTGGCACGTCAGGCTAACAGGGAATGTGCAACAACTCAACTAAAAAAGTAACCAATTAGATAATATGACAAGGATTTAATAGCGTCAGAGTGATCAATAATCTGTACGGAGATATGTCTGATATTAAGTTTAATTTCTGACCTTGTGCTGAGCTGTTTCGGGTTTGCAAAAGGCGTGTGGACGTTCAGCCAATGACGTTTCATAACACTGCGTTTTATCCAATCACAGAGAACGACTTTCAACAGCACCCCGGAAGTAAATACGTTTTTTTCACTCTTTTTGTTGTTTGTCTTTTTTTTTTTTGTAACGAAATTTGTATAATTATTATCAGTACGATGCCACTCGTGAATTTAATGGATATTTAATTGTTTTGAAAAGAAAAAAAGAAAGAAAGAAAAATAACCGAATTGCTTTATTTTTACTTTGCATATCCCAAATCTAAAATAAGACAACTTCAAATATGATTTACTTTATAATTAATACAAAATAATAATTGTCAGGCCATGACTTTCACCAGCTGAAAATGTCTATTTATATTCCCGCTCTAATTGCATCTGTGCTGTGATATATTACTCGCATATTTCTCATAATACATTTATATAATTTATGTCTTATTCATACCAGTCTCTTGGTATTTTTTATACTACTTATTTAGAAGTTTTACAATTTTTAAATATTTTTTTACTCTTTGTTATTGTAACAATGTGATGTGTGAGCTACTGTGTCTTCCCCAGGTGGATCAATAAAGTATTATTATTATTATTATTATTATTATTATTATTATTATTATTATTTTAAAAATCGTATTAATTTTAAACACCAGTTAGGCTTTCACGTCTCAAAACGCCCTCACCTAAACGTGTGGTTATTGAATTGTCCAGCAGGCGTCAGTGCCACTACCATAGACGTAACAATAAAGACAACAGCAGTTTGTCTCAACACAGTACATGCCATTTTATTCAAGAGTTGGTCGATAGGTTGTAATGGCTGTCATAGAGTTCTATACAGTATTATTTATTGGCTTGAATAGGGTACATTAGCAGTAAATGTTATGATATAAAATATACTTAACATAGCAAGATCATTCAGCGCATTCAGCAGGACTAACCTTATCAAAGTGGCAATGCAGACAGTGGTAATGCCCAGGTAGAATATTAAGGATCCGCTATTGTACTTGTAGCCTGACTCCACCCCTCCTCTACTTTATTAATCTGTAAGGCAGTATTTTGATTGCAACATAGTGTGGTTGGTTGAAATATGAGTTTAATTGGTTTTATTAACAAAAAAAAAAATTACAGATGAGACAAATCAAAAAGCATTTTACTCAAAACAACAAACATGGTGCGTGATGCGTCAGGAAAAAGCAGGATGACAGATTCTTGTGGTATCCATACATGAGCGAAGCAGCGTACGTAAATACTTGAAATACTGAACTGAAAAAGTAGAAATCAGACGATAATAACAGAAATTGTGGGAGGTGACGGCTGGTAGTGTTCTCCCTGTGGCAAATGCGGCCTTGACTATTAAAACTTCAAGGATCACTTTACTTTACTCCAGTTTAAGTAATTCTACATCAAATATAAGCGTGGCGTTCGGCGGGATGACCCCAGGGTGACCTACAACTCCATAGGCCATGTCTGGTGTGCACGTGAGTTTAGCTCTCTGGCCCAGGCTCATCTGAAACACAAGGACAAACAGACGATTAGTGGCAGAACGTAATGAAGGAAAAGCATTAAAGCGCAGTACTTAAAGGTTTTCTGCCTGGAATGTTCCACAGTGTGACATTAAACAGCTCTACTTTACATTTATTCAATTACACATGGTTTTATAGCTCAAAAATACAAATAAAAAGAGGCATTCTGACTGAGCAGGGTCGCCTCCCCACAGATCTGACCTGTAACTTGGTCTGGTTTGGTCTCCATGAAGATAGAAAGGTTTAATAAATGCCATACTGTGGAACATTCCAGACAAAGCAAAAACATCTCCATGACAAAAAGCATTTGACAGACACTCCACCAGAAAAGTTACACAATGCACTTTTAAGGACATTTCATCTGTACTTTCTCCTCCACTAGTTTTTGGAACAGGACTGAAAAGTAAAAAGGATTTTTTATTACAGTGTGAGACCTGCTGAAAAGGCCGAGGGTTTATTTTCAACATGTTTGAAAGAAAAAAACAGATATGAAAAGCTACAGACGCAATAGTTTCTGCTGAACCAAATTCAGCACAAATCTGTATCAAAACACATTTGAAGCTTTATTAGATCTCAAAATGTGCAAAATACGTTTCAAAAAGTACAGGTTTAAACAGGTACTTTAACACATTTACTGAAGCTGATTATTTCATGTGATACTTTTACTTTTTTTTTTTTTGCTCTGGTATCTGTACTTTTACGCAAGAAACAATTGAATACTTTTCAACCACTGCAGTCAATACATTTTTTCATGTAGTAGTTATGCTTTGTTCTGTGTAATAAAAGTGCTGTTATTGTTCCACTGGGCAACACACTTCATTCACCCTGATGGCGGCACCACAGAAAGCGTCCAACTGAGCTGCAAAAAATACAATATTTTCATTATTTTTTTATTGAAAGTGCACTCTGTACCTTTTCTAGTGGAGGGTCTGATATTTATTTGTCTTCATGGAAATGTTATTGGTTCGCTTAGAATGTGCCACAGTATTGCATTTAATATATCTATCTCCATGGAGACAAACAAGCGCTGGGGCTCCTCACTGCAAGAATCCAGGTTTAGGCCGCTACAAACTACAGGATTTTTCAGTCTTAAATGATGTTTAAATGTGCAACAAAAAGCCACAGACAAGAGGAGAATCTGATGAGACTCAAAATCTCTGATCTCAAAGACTGTAGCGGATCATGCAACAGCTGTTTCCTGTCTGCAGTAAAACCACTCGCTCTGAGACTCTGAAGTGTGCAAAGATCAGAGCTCTGCACTTCTAGTTTAGACACAAGTCAAAACTGTGTTATTATTATGTGTGAAATGTGGTGCAATACTTTAGATAAAGGGTTTTTAAAAGCATTAAAGATTGGAGATAAAGTCCACAGGAAGTAAAGTCACTATCACTAATCTGCAGCTTTATTCTGTGGATGTAAACAAACCCACGCGAGGAACAACTTTCGCCTTTTTACTTTCAAAGAACTCTTCAAACTGGATTAATAGCGCGGTTTGGTGGACTGGAGTCATTATTTCTCTGGATAATGTGGGTGAGATGCTGCACTTTAAATGTCCCACTTTACATCAGGTGAGGAATAAAGTCTTTATTTTCACTCTGTCCTGAGTTGTTGCATCTCTGTGTCCGTCGCTCCTCTGCCCCTGATGCTCTGTTTTATCGGCTGTTGCCGTATGGCGGCTGATGTTTGCCGGTTCTGATCTGACACTTGACACATGAGGAGCAGCGGCTTCAAAATCCCACACGAAGACAAAAAGCCGGGTCACGCCTCCCTGAACTTAGGAAGAAAACGCAGCCAAAATCCTACAAATTCTCCTGTGGTGTGTGGCGGTAGAATGTTCCACAGTATGGCATTTGATACATCTATCTCCATGGAAACAAACAAGCGGGAGACTCCACTAAGCCGAGTTCCAGACCTCCTCACTGTAAGAATCCAGGTTAGTCAGTGTATTTTTAAGTGATATAAACACCTGTAATTGGATAAAGATATTGTCTATATGTGAAATACTATAAGCTGTGGGACTGGGCTAAGCAGTAACCATGGAAACAGGCGGGTGGTGCAAAACATACACACATAATGCACCTCAAAAAAACTTCAGTTAATAGACTTTTCTTTTTTTTTTCTTCTTTTTTTTGAGCAAGAGAAAAATACAGAAGGCCAAATAAGGACTCGACACAGTTTTGCTCTGGATCGTTCGTTTGCACTTGTGATCGTAGAATAATAACTTCCATCTGCTCTGAATCAGGAGGTCACGAAGTCAAATCCAAACCTCACTGCCGGAAACTCGCTCACAAATGCATTTATAAAAGTTTTAAAGGCGTATTATGGAACCTTTTGGCCACTTCTATGTTTCCATGGAGATGTTACTGCTTTGCCTAGAATGTTCCACAGGATATTTATGTCATTATTTAACGGATATTTACACATTTATTCAGTTACAAGTGTTTATATCATTAAAAATACACTGATTAAGCTGGATTCGTGCAGTGAGGAGCTTTGGAACTCGTGGAGTCCTCTGCTTGTTTGTCTCCATGGTGATAGCTGTATAAAATGCCATACTGTGAAACTTTTGTAAACAAAGCAATAACATTGCCATGGAGACAAGTAAATATCAGACCATCCACTCGAAAAGTTACACAGTCTGCTTTAAATTTAAAAAAATAATGAAAAGATTGTATTTTTATAGCCTTTTCTTCTTCTTTAATGTCGGGTTTCCACAGTAAACCAGTCGTACACTTTCTGTGTCTTGCCCAGTGGTACAATAACAGCAGTTCTCAACCCTGCATCTAGTAATATCACTTTGAAGTCAAAATACTTCTAATTTCTAACAATATTTGGTCACATTAATGTCCACTCATTATCTTTTCATTATCACGTGTACATTTGTACATTACACTAGAATTTCATATTTATTACACTTTACCACAGTTTACTCATAACACATGCGGATGACAGGTGGTTCACTGATACAAGAAGAGCATCTGAATCTCCAAATTTCCTGGTCGATATATTTTGTAAAGCCTTACAACACTGTGAATATGCTCCTTTTTCCTTTAAAAATGCCTTGACAAGACTTTGTCCTAATCTGAAAAAATAACATTTTAAAATCTCATTTTAAATCTGCTTAATAAGTTATTTTGTTGTGTAAATTGGACTGAAACAGAGCAAAGGATCATGGTCTATGTTGTTCCCTGTTTTTTTTTTGTAGCCATTTCTGCATCAGAACTAAGCAAAGAGACTTGTGGTTGGATAAACTGTGATGGTCCACGATATTATTGTGAGACCTTTGACCTTTGACATCTGATATTTCAGTTATTGTTACATCTCTATTATTGTAATTCCCTGGTGGGTTCGAGATGACATCATCACAGTCTATAGACCAGAGTTATTTAATACAGATGGGGGCGGCTCAAATGAATATTGTTAAAATGCAGATTTTTGTTGTAATACAGTGAGTTCTTGGGTCGAATCAGTAATAGAAATGATCAGCTTCAACATTTGTGAAATGACCTCGTTTATATATTTCATGGCAAAGGTCGATGTCATTATTAACACGGTTATTAACCCGGTCTGACATGATCACATTATTAACCCGGTCTGACATGATCACATTATTAACCCGGTCTGACATGATCACATTATTAACCCGGTCTGACATGATCACATTCTAGACTCTGAAAACCACCAGTCGGTAGTTCTCAGTCACTCACACAGTTTTTCATATTGATGACACTGGACTTTCTTTACAAATATCTAAAAGGTAAATTCACACATGTTGAACCTGATCATGTAAATTAGTGATGAGACCCAAGAACTCACTATGTTACAACAAAAAAAGCCTATTTAATAATAAGAATTTTTCAGGATTGGACAAGACACAAGATGAGATACGAGATCCACGAGAACGAGGCCAGACAAGAGTTTAACAGAATTCATAGTTCAGTTTCCAATTTTGGCTACACAATTTTTTTTTATTTATTTGATTTTTTATTTATTTGATTTCATATTTTGGTTTCCATTCTAGTTTTGCTTTTTGGAACTGTAAGAGATGTAACACACCAACACCAAAACCGTTTTTTGTCCAGTCCAAATGTGAAAAGCACGGAAAAAAAGATCCTCTTTCTCTTATATGAATGATCTGAGTAAGTTTGTCTCACGAGATCTTGTTCCATCCCTACACTGGGAAAAGGTTTGGCCAAACTGTACAATATAAACACATCTATTAGAAAATGACTTAAAACTGGTGAAATTATCTCTCCGTGCACCAAGATCATTTCACTTGATAAGTTCTCTTAAAATAAACGACCTACTCGAATGAAGCCGTCTCAGAACGAGGAAGTAGATCAGGAGTGTCAAACTCATTTTGGTCCGGGGGCCGTATGCAGCCTACTTTGATCCCAAAAGGGCCGGATCAGAAAACTCAGTTCTCTCTTCAAGTTATTGTATTTTTCTCCGTGTCTCGTAGTGGTGTTTAAGATTATATTCCTCGAGCAACGCCACTTGTTCCAAACACACTGAGCACAGATTTCCCATTCACCTCTGTCAACAAATAAGAATTAGACTATTTTTCTTGGGAAATCCTGAACTCAGCATCTGCTTTTCTCATTTTTTGACATTTTGCTGATGAGGGTCACGGTCGACAGTCAGAACGATCGTCCTTTAAGAGCGTTTGGAAAGAGGAAAGTCTTCATTTGTGCTGCTCTGGTGGGAGTCGCAATGTACAGAAACGCCGGAGACGCTGCTATGCTAAACGGTGCAGAAAATTAACAGAAAAATCTGAAAATTTTAAGTATTTTAATAGAAACATCAGCCGAGGGCCAGATTAAAGGTCTTGGAGGGCCGGATCTGGCCCCCGGGCCGCATGTTTGACACATGTGAAGTAGATAATAAATCTGAAAACAACATGAATAACCTGTTTTAAAATCTTGGCCAGATCAGTGAAATTTGCAATAATTTGTGATAACTTTAGCTGCCGCACATCTGGATTAAATAATATTGTCCAATAGAATCATCTGAAACCCACCAACAGTACATGATATTACATGAAAGTAGGGCTGGGCGGTATACCGTTTGAACCGGTATACCGGTAATTTTTATTTTTATGATATGAATTTTTTATTTACCGCCATACCGTGTGTGCGCGCATATGTCGGCAACACAGAGCGGCGGAACGTCGCACAGCGGTAGATTGAGCGGGGGCTGTTTTTCAGTGTTACACCAAACAAGCCAACAAGCCAGGTAAGGATAGCGAGTTGAGTGGTGAGCATGGACGACTAGCGGGAGTGAGCGGAGCTGTGCCCGAGCGAGAGCGCGGGTGCCCGCGCGGAGCCCCGCTCTTCACCTTTTCGCCCGGGCACGGCTCCGCTCACCTGCGCTCTCCGCTCTCTCGCTCGGGCACGGCTCCGCGCACTCCGTCTAAAGGGACCGTCTATGACAAGAAAAGCAAACGTTGGAATGATATTACCAACTCTATCACACTCCACTTAGCTAAAAACAAAAATACCGTTAAATACCGTGATACCGTGATAATTTAAAAAATACCGTGATAACAATTTTTGGTCATACCGCCCAGCTCTACATGAAAGTGTACATAATATTACCTGTGCTACTCCTTCTTCCCAGCCCTTAATGACCTCCGCCTTTCCAAGCCTGAATTGAAAAGGTTTGTTCCTATCTCGAGAAGAGTCAAACTTTTTTCCGTTTTGCAGCATACCTGTCAAAAAGAAAGAAGAAAAGAACAATGTCAGAATTAAGTTAACAGAGAAGAAAAGTCATTTAAAGTCCTCATGTTCTAATGTTTCCTCATCACAAACAGACCTGGAGTTGTATTTGTTTCATTCACACACGTTTAGTTCTTCTCTCAAACAGAAAACGCCCTGTTCCACCTTGTGATGTCATGTGGTAATACAGGAAGTGCTCCACTGTGTTTTTAAATTCCGTACACCACCTCTAGAGTAATCTGGATGATTTCAGCCCTGGAATTGCCCATCTCTACTCGACAAAATGGAAAAAAGGAGCTGTTAACTTGACAACTACCACTTCATGACGTCATAAGGTGGAACAGAGTATTCTGAGCTTTGGAGATGTGGACAGGCTGGATGTAGATGTAGACTTAGACAAACTTTACTGATCCACAAGGGAAATGATCTGACTACAGACTAATCATAAAGTGTTACTAAAACGTGTGAATGAAACAAAACACAACTCCAGATCTGTTTTTCAAGAGGAAACACCATTCTAACCTGGCTTAAAGCTCACAGAGTCCGTTCTGTGGAATCGAGGGCCTTTAATTCACTTGGAGCTGGTTAGTGAGTAGTTAAAGATTAAGCTCTGGCAGATTAGTCAGAGGATTTGTACAGTCTAGACACTTTATCTGACCCTAGGATTAGTCTGTTATCGACATGAACAAAGGAAATGTATGTCCGAGCAGGTCTCTGTGACACTGTAGGCACTTTCAAATCTAAGGTAAAGGTGCATTGCGTAACTTTTTTAGCGGAGGGCCCATCACATGACTGTTTCTATGGATATTTCACAGCTCTACCTTACGTTTGTTCAATTACAGGTGCTTTTATAGCTCAAAAAAACAGGCATTCTGACTGACTCTCCACAGATCTGACCTGTAACTTGGTCTGGTTTGGTTTCCATGAAGATGGAAAGGTTTAATGCCGCGCTGTGGAACATTCCAGACGAAGCAATAACATTTTCATGATAAAAAAAGAAAACATATGACGGTCCCTCTACCAGAAAAGTTACACAGCGCACCTTTAAAAACAGACTATAGAATGACATTTGCAGCTGTTAGTTTTATTCTGTGTTGTATTTTTGTATTTTTAATCTGTATGTGCAGCACTTTGTAACTCTGTTGAGAAAAGTACTGTAGAAATAATCAATGAAGTTCTTCTGGTGCAACTGTGTGTGATTTTAAGTGAAGTGTGTGAGACAAAAACAAAGTCAGTTCTTTCTATAACTGCATTTTAAAGTGTTGACAAGACACACGACATGCAACAGAACAGAGCCTCATCTGAGACGACCCACCCAAGAGCGAAAAGAACGAATGCAAAAAAGAAAGAAAAAATGACATAACACTGGAAAAATGCATTTGAAGAAAATAGTTTTTGAAAGACAAAAGCAAAAAACATTAGAAGACTTCAAATTGTCAAAATCTGTCATTCAATAAGTTTGAAACCAATGGGGGTGAGCACTGTCATTAATATAGCGATACGATACATATCACAATATCACTGTTACGATTCAATATATCACAATATATCCCAATATATCCCAATACTAAAACACACAGAGAGCAGGTTCATACAAACATTTTAAGACCAAAATGACAAGGTTCAATGCAGCAGTTACAGAGAGAGGAGCAACAAGATCCCAATGTGAGTTAAGGGGAAAAAGGGAGAGAAGGAGCCGGAAGAGTCTCCTGGAGCACTTCCTGTTTGGCACGCGGCGGCTCACGGGTTAGCTTAGTCCACTCGTATATACGGCCTATGGTCTGAAGAAGGAGCTTCACCCGAAACACAACATCACATTCTGGGGTCATTACAGGATTTCTCCATTGGTTTGGCTCATTTCTTCAAACAGAAATGACACACTCAAAATAACACGGACAAATCCCCAAACCACCTCGCAATTGTTCACAACAGAATGGCATTTCTCATTGATTTCCTCAAATTACCAATGTGCATGTCTCAAGTCTCAAGTGTCAAATGAGCCAAACCAACAGAGAAAAACTGTAAAAGAAAAGTTTGGGTGCTTCAAAGAGCACCAGTGCGGATCTCTTTCTTCTTTTGCACAGTTTTTGACATTGGACCCAGCACGCAGTCGTAGCTTTTATGTGCATGTCTCCATCTGCCAGCTGGAATTACACCCGCCGCCTTGTGGGTCAGTGGATGAGATCGCTCAATGTTTATGTCGAGAGCGGGATTCGGATCAGTGGACAAACGCTCTACAAACTGAGCTATTGTCAACCCATATAAATAATGCAGAAGGATATGTTATTTTAGAAAACAGACAGAAAGAAAATTAAAGCCGCAAGCGGCATCGAACAGCCCTCGCGGGCCGCGCTTCGCACTCGATCGACCCGGCGCTGATGAGCCTCTTGTCTCTGTGGCTTTGGGCTGAACTTGTCACTAAACTCATAAAGTCCACACACACTGGAGATGCTGATGTGTTAATATTGACGAATATGGGCACTTTGGGACATCGCCATGGCAACACTGTGCAAAATACAACTTTGGCCCCCTGGGCTTTTTTGATCGGGCTGACCTGAAGAATCACTGTGCCAAATTTCACGTTCTTCAATTAAACAAATAAGACGCTATATCACTTTGAAATGTAAGAAATTGTTGAAATTTTCACATTAGGATAACATGGAGGCTTTGGCGCATCGCCATGGCAACCCTGTGAAATATACAATATGGTTGTCATTGACTTTTTGATCGGGATGACATGAAGAGTCATTGAGCCAAATTTGATAATATTCAGTGAAAGTAAAATATTTTTCATGAATGGGAATTTATCTGATCTTTCCCATTAGGATAACATTGGAGCTTTCGTGCATCACCATGGCAACACGGTTAAAAATACCATGTGGTTTACATTAGCGTTTTTGATTGGGATGACCTAAAATAATTTTGGGCAACATTTGGTACATTTTAGAAAAACTAAAATTTTGACCGTCCATGCAAAATATTGTTGTGTCCTGCAGGGGGCGCTATCACACCATTTTTGCTCGTGTCACAATTAGTCGGCTTTGGCACGAAAGTTTTACTAGTGATTCAAATTTGAGCCCAATCGGACTTTGTATGGCCGAACGGGAGGAAATTTAGACATTGGAAAATTGCAAAAAATCTGAACACATTTTGCGGCTTCGCCGCACGTAAACTGTGACAGTTATCAAAAAAATTCAGCTATCGTTTGATGCCACACTTCTCTAGATGATATACGGCCATTTTCATCCCTGTGGACAAAGCGCCTTCAGAGGAGTTCATTCAAATGCGACGTGAGTGAAAATGCTGAGTCAGCATGTTTTTTATTTCAATCCAAGATGGCCGCCTTCTGGTTTGAGTGAATGGGCTTCGACAGTTGAAAACAAACAAACCCTGGAGGGGCTCGGGCCTAAAAATGAACCAAACATATGTGAATGTGTTAATTATGCAAATGGACGGACAGACAGACAGATAGAAGGAATAGATAGATAGAAGAGATAGAAGAGATAGAGAGAGAGATGGAGAGAGATGGAGAGATGGAGAGATAGATAGATAGATAGATAGGAAGGAAGGAAGGAAGGAAATGTTGGTCTGCTGGAACGCGCAAAAGTGATTTTACACAGACTTTGGCCTCGATGGGACAGTGACACAGGAAACATCTGTGCAGAGCTTCCGTTCTCAGCATTCGAAAACTCTTTGAAGAAAACTGATAAGCTCATAACACAGCGGGAGAATCCCAGTGAAGTGTTGGAATTTTTATATTTTGGCTGTTTTGGTTCATGGTTCATATATTTATATCTCTAAATAACTACAAGTCAGAGACAAAAACTCAAAAATGTGTCCCAAATCTTAAATTACTAAAAGGCAATACTGGTTCTGATACAACAGTGAACAGAATGCAAATTTTCAACAAAAAATAATCAGTTTGGTTCATTTTAATAAGTGGTCTTTTGTATAGTAGTTCTGATACAGGTGACTAGATAAAATCATTCAAAATCAAAAAACGTTCTCTTTAGCTCTATATGTGCTCCATTATCAGTACTTACTATATAATACTACTGGAGACTTTTGGAAGACTAGAAAAAGAATCTGTTTGAAGTAGTTCATTTTGTTTTAGTATCAGTTAGTACCTGGGTACAGGATATGGGTCACTGTCATGACGCTGTCCTATTGCAATTTCCTGTTAAAAAGGTTCAAATTTCATAATAATTCAGCACATTTCTGTCGTACCTCTGACCTCCAGGGAACCAAATCATTTCATTAGAAATTATGAGTTCTTCTGCAGAACATTCTGAAAGAACATTCTGAAAGAACATTCTGAAAGCTTATTGCGGGCAGGAGCAGGACTGAAGACTGCGGGAGGGGGCGGGAGCGGGACTGAAAATTCTGTCCCGTGCAGACTTCTACCGTGCTGCTGCACATAAGCTCGGCATCAGTTTCAGTGGAGATGATTAAAGTGACTTGTGGTTTCACTGCACAGGAGAAATGAAGGTAAATTACCGGTTCTTTTCTGTTTTTGACCTCGTTTTAATCCGCACAGTTGCTGCCGTGTTAAAAGGCACTGTTCAGAAAGAATCTGTTCAGGTACATAAATGTACATTTACAGTACAAAATCGTTCTGTATGTGCAGTAAATATCTCATTTTTCAACATAGATATCAGCGGCTTATAGCCCGGTTGCCGCTTGTACAACTTTTTTCTTAATTTTTTAAAAATAGAGTGGATGCGGCTTATTTACCGGTGCCTCTATAGTCCAGAATATACGGTAAATTAAATCGACTGTTATAATATTGTTTCCTCATAACAAACAGACCTGGAGTTGTGTTTTGTTTCATTCACATGCTTGAATCACCCTTTATTATTAGTCTGTCTACATCTCCAAAGCTCCAAATACTCTGTTCCACCTAGTGATGTCATGGTGTGGTTGTTTTCGTGCATCCTGTTACCTTAGTTCAGTAGAGATCGGCAATTCCAGGGCTGAAGTCATCCAAATGATTCAAGTGAAGGTGTGTGGAGTTTAAAAACACAGTGGAGCACTTCCTGTATCACCACATGACATCACAAGGTGGAACAGAGTGTTTTCAATTTGAGAGAGGAACTCAGGGTTTGTGTGTTAAACATGTGTGAATGAAAAAAAACACAACTCCAGTTCTGTTTGTGATGAGGAAACTACATTAGAACAGAGATCAGAAAACCTCTGCTGATTTCCAAACATTCCCGTTACAATCTTGATCACGATGATTCTTACCAGCTCAGAACGTGCACGGCAACAAGAGGTCAGGTCACTGTGACATAAACTTTAGCATGCGTTTAAAAACACCTAAAATAGCCATGACCGAGGCAAAGAAAACAATCTTGGAGCTTTGGCCTGGTTTGGTGGATTATTTTTAAAGCAAACTAGGCCAGTTCTCGCCCATATCTGGACCACCGGGGCTAAGAGAGCGCAGGAATGTCCCTCACAACAGCCACGGCCAATTCAAGCGTGATAACAAGGAGAGCTCGGGGCAGCCTGCGAAACACAAACTCCAACAGTCACTTTGTCGGTCTGCGAAACACAAACTCCAACAGTCACTCTGTCGGTCTGCACGGCCTCTACAGACCTGTGAACACACTCAAACTGTTTATGAAAGACGTGCTCTGCTCGTCTCCATGGAAATGTTATTGCTTTGTCTAGAATGTTCCATTAAACCCGTCTGTCACAAGGGAGACGAGCAGGTTACAGCACTACACTACAGTACAGGTCAGAGCTGTGGAGAGTCGCCCCTATTCACAGAAGGAATTATTGTGTCTTTGAGCAATAGAAACACTTGTAATGAATATGCTGCATGGAAATATTTAATGTCATACCATGGAACATTCCAGGCAAAGCAATAACGTCTCTATGGAAACGAGTAGGCAGTGGAACTTCCACCAGAAAAGTTGCAAAAAGGAGGTAGAATTATGATTACAATTAAAGGGGCACTATGTAACTTTCCTGAAGGAGACACGAAAGCTGTTTAAGAAAAATATGTTTTGTTTTTCTTAACTCATCATGGAAAATTTTGAATATTGCAAAGATTAAGTAGAATTATTACGGATGCACCGAATTTTCGGCAACCGAATATATTCAGTCAAATATCGCAAAAAAAGCCACATTCAGCTTTTGGTAGAAGTCGGGGCCCTGGACCGAACGGCGTGTGATCCAATGGCAATTTTGGTTCGTTCTGGGTCAAGAATTTTCTTAAATAATTTAATAATAATAATAATAATGCATCAGTTTTATACAGCGCTTTTCAAGACACTCAAAGACGCTTTACAGTATTATTCATTCACTCCAGACCTGGTGGTCGTAAACTACTATTGTAGCCACAGCCGCCCTGGGACAGACTGACTGAAGCGAGGCTCCAATCTCCACCATCGGCCCCTCCGACCACCACCACCATTCACGCACACACCACTTTCATTCTAGGCAATGTGGGTGCTGTGCCTTGCCTAAGGACACTACTGTCGTAGTGTCCTTAGGCAAGGCACATTTAAAATGTTTCTTTCCTACGAAGAGGACTCAAATATACATTGAGTAATGACGTATTTAATGCAGCTTTTCGCACATTTGTTTACATTTTACAGAAACTTAAAACCACAAGGCTCATTTGCACTATAAGCTGTGGTTCTGTCACACTGGAGATGGTTAATGAGATTATACCGTACATATGAATGGACAGATATTCTCTGTAGCATTTCATTGATTTCATAACTGTATCACACTACAGTCTGTTCTACAGAGCACACAGGTCAAACAAATGATGTGCAGAGTTCTCCTCATTTTAGAGCCAAAGGGTTTTGTGGCTCCAGGTGTTTTCTTTTCTGTGGGAGTCGCTCCAAACGGCTTTTTGAGGATTTAAGGCACCGACCCCTGGCCTCGCCTAATATGAATGAAACACTTACTGGTACTTACTGGAACGGCGACTGGAATATTTAAAGAATATTAGACACACATTTACTTTCTTTTAAAAACGTGTCTAAAATTTTATTCTAGGCTATTTATGCAATACTAAAAAAATATGAAAATCTTAACAACTGTGTTTGATATTCAGTGTCGGTGTTCAGCAAAGTGTTTAATTTGTTCAATTTCAGTTTCCGGCCACAAATTTGAATTTCGGTGCATCCCTATGATAGAAACAATTAACGGAGCACTATATAACTTTCCTGAGGGCGGGTACGCTACCTGCTTGTTTCCATAGAGATAATATTGCTTTGTCTTGAATGCATCACAATATAGCATTAAACTTATTTATTTGGCTCTTTTTCAGTTAGTTATTTTTATTGGTCAAAAATAATCTGCAACTATTTATTATTATGTGAACAGGATCTTCTCTCCATAGGTCTGACCTGTAACTTGGCCTGCCGGTATCACCTATTTGATATGTTTAAAGTCATTCTGCAGAACATTCCATACATAACATCTCTGTGGAGATGTGGAGCTGCTCTGCCCTCCCCTAAAAAGTTACACAATGCACCATTAAAGTATCGGAAGAACTGCCCATCTCTAATGAACTGAAGGTAAAAGGAGCTGTTAACTTGAAAACCACCACTTCATGACATCACACGGTGGAACAGAGTTTTGGAGATTCAATTCAATTCAATTCAGTTTTATTTCTATAGCCCAGAATCACAACAAGAGTTTCTCCAATGGGCTTCACAGTGAAAAACATGGAAACATAATCTGACACAGACATCAGCAAACACATTGTCCCATCCTCAGTCTCTCAATGACCACATGATCCGTGGTGCCAGAGCAGAAAACCCACCAGCGGGTGCAGTATGGGAAAATTCTCTCCAGACAGTGATGCCAACCAGCTGTCGCCATGTGTGATGTAAAGAGACTAATAATTCAAATAATATGGGACATTTAAATGTATTTAAAAACTAACTACTATGGATGTAACAATAACCGAAAACTGGTGATATCGTATCGTCAAATGTCTCACAATAATATCGTGGACCATCACAATATATCAAATCTCAAGTCTCTTTGCTTGAATGAACAGTTCTGATGCAGAAATGGCTAAAAAAACAGAAGAAACTACATAGACCATGATCCTTTGCTCCGTTTCAGTGCAGACGACATGAAGAAATAAGTGTTCTAAGCACTTTTACATCTTCATTCTTTGGGTTAAGTCTGTGAAGCATTTTTAGAGGAAAAAGGAGCAGATTCAGTTTTGTGCCTCTACAAAATATTGTAATAAATCTGGTACAGAGAGATGTTTATGGTGAAAATATGGTACAGAGAGATTTGGATTTCGTTCCATCCCTAATGACAATAAATGTTGTACCAAATGACTGGTCAAAGCATTTTATTGTGAGCCTCCCCAACATATCATGAGCTTTCCCACGATATCACAATAAATATCGTACCGTGACGATATATCGTATCATGAGACTTGGATACGGTTACACCCCAACAACTACATATTCATCGCTTTCCATTTCCGGTTATAGGCGACATTTTGAGGACTTTTAACCGGTCAAAAGATTTTATATTTAGTTTTAAATTGTTAACTGCCATGGTAACTGACCTATTTTCTCTTTATGCTGAAAAGCCCATGGATAACTCTGTACGCTACTTTCATGGCTATTAACACGGCATAAAAATGTCCAACATCAGAATACCAAAACCAAATACAACAAACATTTACACTTTGCCTACTGGATTTGGAGCTCTTCTTCTCTGGTTTATCTTTCCGAGTCATAATTCAGCAAGTGTGAATAACTGGCACTTGAACATGTATAGTTAGTTCGGTTTTACACATGGGCTCCTCTTCTCCTCTTTCGCTCCACCCTAAACTTAGACCTGGAGCAGTCATCTCCCACTTCCAAGTTCCACCACGGTATCTTAGATTACTGTGGGATTGGGACCCGTCCAAGGGTTAGTAAGTGCACGCTGAGCTAAGGCAAAAAACACCTGCAGGGAGAAAGATATCAGAGTGGTTTTAGGTGACAGGGCGACGCAAATTTACACTGCTCACAGGTGGTGTTTCGGTACAGACAGGACGACATAATGGCTCAATTTGGGATGTTCAGAGTGATTTAGAGGTGCACTGTGGAACTTTTTGGTCTGGGGTCCATCACCTGCTTGTTTCTAATCCATGGATATGTTATAGTTTTGCTTAGAATGTTCTGCAATATAGCATTAAACAGCTCTACTTTATATTTCTTAGATTACAGGTGGTTTTACAGCTCAGAAATACCTACAAAAACAGACGTTCTGACTGTGGGCGGGGTCGCCTCTCCACAGATCTGATCTGTAATTTGGTCTGGTTTGGTCTCCATGAAGATAGAAAGGTTTAATGCCGTACTGCGGAACATTCCAGACTTAGTAGTAGCATCTCCATGGAGAAAAGCATCTGAAATAATATGAGTAGTGAGTTATAGTGTGTTCAATAGTACAGAGTGATTTTAAAAAGGGTTTGTAGTAGTTGTAGTACCATAGTAGTAGTGGCAGTAGCAGTAACATAAGCAGTCAGCAGTACTAGTAGTAAGGAAGTTTAACATGGCTGAAATGTTTCAAGGCTATTTATATTCCACACTACACATTTAAGGATCCAGAGATATGGGGCACCTAAAGGTCCTAAATTACACAGAATGGATTCTTGTGAGCTCCAAGTCACAAACAGACCTGGAGTTGTGTTTTGTTTCATTCATAAGTTTGAGTAATACTTCATTATTAGTCTCTGTCCCCATCTCCAAAGCTCAAAATGCTCTGTTCCACCTTGTGATGTCATGATGAAGCAGTAGTTTAAGTAGATATGGGCAATTCCAGGTCTGAAATTATCCTAATGATACTAGGGTCAATGACATGATGTCTACATTTTCTGTCCAGTTGCAATTTCCTCAGTTATTCTGCATGGTTTTTGTACTTGAAGTGTTAAAATGTCATGTGGTGCGACCGTGCATCATGTGGTGCGACTAATAGCAGCAGGAATTCTATGGCTGGAGTTTAATAACAGACACAGTGACTTGGGTGAATGGGATTCTTTGGCATTTTTCTTCATTTGATGCATTTTACAGGGCAGTAGTTTCTTCATTAAACACAAGCAGGTGACTGTCACATTGGACAGCAAAAGAAAACATCAATATGCATTAAAAATCTAAAGAAACGCCTCTAAAGAAACAGCTTTTTTCTATAAACTTCATATTACTCAGAATTTAGATTAATATCCCAACCAGGTCTTAGAAAAGAAAACTATTTGAAGGTTATTCTCAGTCGCACCACATGACATTTTTTTACCTGTTGCCACCCGCCTAACTTTGTATGTGCACAACAGTAACACATACCCAAATGCCATAGCTTATTAAAAGAAAATCTTAGACCCCACATGTTTCTGTGAGACATCATTTGAAAGCTTAGACCTTCTAATTTCTGTAGATATGCATATGAAGACTGTGAGTGCAGCTCACTTACAGTACAGACATTCAAAATGTCTAAAAATGTTTTGCCTCGAAAAAAAAAAACAAAATAATAAAGGCTCTAACTTGGGCATACTTCATCCTGGGCATTTGTGGCTCACTACACTCACTGCTGACGTTGTTGGCAACAACTGTGTAAAATTTGAGACCTCTGGGCCTAAGGGTTTGGATGCTGTGACCCTTTTTGTAAAAATATGTCAATTCGGCACAAGTGTCCAAATGAACTCGGCTTAGATAAATCTGCAGGGTTTGTGTGTTAAACGTGTGAATGAAACAAAACACAACTCCAGGTCTGTTTGTGATGAGGAAACTACATTAGAACATACGGTAAAATACCAAATAAGAGCCGGGTCCCCTTTAATTGCCGGGTGCAGGTGTAGTTGGTTCCAAATAAACAGTGAGTCTAATGTTCGTCGAGCTGCAACAACAGGACACGGGACTGATGCTCGCGTCGTCTCTACACAAACCAAACTTAAAACTATATGGCTCATTTGCATAAACTATAAGCGCTGAAAAAAAAACAGCTCGCTCCTTGTGCCCTGATGCGGTGGATGAACGTGCTCACTCTGCTGCTCCACACTCACTGCATCTGTCATTTGTTTGGCTAAAGAAATGTCTGCGTGTTGTGGGAGGGTTTTAATCACTTTCTGTGATTCAGGAGTCGCTTTCAAATGTGGGAAACTCTCCGCTCCGTAGATATTTAGTTGTAACATTTCAAATGCACTCGCCTACGTCTTTGTAGAAAGTCGCCTAAATTATAGTCACACTGGTTACAAGAATTTGGGTTCCAGATTTTCCCAGTTTGGCTGAGCAAGATTTTTGTGAGGAAGGAATTAATCTCCTGCCCCAAATTGCTGTTTAGTCTCAAATAAATGCCCTGGCTGTTATTTGGTATTTTACAGTATATATGAGAAAATAACGTAATACAGGCCCTTTAAAGTGAAGTATTGTTTTGAGGAGCCACGTCAAGGTCTATTTATTACAACATAATACAATAGCTCCAATAATAAGAAGTCAAGTTAAAGTAAAGTAAAGTTCAAATCATCTCCAAACAGACCCTGAAGCACAGTCAGTAAAATATAATGCAGTTACTAATGCATCCATATTATGTTACGGTACTTGGAGCTCACATTGTTCTACCTATAGGAACACGCACAATGTCCCTTTCATTAGATTTTCTGAAACCAGGCCTGAAGCAGCATTAAAATATAAAGCACAATTGTATTAAACATAATAGCTGTTTTGTTGAGTTGGATTCCTTCAGAAGAATAAAAAAATCTATGTTAAAGGGTCCATATGATGCTATTTTCTGATCTATGGTCTAATGTTTCCTCATCACAAACAGACCTGGAGTTGTGTTTTGTTTCATTCACACATATTTAACGCACAAACCTGCACATTTAGACTCTTCTCTCAAATGTAAAACACTCTGTTCCACCTTGTGATGTCATGTGGTGATCCAGGAAGTGCTACACTGTGTATTTAAATTCCACACATCTTCACTAGGATCATTTGGCTGGTTTCAGCCCTGGAATTGCCGATCTCTACTGAACTAAAGGTTGAAAATGACCGCTTCATGACATCACAAGGTGGAACAGAGCATTTTGAGCATTGGAGATGGAGACAGACTAATAAAAAAGGATTACTCAAACGTGTGAATGAAAGAAAACAACTCCAGGTTTGTTTTTGAGGAGGTAACAACATTATAATGTGGTGTAAAGTTCAGAAGAGTCAGTTTTGTGTAAAGGGGCCTCACACAATGTTTCATTTTTGACATGTCTTTTGGAAGCTTTCTATACTTTCAACTTTATAATCTCAATTAATTTACCATTTACTTAAAGGCAAAAAACACACACACAAAACTTTTTTTTAAAATATATATATACACATCTATATAAATTCGGCATTACGGGATTAATTTATTTTTTTCTATACAATAATGATAACTTTTGCTGGTTTATGTCTTAGATCCGACAGTTTTTTCAGCTAAGTCCATTTAACTTCAATGCAGTGGTCCCCTTTATGTTGTTTTAGACCAGGCATCTCCAACCTGTAGCTCAGGAACTACCAGTCGCTCTCCACTCCCTTCCACTCACCAAAGGACTTCTGAATTATAGGTATTGTGCTTAATAACTAAAATCTGATTAATTCCCATTGTAAAAGTGTCATTTCTATGTCTAACTCGTGCACTAATAAATGGAGAATGGTTTATGTTCAATAGGCATCTAACTGTGCCCTGTCTAATGTAGCTCACGAAAGGAAAAAGGAGCTTTAGACAGTACAGTTCAGTACAGTCCCGGTAATGCCCGGTTGAGCCACGGCAGCAGTGGAGCCAGTTGTCCTCAGGAATGCCCCAACAATCCAAACAGCCTCTAAACGCCTCCTGTATCTGTGTTTGTTATCGCACGGCACGGGTCTGAGCACGGGTGGGGTCTCTGTGCAAAAATAAAGCATTCACTGGTGTGGTTTCCTATCTCTCTCTTCCCCTCTCTCTTTTTCTCTCTTTCTCTCCCTCCTCTATGGAAAGAATCTGGGTCGCCGGATTTTCAGCAAGCGAGCAGCAAGCCTTGGAAAAAAGACCTGACACTGGCAGGCACGGCGACAGAAATTTGGGAGCCGGGGCAAGAAGCCTTACATGGGCCCCCTCCAATATAAATTAATAGGGCAAGGGGCAAATACTGGGCCCCTAAAACCCTGGGGCCCGGGAAACACATCTCTTTCCTGGCCCATCTACTACCGGATACTGGTATCGGATATCAGAACTGATATTGAAAAATTTGTTGTATTGGATATCGCTTCCCAAATATCAGTTCAGCTGATATCCGATTCCCTGGTCCTATTCAGCCTGGAAAGTCTCAATGTTTGAATTTTATTTAAACAAAAAATAAAAAGGACTTGAAAGTCCGTAACGCAGTTCAAGACTAGACTGAAAACTCATTTCTTTTCCCTGGCATTTAATACTAGTTAGTCAGTTTATCTTGTTTTATTAGTTTATTCTTTTTTTTCTCTGTTGTCCTCATATGGTGTTGTATATGCATATGTTTGTTATCCTTTATGTGAAGCACTTTGGTCAACTGAAGTTGTTTTAAATGTGCTATAGAAATAAACTTGACTTGACTTGAAAGTTCAATAACAGCTACATACTTTTGGATCAGTTTTGTCTTTGCTTCCTTATGACCACTTGTATATAGTTGAGATATTTTATTGCTAATTTCCAATGTTTTCTTTTGGCTTGAGCATATATGCTTACATAATGATGCCCTTTTTGACACCAGTCTCTCGCTGTCTTATTTACTACTTATTTAGAATGTATTATTACCATTTTTTGCTCTTTGTTGTTGGAATAAATTGTGTTGTGTGAGCTGCTGTGTCCAAATAATGTTTCCTGTGGATCAATAAAGTTTGTCTAAGTCTAAGTCTGTTTCATTTTTGTTTAAAGGTGCACTGCGCAACTTTTCTGGTCGAGGGTTTGTTTCATAGAGAAATAAATAAATAGAAATAATAATTTCATGGCCTTGTGATGTGGCCTGACTGTCTCCATGGACATTGATAAATTAAATGACGCACTGTAAAACAGTTCAGGAAAAAAACAATAACGTCACCGTGGAATCAAACAGGTGGTGGACCACAAAGGAAATAAAAGCTGTTTTCAGCTGTTTTCTCTTCACTGGAATCGTTGTGCAATATTGGGTATCGGCAGTTACTTAAATCAATAGTATCGGAAACGGTATCAGGTCTGACACTATTTTAATGAAACACAACTCCAGGTACGAGGAAACATTATAAAATAGGTCAGAAAATAGTCATACGGGCACAGAAAAATCACTGTGACATATATTTTCCAAATCATGCAGCTCTGCCTATGACTCAGAATGTGCCAGTTAAGCCCAAAGTCGCTATAAAGAAGAAGGCTTGGCAACCGCTTTTCACACGCTCGTCTTTTTAGCCGGGGCAGATCTGCAGCAGGGTGGGGCTATTTTTGCTCCCCTTTTGCTGTATCCGGTCTCGCCTCGTCTAGGGAAAGATGCCAGATACCCCCACCCAGAACTCTCCTGCCCCTGCCCCCACGGCCTGGCCAGATAAAACCAGATGAGATCAGCATGTTGAGCTGTCTGTCTACAATAAACTTAATAAATATCAATAAATATATGTGTTGGGCACATTTCACAGCTGCAGGAATCCAATGCAAGCTTCAACAAAAAACAGTTGTGAGAAAAATGTATACTAAGATACTAAGAATGCACTGATACAATACTGGTATCAGATACTGGCACTGATATTGAACATTTTGATAGCTCGGATATTGGCTCCAAGATATTGTTTCCGTCCATATTCCATTTTTGTCTATAAATTGGTGTAATAAAATGATTTACTAACCGATACTAGCCCAAAGCACTTAATACTGAACTTGTATTTTTGTTTTTTTTGCTGTTCTGTAATTGGGTAATGGGTTTGCAGAGATGGACCATTAGCCTTTAGCAAATTAGCAATTAACAATACAAAACATCCATCTACTTTCTTCCTCTTTATCCGGGGCTGGGTGATATCTTTTGAATGAAGAGCTCAAAATGGCCTATAAGAAGAAAGCTGAAACCCAAAAATAATTGCATTTTTAAAGGTTCTATATTACGTGAGATGAACTCTTATGAGTGTTTAGCCATGTCAGAATGGTGTTACCTCCTCCAGTTGTGTTTCGTTTCATTCACACATGTTTGAATAACACTGCATCATTACTCTGTCTACAAATCCCAAGCTTAAAATGCTCTGTTCCACCTTGTGATGTCATGACATGGTAGTTTTCAAGTTAACAGATACTTTTACCTGTATTACCACATGGCATTATAAGGTGGAACAAAGTGTTTCCAGTTTGAGAGAAGAGCTAAGCCTAAATGTGCAGAGTTTGTGTGTTAAACGTGTGACTCCAGGTTTGTTTGTGGTGAGGAAACTACATTAGAACACAAAACAGTGTAATATATGCCCTTTAAATGACATTACAGTGCCTATTCATTTAGCATCACTGTGTTATAAATAATCTAGATTGAGACTGAAGTCTTTTCCTTAGTGTCAAGTTTGAAATTTTAGTATGGTGAAAACACCAGTCTTAACCAAGCCAGTTCAGATATTCATCTCAAATATCATGCACAGCATGTAATTAGGTGCAAAGAAAATAAACAGCATATTGGAGGACTACAGAGCTACAAGGCGTCTAGACCGATGGCATTGCAAAGATATGGTGCGATTATAACCCAGGCATTTCCCCCTTGTAAGGCCACCCGGCATCTCCTGACTTCCAGCCATATCTATTTCTGTATGACGCACTGAGATGCACTGCTGGGTCTCAGGATTCACGATGAGAGGAGATCACAAACATGGTAAAGGGAAGGCCTATCTACATTTAGCGGTGACGTCATCCTGGTTAGTCTCGGCACTTCACAGCTGATCTAATCTCTCCACACATACACACAATCCAATCCTATCTGTGAACTCACATCAGAGTCGTGCAGCTGATACACAGACACACAGTTTGTGCTTTTAGTTCCTACTTTTAAATAACACAAGTGTTTTAGCCCCAGGCTAACAATGCCACGTGTATCTCAGCTGTGTGTGAGCTCCTGTAATTTAAAAAATTTAAAGGGAATTGTCCTGTAAATAGGGGCGCAGTAATCCATCTTTTTCAATTCGGATACCGATTTCGATACTTCAGCTGTATCTGTTGACAGCAGAGACTTTATTTTCCTAAAAAAAAAAAAAAAAAAAAATAGTATGTGTTATGGAGCTGTTCTTTATCTTTCAAGTAACTACAGAACAACTCTGGATTAAAAGATCAAACATTTCCTTGCTGGACCAGCAACACCCAGTAAATTGTCTTATTACATTCTTGGCAGATCCGATATTTTGGAGCAGATACCCGATCCAGCAAATGTCCATGGATCTGCACCAGTATTTGATACCAGTATGAGTACTGGTACATCCCACTAAAACCTCTGTTATAAATAAGGCATATTTTTAATCAAATGTAGTAAAACTAGATTACAGTGAGTAACAGAGAGAGAGGACAAACTGCATCTCTTTTGTCAGAATGTGTGCAGGGTCCAGATATTACTTATCAACAGTTCAAATGGTTGTCATTAGTTTTCAATGAGTCAGGATTCATTTGAACCAGCTAAAGAAATAACCTAAAGGTTTTGTTACTTCTCAGATGTAGTAATTTTACTCTTCCCTGAATAATAAAGAAATATATGTATTAATTATAGGATTTTATTAGGGAAACATGCTCCACTTGACCTGTCCTGAACTCTTAAACGATAAAAATTGAGTGCTTTGCTTCAGTCACAGTGAGTCAGTGACACCGAAATAGACAGGGTGAAACTCATGGACTTTTCACCCCGATGCATGACCCTAGCTTTCGCTCGCTGCCATCTTATCCAAGCACAAACGCTGACCAAACTGCTCTAATTAAACTCAGAATATTATACAAGAGATCGCTTAGACACATTTTAGCATAACCCTGTAAATGCACTGTCAGATTTCATGGGTTATGGAGTTATAAAGGCTTTCCACAGCGTGAGTGGGTGGTAGGTGAAAGTGCAAAGAGGTGGGGACAGTGTGTCTGGGGAAATAAGGTTTTAAAGGCTTCAGATCCTGCTATGACCTTAGACCTGTCATAATAATTACAATATTGACTCACCGTAGATGAGAACTAGAACAGTATATTTTGGGCTCAGTCTTTGACGTTATATAAGTTTGAAATGGAGGCTTTGGCACATCGCCACGGCAACTCAGTAAAATATACCATATGGTTGTCATTGACTTTTTTGATCGGGATGACATGAAGAGTAATTGTGGCAAATTTGAGAATATTCAGTGAAAGTAAAATATTTTTCATGAATGGGAATTTATCAGATCTTTCCCATTAGGATAACATTGGAGATTTTGTGCATCACCATGGCAACACGGTTAAAAATACCATATGGTTTACATTGGCTTTTTTGATTGAGATGACCTAAAGTAATTTTGTGCCAAATATGGTACATTTTAGAAAAACTAAAATTTGGCCCGCCATGCAAAATTTTGTTGTGTCCTGCAGGGGGCGCTATCACACCATTTTTGCTCGTGTCACAATTAGTCGGCTTTGGCACGAAAGTTTTACAACTGATTCAAATTTGAGCCCAATCAGACTTTGTATGGTCGAACGGGAGGAAATTTTGTCATTGGAAAATTGCAAAAAATCTGAACAAATTTTGCAGCTTTGCCGCACGTAAACCGTGACAGTTATCAAAAAAATTCAGGTATCGTTTGATGCCCGACTTCTCTAGTTGATGTACGCCGATTTTCACCCCTGTGGGTGAAGCACTTTCGGAGGAGTTCGTTCAAATGTGAAGTGAGCGAAAATGCTGACTCAGCATGTTTTTTATTTCGATCCAAGATGGCCGCCTTCTGGTTTGTCAGGGGGCGTGGCCATAATAATATATATTTTTTTCTGTCTTGACATGAGGAATGTCTGTACCAAATTTCGTGACTGTACGACAAACTTTACGTCAGGACATCTCCCATAGGCGCAATGTATTTCGACTTTTGCAGGTGGCGCTGTCGCGCCACTTTTTTTATGTCCTTACATGCAACATATATTTTAACAAATTTTTCGCCAATTCTGAATTTTGAGCAAAATTTGGTGAGTTTTTGAGCGTGTTCAGGGGGTCAAATTAGAGCTCAAAGAGCAGAAGAAAAAAAGAATAAATAAATAAATAAAAATAAATAAATAAATAAAATAATAATAATTTTTGCAAAAACAATATATCCTTTAACAAAGGAAACGCATACTATACATTTTTTGAAAGCTTCCGAGATTCCCCACGTCACCGTGGGGTCATTGGTGAATGACGAGCGCGTAATTCACCATCTCGTCGGGGTGAACTCCCATTGACTCCAATTGATTTCCATTCATTTTAGCAGCTGTAAATATGGCCCATGCCTTCGGCCTGGGGGCTTGGATACAGCTTCATGTCAGGAGTGTGTTTTGGGGACAGGAGGCGCTTTGCGCTACTTTTGTCAACTGTTGACGATGACTTGTTAGCAAGAACAAATATGCATGTCCCATGCCTTCGGTTGCTAGGATACTGCTGTTCACGGAGAGAGCGATCGAGGGACGAAGTTCAGCGCGAAGCCAGTTGACAACGATGGTGCCTGGGCGAATCGTTGCGAGAGCAATAGGCCCTACGCCCTGTAGGGGCTCGGGCCTAACTACAGACTATACAGATCTTATTCAAGGAAAAACAGACTATTACCTGCAAATATTCAAAGGCTTTTCACAGAGAGGGAAGGGGCTTTTCATCTGATTATAAAGTTAGAAGGGTGAAAACAGGAGGAGAGGCTTCTGTATTTCTGTTTGTGGAGTAAGATTGTGGAATAAGTTCAATGTGGAGCTCAAGGAACATCCAAATTTAAACCAGTCTAAAAAAATGTTTCAAGATATTACTTTGTCTATAATATATAATGTATATTTTAAATGCGAACGATGACTTCTGTAAAGTTGCTTGGTTAAGTCCTGATGAAAGACTAACAGGAAGTGAAAATGGGAGTATTTCTCATTTTGGAGAAGGGGTGGGACTGAATGTTTTTTACTTCTTCCCACTCCCTTTCAGGCATGTAAGCAAATTTGATTGTCCTTGTTTAAATTTTGTGTTTGTTGTATTTGGAGTTTGCATGTCTGTTCATATGGTTTTGTGTATGTGCTCGAAATGAATGTGCTCGAAATGAACCATACCTGCCCAAGTTTGTCAAAAATCTCTCCTCTATTGCAAAGAATTTTTTTATTGTAAATTATTAGCTAATTCTGATATGTATTTGTTACAACCCGTGCATTTTAATGATACTGCCTATTTAAAATGTGCACTCCTGGGACATATCAGACTTTGTAACTTGAACTGGGGACAAATCAGCATCATGACATTCCACTATTGTAACTTTATTATCAAGACTCAGGGTTGGTACATAAGACGAACTCCAAAACTCTGTGAAAGTACAGCAGATTACGCACCGTAGTGGTATGCAGTCATGGAATCACAAGCCCACATCAGGGTCATACTCTAATACCCAGTGACAAACCGAACAAAGGAGGCCGTATTAGACAGGAAACCGTGAATCATCCTGGAGCTTTCAAGGTGGAATTATCAGAGCATTTAGACTAGAACACAAAGCAGGTTTAAAAGTACATTGTGTAACTTTTCTGGTGGAGGGTTGGTCAAGTGCTCGTCTCCATGGAGATGTTATTGTGTTGTCTGGAATGTTTCACAGTGTGGTATTAAACCCTTCTATGTTCATGGAGACCAGAACAGACCACTTTAACTTTAGCTTTTAACTCTATGTTTTAATCGTACTTAATTTGTTTATGTGGTTTTAAGGCGACCTTGAGTGTCCAGAAAGGCACCTAATAAATTAAATATATTATTATTATTATTATTATTATTACAAGTCAGATCTGTGGAGAGGCGACCCCGCTCACAGTCAGAATGCCTGTTTTTCGAGTTATAAAACCACCTGCAATTGAATAAATATAAAGTAGAGCTGTTTAATGTCACACTGTGGAACATTCCAGGCAGAGTGATGACATCTCCATAGAAACAAGCAGGTAACAGACACCCAACCAAAAAGTTACACAGTGCAGCTTTAATTAGCCTGTATATTTGAGTGAGCTGGAGGAGTCATTCCCAACCTGGGGGTCCTCAGCAGGTCCTAGAATAGCGGCTCAAACTAGACTATATTAATAATAGCAAATGGATGATATGTTAACTGCTTCTGCAGCAGATTTTATAACCATTATTGTTCTATAACTTCAAAAAATAATTCTAAGTATAAAAAGACCTTGTAAGACCATAGCTTCTTGGGTAGGAAAATTATGTTTGGGTCACTGATGTATAAAATAGGCCTGGGAGAATAAAGTCGGGAACCACTGGCCACTGGACAGAACGTAATTCTGTTATTTTGAGCTGTAAAATTGTATGCGCAGGTAAACTCCTACAGAGAGGTTATTGCACTGCATTTACAATTTTCCACAAGATTGCACTGAACTCATGTATCTCCATGGAAACATCCAAACGACACCTACAGGTCACAAATAAATACTAGGTTTAATGTCATATTGTGGTACCTTCTGTGCAAAGAAATAACATCTCCATGGAGACAATAATCAGGTGGCAGAGCTCCACCAGAAAAGTTACACTGTACACTCGGGTTATTACAGCTGAGGCCCATCCACACGAGTATGTATTCGAGTTGTTTTTGTTGTGGATGCAGTGTCCGTCCACACCAACCTGATGGACACAGAACAATCTGGTGCTGCCAGCTCCAAGGAGTTCATCTGAGCACGGATCTGATCCGGCACTGTGCGGGGCTCTAGCTGCCGTCCTTATTGGACCACGTCACTGTCACCTGCGCCTTCCTGATTCACTGATTTGTGATATCGGTCATGTGACGCTCTTGCGGAAATCCAGTGTTATGTTTAGTAACAACTGAACCTTGTCATCGGTCCACGAAAAGACTTTCACGCTTTCAAGTCTTCCTCAGCTCATCAGACACGGTGCTCCACTTCCTTGTTTTTACCGCCCATGTGACATCATGACACCAGCCTAGTCATGTGACTATCTTTTCAGGAGGTTTTGCGTTACCGGATAGGGAAACGATGTGTCTGGATGCAAATTGTTTCCGATACAGTGATAAGGTGATACGGTGATACGGTGATTAATTTCAGTGTAAACAGAACCTTACTGTTGTTACTACTACAGCCCAGTGAAGTACCAAAGCTAAAACACTGTTCATTATGCACAAGATAATAAAGGATGGAGAATCAGTGCCATCAGTATTTATATCGCTCATATAGTCCATTGATACTTTGCAGTGACATCACGCTGGGGGTGCATTTCTATGGCAGAATGTTCATCAGTTACCATGGTAACATCATGCAAACATTTGCAATAACTACCAAAAACTACAAAATGGATTTAAACAGCACATTTTCAGGAGCCTGTGGTCAATATGAGCATTCTTGGTTCTGTTTAGGAGTTTGAAACAAAAAGGTGACAGTGACGATCTGAAAAGCTGTTAGCTAATGCTACCTAGCTTATGACTATAATTTTATTTGTAAGACTTGTTTACTTGTTCCATTACCTGAATTTCCTCTTGGGGATCAATAAAGTAAAGTACAAATCTTCTCACCTGTTGTAGTTCCAGCTCTTTCTGGTCAGATTGTGTTAAAGCAAAGCTCAAATGAATGTCTAATATGGAGAACAGAGCTTCAGACAGAGCAGAGCTTAAAGTTAGCATCACACCTCCCGGAAATGTTGGAAAGCATTTATGGTATCATCATTCATTTGTCCAGAAGTGTCCGAGGTATAAGGCTGATTAAAAACACAGTGTCCAGATGACTCTCTCTGATACCTATTCTGTCATCACTAATATATGATAAAAATGGAAATTAACGGCTTATTTCATTTTTATACGACAGAGGGCCTGATCAGAACTACATCGATTTTACTGTGGGAAACACATGATCTAAAAACAACAGGACTTGGCGGGCGTCCAGCACCTGCCAGCACCTGCCAGCAGCAGACACACGGTGATACCAATGAATTCACTAAACAGCCTGCGCGGTGACACAATACTTTTTTTATAACCCTGTGATAGGCCAATCGCTCAGCAGCAGCAGCCTGATACATGAGAGAGCTTTTGTTTACTTTCTGTCTGACCTACTTGTCTGGACTCCCAAGCCCCAGGCACCGAGCAACCCAAATGTATTTCCCAAATCGTCTCCGGATCGGAGACAGGGACATATACAGGGGAAAAAAAAAGAGGAAGCTGGCGGAGTGTATGTTGAGTTCTCACGTGGATGTGACAACAGAGTGGAGCAGGTCCTTTGTGTTACATAAGCTGCAGTGGTGTGTGAAAGTTGTCTGGGTGTGGTGACAGGATGACGCTATGGCTAGACACAGGTGTATACATGCCTACGGTAGTAGTAGTAGTCTATTTTCTTCACTCATGTACTTAATATGCTTTTACAAAAGGAAGCACTGATAAAGGAGTCGTAATAGAAGTACTCGTATTAATAGTAGTAGTAGTAGTGGTAGTTCTAGTAGTAGTAGTAATAGTAGTAACAGTAGTAGTAGCAGCAGTAGGAATAGTAACAGTAGTTGTAGTAGTAAAAGTAATAGTAGTAGTAGTAGAAGTAGAAGAAGTAGTGGTAATAGTAGTAGTAGTAGTAGTAGTAGTAGTAGTAGAAGTAGAAGTAGTAGTAGAAGTAGTAGTAGAAGTAGTAGTAGTAGTAGTAGTAGTAGAGTGCTGAGTGGAAAGTGTAGTGAAGTAGTGGTTGATGTTGGTGCTGTTAAGTGGAGTGAAGTAGTGTAGTAGTGTGTTGCTGTAGTGAAGTGGTAGAGTTGTGGTAGTGGTAGTGGTAGTGTTGGTAGTAGTGGTGGTGAGTAGTGGTAGTGAAGTGAAAGTGGTAGTGGTAGTGATGTGTAGTTGCTGGTAGTGGTTGCTGTGGTGGTAGTGCAGTAGTGGTAGAGTGGTAGTAGTAGTAGTAGTAGTAGTAGTAGTAGTGGTGGTAGAAGTAGTAGTAGAAGTAGAAGAAGTAGTGGTAATAGTAGTAGTAGTAGTAGCAGTAGTAGTAGTAGTAGTAGTAGTAGTAGTAGTAGTAGTAGTAGTAGAAGTAGTAGAAGTAGTAGTAGAAGTAGTAGTAGAAGTAGTAGTAGAAGTAGTAGTAGTAGTAGAAGTAGTAGTAGTAGTAGTAGAAGTAGTAGTAGTAGTAGTAGTAGAAGTAGTAGTAGAAGTAGTAGTAGTAGTAGTAGTAGTAGTAGTAGTAGTGGTGGTAGAAGTAGTAAGAGCAGGTTTTCTTTACCTATGTAATGTACCACGCATGTCTGGCCCTTCTTTGGAAATGTTCTCCCTGTAAGAAAAAAAAACATGGTTAGTTTTTACAATCATTTCAAATAAGACAGACTTACATTGTTCTTATTGCAGTTCCACATTTAGAGGAAGTCTGGACATGACTGAACTGGATATGACTGAACTCAGACCATGACTGGGCTCAGACCAGGACAAGAAGGGCAGGGCTAATCTGAAATTTTTACATTTATGGTTAGCTGGATATTTGACACTAAGAATGGATTATTTTAGCTTTTCTTTGAGAACAGCCCATAGAGCAGGTCTCCAACCTTTTTCCTCTGGTGAGCTGCCTTTACCAAACGAAAATGCCAGAGAGGACTCATTTTAGCAGTTGCAAGAAATTGAGAAAGTAGAAGAGCTATGGCAAACCTTAGACAGGGTACAGTTAGACGCCTATCAAACATAAACCGTTCTCCGTTTATTAGCGCACACGTTAGGCATCAACATGACACATTTACAATGGTAATTAATCAGATTCTGAGATCCTTGGGAGGGGGTGGAGAGCTACTGGTGGCTCCTGAGCTACAGGTTGGAGATCCCTGTTATAGACTGTACAAAGAAGTGGACTAAGGGACTGTGACATCACCCATAATGTTCAGCTCAAGTCAAATGAAGCTCACGAGGCTTGCAGTTATTGAAGCAAAGTTCTATATTAGTAATAGGCAGGATGCTGTAGAGTGGGGTGAATACAACAAAACATTTAAAAACCAAAAGGACGAGGCTCACTGCAGCAGCTACAGAAAGAGGAGTGACAATTTTTCAATGTTAAGTTCATTTATATATACCATCCAACAGACCCCAGGATTAAGCCAGAACATAATCAGAACAGAGCTAAACCAGGCCAAAATCACGACCAAAACAGGACTACACCACTAGAAACCAGCCATAAACTTGGACTAAACACTGTCAGAACTAAAGCAGGACTAGTTGAATTTACATGCATAAACCAACAGCAGTTTCCACAGAATAAAATACAATCATTAAGCCTATTAAACACCAATCTCTTGTTATTTTTGATACTTATTTTTCATTTTTATACTGCTGCTCTTTGTTATTATATTATATTGTGATGTGTGAGCTACTGTGTCCAAGTCATTTCCCTTGTGGATAAATAAAGTTTGTCTAAGTAAGCCTATGGCCAGGATTAAACCAGGAACAGGCCCTGGGTTTAAACAGAATCAAAACAGGGACAAACCAAAACCACAACCAAAACAGGACTGCGCCACTAGGAGCCAGGCATTCACTTTGACTAAGGATTACCAGAACTAAAGCAAGAGGACTAGTTAAATCCCCTTTTAAACAGTTGCTACAGACTCCAATGTGCCCAAACTATAACCAGGACTAACAAGTTTAACCATTTATATTTTACCACTTGAATTACACTATTTTGTGGTCTAAGTGATAATGTTGTTTCTTGGTCAAAAAAATACTTTTTAAACTCTGTACTCCTTCGCTGGAATACTTTGGAATGATTTAAACCCTGTGATTGCTCTTCTCTATTGAACTCAAACTAAACGGCGCTGTAAACTTGAAAACTACCACTTCATGACATCATGAGGTGGCACTGAGCATTTTCAGCTTCAGAGATGTAGACAGACTAATCAAAAAGGATTAGTCAAACATGTGTGAATGAAACAAAACACATATCCAGGTCTGTTTTTGAGGAGGTCACAGGATTATAACACGGTTTACAGCTCACAAGACTCATTTTGGTGTAATATAGGACCTTTAACCAACACCAAACCTTCCCCCAGACTAAACTAACACTTATGTGGGCACCAGCATGACCTGAGTATTACCAAATGTCTATGCCAGGCCCTGTGCAGCGGCTGTCTATTCTAATCCTCCATATTAACAATAGCTGGGTTCAAAACTGCTGGTGCTCCTGGCTGAGTTTCCTTCCTTGGCCTATAGCGCAGACGGACTAAAAGCAGCTAGAGGTCCTCTCTGGGGTCCCTGCTCTCACATATTGAAACTTTAGCCCGCATCTTATTTTTACAAGCTAAAAGGGTATCAAATGTCCATAATTACACTGTACGCCAATGTCCAGAAAACGCCTTGATCCACACGAGCATCCACTGATTTGGCACGGAAATCTCTCCCACAAAACATCGGAAAGTCTCCAGTTGAGATAGTTTTATCATATTTTAGGAATGGTCTTTTAATATATCTATACGTTTACAGTAAGTAGACAGTTCTGGAAACATATAGCGATGCGTAAAGATCAATAAAAAACACTATGTTTTAATTACGCATAGCGAAACGCACCAAAGACGCCACCGGGTTCTGCAGACTGAACCGTGCGCTTTTCATTTATATATTTGACAAATATGCAATAGATTTGAAGCACTTTTTAGCGTATTTTGGAGCAAAGGAAGCCCCGGTGTTAGCAAGAGCCCACCATCAATGCACACACAGGCGAATAAACCAACTTACCGTCACCCGGAGATATAGTTTCGACTTCCACACCCATACTTGTGCAGTAATGCCTATTAGCACCGAACCATACACGCTAACAAGATGTCTAAAGAGCTAATGTTAACCTTTTAGCTGCTACAGATCGGGGTGTATCGGAGGATAGCATGCATTCAGCAACAAGCCCTCGACAGCCGTAGCGCACAATCCAACAGACGAGATAGTTCCAAGGAGGGTACGTCAAGCAAGCCTCACCGTACGCACGCTTCCATCCGCAAAACCTCTCCTATCCTAACCCGAATCCCCATTTATTCGACACTTTTAGCACAATTCAGATCTGTATTTAATTATTTTCACAACATATTTTTTGTATATAAATGCGTTTTGAATAACAGTAAAAGCATTTACGCAGCGCCATCAAGTGGTCACAAAGCTTCACCACGTTTCGACTACATCTCCCATAATCCACCGAACACGTGTACATTTTGCTTCCGGTTCATGTGAGTGCAGGAGCAGCACCGTGGGAGCGTTACAGGTTTATGATTTCAAGCGGCAAAACATAAACTATCGGTATGTATTTGGAGTTATTTATTGGCAGTAACATTATTTATTTCATATGTGCAATTTTGTCAACTATTCTTAGCGAGTAACGTTTAACCAAAATAGCAGTTTGTTTGCGATACAGTCTGTAGTTTCTACACGGGTTCGTATCTATGCAGCTTTAGCTACCAGTAGTTGTGTTTTATGTACTTTAACGACTCTCAGTGCCGCAGGTTTGGTGTGCGCGTAAAGACGCACACGTACAGTATGTGCCAAACCAAACCAGTCAGTGTTCAGTTGTCTTGCAGTACTGTATTATTCATTTGTTAATTCAACTTTCATGTTAATTTTATCAGGTGTAGTTTAGTTTAAAGTTGCGCTGTATAAACAATCCTTTCAGATAGTTGTACCAACTTTGGTATGCGCGTAAAAACCGCAGTTTCCCGCAGGTTTCTATTAAGACTACACAATACAATCAATCAATTAAATACTGTCCCACTTTAACTGTGGGCTTGTAACTGTATATTTTAATCGTACTTAATTTGCTTACGTTGTTGTAAGATGACCTTGGGTTTCCAGAAAGGTGCCTAATAAATAAAATGTAATATTATTATTACTATGGGGGCACAAACTATCCACCACATTTGAATCATTTTATGTAATACAATATTTTGGTGTATAAATGTCACTTTTTGCCTCTACTTATCAAAAAAAGCACTGTTTACAGATTAAAAGTGGTTGCATCTATAACAGTTACACTGAAAGCAGACTGTATTATTTGTTTTACCTATTTTGTGCTCAGCTAGTTTTGAGACTCTGGAGGTGAAAATCAAACTATGGGGGGCTCCTTTATTAATCGGGAAAAAATACTAATTACAAAACCTGTTAAGAAAGGTAACTGAAGTTTCAAATAAGCAGAAGTGTGCCTGCACATATACTGCAAACTACCTAGTGCCATGTATTAATGTGTAATAAAATCTAATTACACTCCAGACCTTTATCTTAATTAAACTGTCATTATTCACACCACTTATTCATTTATTCACTCATTACTCTGTTCCTCTGAGCTGTGATGGCTATTGTCCTCATTAAATCTGACAGTATACAGAGTGCTGATACCAGGACACACCCTCGGCACACGCTGTAACGATAATGCTCCCAGATCAGCACCGGACCTCTGTTGTCGTTAAGGTCACTCAAACGTAAGCAGCTACCAGTGTTCGTCACAGCTTCCTCGGATCAGGGAGGGAGATTAAAGCATGTACTTGGAAGGGGACACGCGACACTTTTGCTATCCCTAATCTTCACAGGTAGCAATAACATCTCCTTTGCTGTGTGATATTTAGATTGCAAGTAGTCTCTATAATCAATGGTAAATTTGTCAGTAACTTCTCTTTTCCCTTTCCAACAGGATGGATCTTGGAAAGGCAAAGCTTCTTAGGTCCGGCCTCAACACGCTCCACCAAGCTATCCACCCCGTGCATGGACTAGCCTGGACTGATGGGAAACAGGTCTGCTTGACTGCCTTGTTTTTCGTCAATGGAGAAGTCAAATTCGGGGACACTAACGTCATCGGGCAGTTTGAGCACGTCCTCGGCTTGTTTTGGGGTCCCCTTTGCTGCTTGGATTCCCCGGCGCTGTTAGCTGTCCAGCACAAGAAACATATCACCGTGTGGCAACTGCAGCTCAGCACCCTGGAGCAGAATAAACTCTTGTGTACCCAAACTTGTGAGATGAGCGAGCCTTTCCCATTGCTGTCCCAGGGCTGTGTTTGGCATCCTAAACTAGATGTGTTAGCGGTACTGACCAAGAGAGACGTTTCTGTTTTGTTTTCAGTTCGTGTTGACAACCGGAGAATCAAAGCGGATATTAAAGGAAGTGGTCTTATCCATTGTGCTTGCTGGACTAAAGACGGTACACGCCTCGTTGTAGCCATAGGCAGCGCGTTACACTCTTATATTTGGAACGATATCCAGAAAAGCATTGTAGCATGTTCATTTTGCCCTATTTTTGACGTCGGCAGCTACGTCTGCGCCATCGAGTCAACGGAAGACTCGCAAGTTGCAGTCGCCACTGAACTACCTTTAGATAAAATTTGCGGACTAAACGCTGGAATGGCGTTTGATTTGGCGAAAGACATCACGGAATCGCTTCAGAATCAAGAGATATCCCAGGAAGACGGCACTTTTGATCGGAGGAGGTCCTTTATACCTAGCACCGGACCTCTCGACCTCACTCACCTTCTGGCACGCCATCGCTGCTCGGACCCTAGCCCCCTCCTTCACCTCCGTCGTAGAGACAACGTAACCGGATCTGGCCTGGACTCTTCTCACCTCATCTTAGTAACGTACGAGCGTAAAGTCACCACCACGCGAAAAGTCAGCATCCCAGGGATTTTAGTTCCCGATATCATCGCGTTTGACCATCGGGGATCCACCGTCGCTGTAGCTTCCAATACCTCTAACATGGTGCTTGTGTATTGTATAACTCCATCTGCCATGCCCAACATACAACAAATTTCTCTTCAAGCCAATGACAAACCCAAAGGTGTGTGTTTTCTTAACGACAAAATGCTCCTGCTCATGATTGGCAGGCAGAAGACTCACGATCCCGCTTTCCTTCCTGCTTCAACCACTGATAAATACATGCTGCGACTTCTGGCTAAGGAACTGTTAAATGACGGTGAGATTCCGAGCACGCCACCTACAGACAGCTCCAGTATGTCCAGTCCAGGTTTGACTGCTCCTACGGGGATTAGACGGCATTCCGAACACATCTCTAAGGAGGACAGGGAAAGACCAGCCAGGATTAAGGACTTGGTTTTACCGGGAGGGGCGATAGTCCGTTCACCCGCCAGCAGAAGAAGACTAATCGAAGAAGTGCCTAGTAGCGATCCCAGCCCTGTCACCAGCTCCGTGGACTTCTCCGATCGATATTCTGACAAAGCCGCGTCCAGTTCTTCTTCCATAACTTTGGAGAGTTACGACATGGAGCAGGTGAATCGTCTGAGCAGCTTGGCGGTGGCCGGGCGGGTGAGCAGAGACTCCAGCAGGGCCAGTTCTCCACGGTTGGACCCTTCAGATAAAGTCCAGGCTGAGCAGGCTTCGGTGGCAGCGGAGAAATCGATCCAAAGGGAGCGGGCCCTGGAGCAGCTGGTGCTCAATATGGAGAGGCTGTTCACACGTTTCTCAGACGTACAGCAGTGTCTGGCAGAAATGAGAGACTTCACACAAAATGGGAAGAAGGCTCAAAGTGTCTATCCGCAGTACACAGAACCTCCTTATGTCAGTGTCACATGCCAGGTAACGTGTTATAAACTCTATTTTATATTTAGAGATGTTTGAAACTGCTATTTTGGCTTTAGCTTCAAAAGTGTTTCCATCAAAATTCTGTTCTGTAACATTCAAATATTAATGTTTTGAAGGTGTGCAAAATTTTAACATTTAGTACATTTATTAATCAATATTATTTTATTTTTTTTTGAATTTTTTTTAAGTGGCAAAAGCAGCTGATTGAAAATCATCCGTTCAGTAGAGATTGGTAAATGCAGGGCTAAAGTTATGCAAATGTTTGGAGTTATGCAGATGTTTGGAGTTTCAAAACACAATGGAGCTCTTCCTGTATCACCACATGACATCACCAGGTGGAACAGGAATGTTTTCTGTTTGAGATAAAAACTCAGCCTAAAAATGCAGGTGTGAATGACGTGTGAATGAAACAAAACGACTCCAGGTAAGTTTGTGCTGTATTCTTTCAGCAGCCATTATACTGACTACAAAGATAAGCTAAAGATGGAACGATCCGGTATGGACAGTGTGAGAGCTCTGAAATCCAGCCGGGGGGAGATAAATCAGCAGGTATCAGATTAAGACAGTGGTTATCTGATTAGAACAGCATCTAGTGGGACTCTAGTGTTTGTCAGGACAATGCAACAGCTTCAAACTAGAGCTGCAATTTGGGGGAACATGGAAATGGAATGTGAAGTGATCTTATTGCATTGTGATATGGACCTAAATTAGACCTGGAATTGGTGTTAGAAAACTTTTTAAGGGTGCAGTGGCTCTGTAAAGTGCATTTATCTGAGAGACGCTGTCTTGAACCTCCGTCCTTGGCCTCTCACTACAAATGTGTTTCTATACGCAGTCCTTGGTGATAAAAGTTTGGACTCCCCTGAATTAGTCTGAATTTTAGGGGGAAAATGAACGGTGGCAGTCGAGTGTTTGTCCACTGGTCTGAAGGTCGGCCGTGTGTGTGTACACTGGTGTATGAGTGTGTGTACACTGGTGTATGAGTGTGTGTGTACACTGGTGTATGAGTGTGTGTGTACACTGGTGTATGAGTGTGTGCGTACACTGGTGTATGAGTGTGTGCGTACACTGGTGTATGAGTGTGTGTGTACACTGGTGTATGAGTGTGTGCGTACACTGGTGTATGAGTGTGTGTGTGTACACTGGTGTATGAGTGTGTGCGTACACTGGTGTATGAGTGTGTGCGTACACTGGTGTATGAGTGTGTGCGTACACTGGTGTATGAGTGTGTGTGTACACTGGTGTATGAGTGTGTGTGTACACTGGTGTATGAGTGTGTGTACACTGGTGTATGAGTGTGTGCGTACACTGGTGTATGAGTGTGTGTGTACACTGGTGTATGAGTGTGTGTGTACACTGGTGTATGAGTGTGTGTGTACACTGGTGTATGAGTGTGTGTGTACACTGGTGTATGAGTGTGTGTGTACACTGGTGTATGAGTGTGTGCGTACACTGGTGTATGAGTGTGTGTGTACACTGGTGTATGAGTGTGTGCGTACACTGGTGTATGAGTGTGTGTGTACACTGGTGTATGAGTGTGTGCGTACACTGGTGTATGAGTGTGTGCGTACACTGGTGTATGAGTGTGTGTACACTGGTGTATGAGTGTGTGCGTACACTGGTGTATGAGTGTGTGCGTACACTGGTGTATGAGTGTGTGTGTGTACACTGGTGTATGAGTGTGTGTGTACACTGGTGTATGAGTGTGTGTGTGTACACTGGTGTATGAGTGTGTGTGTGTACACTGGTGTATGAGTGTGTGCGTACACTGGTGTATGAGTGTGTGTGTGTACACTGGTGTATGAGTGTGTGCGTACACTGGTGTATGAGTGTGTGTGTGTACACTGGTGTATGAGTGTGTGTGTACACTGGTGTATGAGTGTGTGCGTACACTGGTGTATGAGTGTGTGTGAACACTGGTGTATGAGTGTGTGTACACTGGTGTATGAGTGTGTGTGTACACTGGTGTATGAGTGTGTGCGTACACTGGTGTATGAGTGTGTGCGTACACTGGTGTATGAGTGTGTGCGTACACTGGTGTATGAGTGTGTGTGAACACTGGTGTATGAGTGTGTGTACACTGGTGTATGAGTGTGTGCGTACACTGGTGTATGAGTGTGTGCGTACACTGGTGTATGAGTGTGTGTGTACACTGGTGTATGAGTGTGTGTGTACACTGGTGTATGAGTGTGTGCGTACACTGGTGTATGAGTGTGTGTGTACACTGGTGTATGAGTGTGTGTGTACACTGGTGTATGAGTGTGTGCGTACACTGGTGTATGAGTGTGTGTGTACACTGGTGTATGAGTGTGTGTACACTGGTGTATGAGTGTGTGTGTACACTGGTGTATGAGTGTGTGTGTACACTGGTGTATGAGTGTGTGTGTACACTGGTGTATGAGTGTGTGCGTACACTGGTGTATGAGTGTGTGTGTGTACACTGGTGTATGAGTGTGTGTGTACACTGGTGTATGAGTGTGTGCGTACACTGGTGTATGAGTGTGTGTGTACACTGGTGTATGAGTGTGTGTACACTGGTGTATGAGTGTGTGCGTACACTGGTGTATGAGTGTGTGTGTACACTGGTGTATGAGTGTGTGTGTACACTGGTGTATGAGTGTGTGCGTACACTGGTGTATGAGTGTGTGCGTACACTGGTGTATGAGTGTGTGCGTACACTGGTGTATGAGTGTGTGTGTACACTGGTGTATGAGTGTGTGTACACTGGTGTATGAGTGTGTGCGTACACTGGTGTATGAGTGTGTGTGTACACTGGTGTATGAGTGTGTGCGTACACTGGTGTATGAGTGTGTGTGTACACTGGTGTATGAGTGTGTGCGTACACTGGTGTATGAGTGTGTGCGTACACTGGTGTATGAGTGTGTGCGTACACTGGTGTATGAGTGTGTGTGTACACTGGTGTATGAGTGTGTGTGTACACTGGTGTATGAGTGTGTGTGTACACTGGTGTATGAGTGTGTGTACACTGGTGTATGAGTGTGTGTGTACACTGGTGTATGAGTGTGTGTGTACACTGGTGTATGAGTGTGTGCGTACACTGGTGTATGAGTGTGTGTGAACACTGGTGTATGAGTGTGTGTACACTGGTGTATGAGTGTGTGTGTACACTGGTGTATGAGTGTGTGTGTACACTGGTGTATGAGTGTGTGCGTACACTGGTGTATGAGTGTGTGCGTACACTGGTGTATGAGTGTGTGCGTACACTGGTGTATGAGTGTGTGCGTACACTGGTGTATGAGTGTGTGCGTACACTGGTGTATGAGTGTGTGCGTACACTGGTGTATGAGTGTGTGTGTACACTGGTGTATGAGTGTGTGTGTACACTGGTGTATGAGTGTGTGCGTACACTGGTGTATGAGTGTGTGCGTACACTGGTGTATGAGTGTGTGTGTACACTGGTGTATGAGTGTGTGTGTACACTGGTGTATGAGTGTGTGAACACTGGTGTATGAGTGTGTGCGTACACTGGTGTATGAGTGTGTGCGTACACTGGTGTATGAGTGTGTGCGTACACTGGTGTATGAGTGTGTGCGTACACTGGTGTATGAGTGTGTGCGTACACTGGTGTATGAGTGTGTGCGTACACTGGTGTATGAGTGTGTGCGTACACTGGTGTATGAGTGTGTGTGTACACTGGTGTATGAGTGTGTGTACACTGGTGTATGAGTGTGTGTGTACACTGGTGTATGAGTGTGTGTGTACACTGGTGTATGAGTGTGTGTGTACACTGGTGTATGAGTGTGTGTGTACACTGGTGTATGAGTGTGTGCGTACACTGGTGTATGAGTGTGTGCGTACACTGGTGTATGAGTGTGTGCGTACACTGGTGTATGAGTGTGTGCGTACACTGGTGTATGAGTGTGTGAACACTGGTGTATGAGTGTGTGCGTACACTGGTGTATGAGTGTGTGCGTACACTGGTGTATGAGTGTGTGCGTACACTGGTGTATGAGTGTGTGCGTACACTGGTGTATGAGTGTGTGCGTACACTGGTGTATGAGTGTGTGAACACTGGTGTATGAGTGTGTGCGTACACTGGTGTATGAGTGTGTGCGTACACTGGTGTATGAGTGTGTGCGTACACTGGTGTATGAGTGTGTGCGTACACTGGTGTATGAGTGTGTGGATACACTGGTGTAGGAGTGTGTGCACACTGGTGTATGAGTGTGTGACACTGGTGTATGAGTGTGTGAACACTGGTGTATGAGTGTGTGCGTACACTGGTGTATGAGTGTGTGCGTACACTGGTGTATGAGTGTGTGATCACTCTGGTGTTTGAGTGTGAGTTAACTCTTGTGTTTGAGTGTGTGTACACTGGTGTATGAGTGTGTGCGTACACTGGTGTATGAGTGTGTGCGTACACTGGTGTATGAGTGTGTGCGTACACTGGTGTATGAGTGTGTGCGTACACTGGTGTATGAGTGTGTGTGTACACTGGTGTATGAGTGTGTGCGTACACTGGTGTATGAGTGTGTGCGTACACTGGTGTATGAGTGTGTGCGTACACTGGTGTATGAGTGTGTGAACACTGGTGTATGAGTGTGTGCGTACACTGGTGTATGAGTGTGTGCGTACACTGGTGTATGAGTGTGTGTGTACACTGGTGTATGAGTGTGTGCGTACACTGGTGTATGAGTGTGTGCGTACACTGGTGTATGAGTGTGTGTGTACACTGGTGTATGAGTGTGTGTGTACACTGGTGTATGAGTGTGTGAACACTTGTCTATGAGTGAGTGTGTACACTGGTGTATGAGTGTGGGTAGACTGGTGTATGAGTGTGTGCGTACACTGGTGTATGAGTGTGTGTGTACACTGGTGTATGAGTGTGTGTGTACACTGGTGTATGAGTGTGAGTACACTGGTGCAAGAGTGTGTGTGTACACTGGTGTATGAGTGTGTGAGTACACTGGTGTATGAGTGTGTGTGTACACTGGTGTATGAGTGTGTGTGTACACTGGTGTATGAGTGTGTGTGTACACTGGTGTATGAGTGTGTGTGTACACTGGTGTTTGAGTGTGTGTGTGTACACTGGTGTATGAGTGTGTGTGTACACTGGTGTATGAGTGTGTGCGTACACTGGTGTATGAGTGTGTGTGTACACTGGTGTATGAGTGTGTGTACACTGGTGTATGAGTGTGTGTGTACACTGGTGTATGAGTGTGTGTGTGTACACTGGTGTATGAGTGTGTGTACACTGGTGTATGAGTGTGTGTGTACACTGGTGTATGAGTGTGTGTGTACACTGGTGTATGAGTGTGTGTGTACACTGGTGTATGAGTGTGTGTGTACACTGGTGTATGAGTGTGTGTGTACACTGGTGTATGAGTGTGTGTGTGTACACTGGTGTATGAGTGTGTGTACACTGGTGTATGAGTGTGTGTGTACACTGGTGTATGAGTGTGTGTGTACACTGGTGTATGAGTGTGTGTGTACACTGGTGTATGAGTGTGTGTGTACACTGGTGTATGAGTGTGTGCGTACACTGGTGTATGAGTGTGTGTGTACACTGGTGTATGAGTGTGTGCGTACACTGGTGTATGAGTGTGTGTGTACACTGGTGTATGAGTGTGTGTGTACACTGGTGTATGAGTGTGTGCGTACACTGGTGTATGAGTGTGTGCGTACACTGGTGTATGAGTGTGTGTACACTGGTGTATGAGTGTGTGTGTACACTGGTGTATGAGTGTGTGCGTACACTGGTGTATGAGTGTGTGCGTACACTGGTGTATGAGTGTGTGCGTACACTGGTGTATGAGTGTGTGCGTACACTGGTGTATGAGTGTGTGTGAAGGGGTCCTTGTTGTAAAGCAGTGAAGATGGAAAAGTGTTGTATAAAAATGGGACAATTTACATTCACATTTCAGCAGATTTTATAAGACTGAAATACAAACTGCTTAACAGATGATCCCACGTATTTCAGAATGTCTGTACACTATACGACCAAAATTTAAGATATAAACACTTCAATCTGTCAGAAATGACTTAAAAGTAGTGAAATGATCCGTCCAGGCAGCGAGATCATTTTACTTGACAAGTTTTCTTAAAATAAACTCCCTCTAGACCAGAATGAAGCAGCCTCAGAACAGTAGAGAAGAAATCTGAAAACCAGATCAATAACCTGATATAAGTTTGAAAAGGTTTTCATATCTACACATCTTTTCACAAGTGTTACACCAATAGGGCCGTTTGAATAATGTAGAGAAAGTGGTGACTTAATATACAGCAAAGAGGCCAATGCAAAATAAAACCAGTTTCTCTGATTTGACTACATAAAATGAGCATTTTTGTTTCATTCTATAAACTACTGACAACATTTGTCCCAAATTCCAAATAAAAATATCGTCATTTAGAGCATTTATCTGCAGAAAATGACAAATGGTCAAAATAAAAAAGATTCAATGTTTTCAGAGCTCAGATAATGTGAAGAAAACAACACAACACTAATGTTTGAACTGAGGAAGAGTTCAGAAATCAGTATTTGGTGGAATAATAATAATAATAATGGTGAACACAGCAGTGGTTTTTCTCCTTTTCCTCCTTAAATCAGGTGTGGTTCAGGTGATCTCCTCATCATGAAGCAGAATGAGGTGTGTTTGTGTTGGATTCATCAGACTCTGGACTGAAACGACCCAAACACATGTAGAGACGCTGAGTTCAGACAAAAAAACAATGCAGGGATCTCTGATTTTTTTCAGAGCTGTGTTTGATTTCATTTCATTTTTTGCACATTGCATTAGTAAGTTTTTTTATGACACTCTTATGTAGATGAATGAATGTCTTTGCTGGAGGTTCTGCAGGTTAGAGCGAGTTCACATATTCAGAACAAAACTTTATTCAATTTTTGTCATTCGATTAGAGCCGTATTTGAAACCACATTTCTAAGTTTGATTAAAGCTCCGATATTAAATCATTACAAACAGACCTGGAGTTGTTTAGTTTCATTCATACGTGTTTGAGGAATCCTTTATTATCAGTCTGTCTGTATCTGTATAGCCCAAAATGCTCTGTTCCACCTTGTGATGTCATGAAGCAGTAGTTGTCAGATTACCGGCTCCTTTTTACCTTTAGTTCTGAACAGACTGGCAGTTCCAAGGCTGAAATTATCCAAAATTATTCTAGTGAAGGTGTGACATCATGAGGTGGAATGGAGTGTTTTCTATTTGAGAGAAGAACTCAGCCTAAATGTGCAGAGTTTGTGTGTTAAACATGTGAATGAAACAAAACTCCAGGTCTGTTTGTGATGAAGAAACTACATTAGAACATATGGATCCTTTATTTGCTGAAAAAGTAATAAATAAATCACAGAAACAGTTGAAAACGCCGCTCTAGATTGGATGAATATTGCTGCCAGACTTCAGACGCTTCTGCTTCACCTCCGGTCTCGTCTGGACTTTGTTTTCGCAGAAGCGGTTGTCTGAGAACGTGTTCATAGACGAGAGGAGGCCGGTGCTGCTGTGTGATGGAAAGCTGTGTCTGCGCTCTCTGCAGGAGCTCTTCAGCCTGTCCACAGTGGAGATGATGTATGGTAAGGACCAAAACACATGTGAGCCGTTAGTGTGCGCAGGGCTTCAGGCGAATGTTCTGATTTCATGCTTCATCAAGTCGACCATTAACTGTGGTCATAGTTTAGTTGTCAATGTCTCAATAGGTTTCTTATGTAGAGAACTCTGTTTTAAGTCAAAAAGGTCCTGTATTACACATGTTATTATGTTGTTACCTCATCAAAAACACACCCGCAGTTGGGTCATTCACACATGTTTGAGTCATTCTTTATCATTAGTCTGTCTGGTGTAGTGGGGGGTTCATGTTAACAACCGTCTTTTACCTTTAGTTCAATAGAGACGGGCAATTCCGGGGCTGAAAATCATCCAGATGATTGTAGTGAGGTACAGCTGGGGTCTCCAGCCTTTTTAGTCCAGTGAGCTGCTTTTGCAAAATGAAAATGCCAGAGAGGCACCAGCTTTGGCGGTCACAAGGAATTCAGTAAATATAAAATATATATAGAGCGAGAGCCACAGCGAGACGTAGATGTATATAAAATATAAACCATTATCCATTTATTAGTGCACAAGTGCAAGTTATTAGTGTATAAGTATAAGGCATCAAGATTATACATGTACAATGGTAATAGGGGTGTAACGATATCCAAGTCTCACAATACGATATTGTCACAGTCTGAACCTCACGGTACGATATTTATTGTGATATCGTGGAGAAGCTCACGATATTACGATATTCTACAGAATAACAAGACTGACTCTAAAATGCTTCAGTCATTTAGTACAACATTTATTGTCATTAGAGATGGAACGAAATCCAAATCTCTCTGTACGATATTTTCACCATAAACATCTCTCTGTACCAGATTTATTACAATATTTTGTGGAGGCAAAAACAAAACTGTGAATCTGCTCCTTTTTCCTCTGTATTGTGATGGTCACGATATTATTGTGAGACCTTTGACGATACGATATCACCAGATTTACGTTATTGTTACATCCTAGTCATAGGAGTTTTAATAAATCCAAATTTTACTTATTCAGCTCAATACGTATAATTTAGGAATCCTGTGGCGAGCTGCTGGAAGGCGGTGGGGAACTGCCTGTGGCCCCTGAGCTGCAGCTGGAGACCCCTGGTGTAAAGAGTTTAAAAGGATTTTCTGTTTCAGAGAAGAACTAAATATTCACAGAAAACAAAACTCCAGGTATGTTTGTGATGAGGAAACGACATATAACATGTTTTGATCATTAAAAGAGGTGTCGGCCTATTCGCCTATTTCATATTCACTTTGCATAAGTGGTGTATTACCGTATTTTCCGGACTATAGAGGCACCGGTAAATAAGCCGCATCCCTCGATTTAAAAAAAATAAATAAGAAAAAAGTTATACAAGCTGCAACCGGGCTATAAGCCGCTGATATCTATGTTGAAAACTGAGATATTTACTGCATCTACAGAAGGATTTTGTACTGTAAATGTACATTTATGTACCTGAACAGATTCTTTCTGAACAGTGCCTTTTAACACAGCAGCAACTGTGCTGATTAAAACGGGTGAAAAACAGAAAAGAACCGGTAATTCATTACCTTCATTTCTCCTGTGCAGTGAAACCACAAGTCACTTTAATCATCTCCACTGAAATGGAGCTGGTGGTTTATTGTGTAGCAGTGGCTTCTGTGAGCGCTGTTTGGTTCTGGACGTGTTTGCTGAGCTCTGGTGTGGTGTGCAGAAGGTAATGGAGTAACTGCTCTTAAGGAATCTTTCTAGAAACCTCTTTAGGAAGACTGTAGCTGATCTCCACTCTTCATAGGAAAATAATGAGAAGCATGTGCCAGATTGGGCTTTAATATAATGTCATGTTTCAAATATCCACAGATTCACTGCTGTGGTCCTGTTGTTCTTTTGTTTGTGTCGAGCTATTCGCAGAAGTGATTAAAAGCCCAGTGAGATTTAAGGTTTAAGACAGAAGCTGCTTACTGCTTTAAGAGGCCGTAGTGTTTTGTAGCTGCTCTGGGACTCACTATGCCTCAGAATACAGTGTTAGACACTAGAAAGCAGGTGGTGCTCGGGCTGCAGGTGGTGCTCGGGCTGCAGGTGGTGCTCGGGCTGCAGGTGGTGCTCGGGCTGCAGGTGGTGCTCGGGCTGCAGGTGGTGCTCGGGCTGCACTGTTAACTGTCATTAACTGAATTCTTGCTTTTACTGAATTTCAAAAGTTGCATTTTTCAGTTAAATGTCCTATTAGATCTCTTACACACACTGACCCTTGTGAGCATTAAGCCGTCTTATGTTATTACCTCCTCAGAAACAGACCCTGAGCTGTGTTTTGTTTCATTTACACATTTTTGAGCTCTGTTCCACCTTGTGATGTCATGAAGCAGTCACTTTCAAGTGAACAGCTCCTTTTTACCTTTAGTTCAGTAGAGATGGGTAATTCCAGCACTGAAATGATCCAAATGATTCTAGTGAAGGTGTGTGGAGTTTAAAACCCATTGGAGCACTTCCTGTATTACTCCATCACAAGGTGGAATCATAGACTGTAAATACTGTAAATGCACAGATGTCACGTTCACGTGACTCTTCCGGCTCCTACTGACTCTGGCTCCCATTGACTTACTCCTCTCTCTGTGACTGCTACTGTGAACCTCGAAATGTTGGTCTTCAAATGTTTGGATGAACCCGCTCTACAAGATTTTTCTGCTGTTTTGTCCATTTAAAAATCCTGTTCATAATATAGAGGCTCCAAATTCGCTCCTGGAGCCGTGAGCATCAGGAGCTGATGTGTGGAGCGATAAATGCTCCTGACAATGTCACACTCACTCAGTCTGAGACAAGAACTGAGTCTAAATGTGCAGAGTTTGTGTGTTAAACATGTGAATAAAAAAACACAACTCCAGGTCTGTTTGTGATGACGAAACTACATCAGAACAGAGATCAGAAATATAATAATTCGGGGTGTAACCATATCCAAGTCTCACGATACGATACCTTCACGGTTTGAATCTCACGGTACGATATTTATTGCGATATCGTGGGAAAGCTCACGATATGACGATATTCTACAGAATAACAAGAGTGACATTCTAAAACGCTTTGACATTTATTGTCATAATGGACAGAACGAGATCCAAATCTCTCTGGACCAGATTTATTACAAGATTTTGTGGAGGCACAAAACTGTGAATCTGCGACTTTTTCCTCTAAAAATGCTTCACAAGAGTTAATCCAAAGAATGAAGATTTCAGAGCTGTCAGAACAGTTATTTCTTCATGTCGTCTGCACTGAAACGGAGCAAAGGATCATGGTCTATGTAGTTCCCTCTGTTCTTTTAGCTATTTCTGCATCAGAACTGTTCATTTAAGCAAAGAGACTTGGGATTCAATATATTGTGATGCTCCACGATATTATTGTGAGACATTTGATGATACGATATTAATTTATTGTTTTAAAAGTTTAATGATGAATTGGAGAGTGGTTATATTAAGGAGACACTGTTAATGATGAAATGTTGTTCCTCGAGTCGGTCAAATCTAAATAGTTTCTTTAGCTCGTAGCTAAATCTGACACAGAGCATCTTTTCTGTTTGAAATAAGTAAATCAAACAGAATGTGAAAAAGCTTCCTGAACACCAACATCCTGTAGTTTAGACAGTAAGAATGCATTAGTCTTTAGTCTTTCCAGACACTCAGTCGCTTTACAGTTTTGTGCATTATTCATCCACTCAGACTCTGTAGTGAGAAGTGCTGATCTGCACCATTGGTCCATGTGATAATGACTGTGTGCACTAGTCAATGCTGCTTTCATTTGTATTTATTTAGATTTATATTTATTATTTCTAACTTTTTTGTGCAGCCTTAAATGTAATAGCTCCTAAACATGTTTCTGTGTTTTTTTTTTCAGGGCCGTTATGGATTGTTCTGGTAGCAGATCCTGACGGTTTTGTTCCACTGACTTTTAACTCCAAGGATGAACTAACGGTGAGAAACGGGAAGAGGAAATCCAACGTGCGGACACCAGATACTTCCTGTCCCTCCAGCCCAGCGCCCAGTCCAGGCTCTAACACAGAGACCTGCACTTAAACTACAGTCTCTCAGGAGGATCTGATCTGCAGGAGGTGGATTATTACAGACGGAGAGCAGGGGCCTGTGTGGGGCCTGTGTGGGGCCTGTGTGGGGCCTGTGTGGGGCCTGTGTGGGGCCTGTGTGGGGCCTGTGTGGGGCCTGTGTGGGGCCTGTGTGGGGCCTGTGTGGGGCCTGTGTGGGGCCTGTGTGGGGCCTGTGTGGGGCCTGTGTGGGGCCTGTGTGGGGCCTGTGTGGGGCCTGTGTGGGGCCGACATGCACCAGAATGTAGCACCATGATTCATTTATCAGTTTTGTTCCACAGGATTCAGAACACGATATATTGACCTTCTGATGGTTTCTCCTCTTTCTATGAAAACATGTCAGTGTAAAATATCTGCCGTTTTGTCCTGATGGAGACGTTTGCCTTTGCACTCAGCGTGTTTACATGATGCTCTGCTTTATGTTGATATTGTTGCCGTATTTACTTTACATTGGCCAAATGATCCTTTACACTGTAAGGAATGGTACATATGCAAAATAACCGTGTGAAAACATGGTTTATCCTGACGTCTGTGTAACTTGAACTGTGTCCACTAGAGGGCGCAATACTCAACAGAACCGTGAGGCTGAGGCTGCACCTCTGGAACATGGAGAATGTATCCTGTATGAGGTTATCATACTGTACTCTACAACACATGGAAATAAAAGTATTTTGAGTCCAAAGTTTCTGGATGTTTGAAGTAGGACAGCAGACGGGCCCCTGTGCAGTTTCTACAACGTTTATTATCATCACCCTTTATAATGACCATTCAGAAATAAATAGTGTTGTAGAGCTGAGCACAGCAAATAGTACATTCATTTATATAAATTAAAAATTCATATATATATCCAAGATTACTATACAGTACATGTCAATGAGAAAATAAAAAGAATGTTTACATTAAAACAATATGCAGGAACCAGTGTAATATACACTATTCAGCAGCTTCCAGCTCTGGGCTGAAAAGGTTCAAAGGTTCGTGTGTGTGTCGTCCTCACACGTGGTTCAGGTCCTCCATGGTTCTGGAGCTGATGCTCTGTTTCCTGGAAAAGATCAGCACAGAATCATTAGAACATTAGATGTTCTCCAGCCTTAAAACAGAAAACTCTGGGGATTCTTCAGTGCAGATTTCTTCAGCAATTCAAATCACATCAGCTTAAAGCTGATGAACGCACGAGGAGGATGGACTTAAAGGTGCATTGTAGAACTTTTCTGGTGGAGGGTCCATCAAAAACTTTTCTCCATGCAGATGTTATTCCTTTGTCTGGAATATTTCACAGTATGGCATTAAATATTTCTATCTCCATGGAGCCCAGACCAGACTAAGTTACAGGTCAGATCTGTGGAGAGGCGATCCCGCTCACAGTCAGAATGTCTGTTTCTCTAAGTATTTCTGAGCAGTAAAACCACCTGTAAGTGAATACATGTAAAGTAGATCTGTTTAATGCCACACTGTGGAACATTCCAGGCGGCGCACTGACATATCCATAGAAACAAGCAGGTGACGGACCCCCAACCAGCTGCTGCTTTTTTATACTTTAGAATTTATCATAGCATTTTTATGGAGCCAATTGCAATTTACAACTTAAATTATACAAATTATACAAGTTCAATAGAGCTCAGTGCTTTTTGAATATAAAACATTTTTAAGATTTAAAAAAATACACAGAATTGCAAACATCCATTTTCTCTCACTTAATCCAGCTGGGTCACAGGGGCAGTTTGCTGCCCAATCCTCACAGCACCTGACCCCCTATGAACCCCTCTGCAGGTGGAGCCCACAGGAGGGTGGACGTCATGGTCCTTGATCCTAGTTCAGGTGCTGCATGTTGCTGCATGTGCTGCCCATCCAGACACAGGGAGAACATGCAAACTCCACACAGAAAGGCCCAGGCGACCCGGGGATCAAACCCGCAACCTTCTTGCTGTGAGGCCTGAGTGTTTCCACTCAGCCACCATGCCGCCAGAATTGCAAACAGCAAAACCAGATGTTGCAGAGGTGAATACTGTATATCTGAGGTGAATTAGGAGTTGTTTTTCACATAGACACATTTATATGTTTTTTCTTGTGACGTTTGACCGACTGTGTCTAAATAATTTCCCCTGTGGATCAATAAAGTAAATCTAAATAGTCTAAAAGAAGAGGGTCTAAATTTCCCCCTCTGTACAGTGCAAAAAAGCTCAAGATATTAACACTTAAATCTATTAGAAAGTGACTTAAAAGTAGTGAAATGATCTCATTTTACTTGACAAATTCTCTTCAAATAAACTCCCTCTGCACTAGAATGAAGCGTCTCTGAACTAGTGGGTAGAAAATAAATCTGAAAACCAGATGAATGACCTGACATGAGTTTTCAGATCTTGTCCAGATCAGAGACATTTGCAGGAGCGTGATAACAGCCCTGTGGAGTCTAACCCTAACCCTAACCCATCATAGGTCAGGGGGTGGGTGCTTCTCACCGTAGCTCCTCCAGACACACTTTGTTCCTGAGTCTCACGTCTTCACTGATCGGATACAGCAGCAGGATCATTAACCCCGTGACGATGAAGGCCACCGGGGCGGCGCCGATGAGCAGCTTCAGGGTGTACACCACGGGGGCCGGCTGTTTACACGCTCCGGTGTCATAACCGGCGAACCTGTGGAGAAACAGCAGAGTCCCGTTTAGAGCCAAGAGACTTAAAGGTCCTAGATGAGCCTTGTGTGTCGGGTCAGAGTGTCGGGACCTCCTCAAACACAGACCTGCAGTTTTGTGTTTTGTGTTTTGAGTAAACTTTTATTATTATCAGTCTGTCTACATCTCCAAAGCTCAAAATGCTCTGTTCCACCTTGTGATGTCATGAAGTGGTAGTGCAGACCAGGACACATTTTGAAAGCTCAGTGTGGGCGGGGGCAGGACTGCACAGTGTGGCAGAAGATAAACTGCAGTCCCATAAACTAAATGTACAAAATATAAAGTGCTTCCTGTGGCCTCATCACACAGAATCTGTGCTGGACATTTGATTTGGCTTTAATAAAAACATTTTAAGCCTAAACTTGTGGATGTGGTCTAATCTTGGGCACATTTTAGACGATTCCTTTCTGCTTCTCCATGTTTGGTGGAGCTTTGCAGACACGGCAGAAGAACAGTAGCTGATGTTTCACTTGGTAGAGCAGCATTAGGATTCGTCCTTTTTATATTTAACCAGTCGCTGCTCTTTGATCACATGATGTACACAGTCTGCTGTCGCTTCTGGTCAACACACCGCTTCACTGATTGGCCAGTGCGCCGACTACAACCTCCGGGGTTTTTGTGAACCGTACAGTGACTGTGATCCCTGACCGAGTCGCTGGAGAGAAATGAAACTGAGCAGAGGCACTAGGGGGCGCCAGCCCGGCCAGAAGAACAGAGCACCTGTGAATCTCACAGAGCTTCAGATGGAAGTTCTTATTTTAAGAGAGGTCCATTTACTGCCAAAAATTCAAGAAACCTGAGGAAGAAATGGAAGAAATCAAGACCTTTTGTGAAAAAGAAAGTGAATGTCCCCATCTTACAGGATTTGCAGGTGGAAGTGGGAATGTGCAGAACTGTAATTTTCAATTCCAGAATTGAAATTATCCAAATAATTCTAGTGAAGGTGTGTTGTAGCTGTGTCCGTGGATAAGTTGGCTTCACGTACTTATCTGGACTGACACACTGACACACTTCCTGTATTACCACATGACATCACGAGGTGCAGTCTTTTCTGCCTCAATAATCTAAATCTTCAGGGTTTGTGAATGAAGCAAAACACAACTCCAGGTCTGTTTGTGATGGCAAAATAACATAAGTTGATTCTTCAAAAGGATTTTAACGGTCCTCTGCTTCCATTTTAAGGTGCACTATGTACCTTTTCTTCTATCTCCATGGAGACACTTTACAGGTCAGATCTGTGGAGAGGAGACCCTGCTCCAAGTCAGAATGCCTGTTTTTAAAGTATTTCTAAGCCAGTTTACTGCCACACCGTGGAACGTTCCAGGTAAAGCCATAACATCTCCACCGGGAACGTTACATAATGCACCTTTAAAACTCTCGCTATATTTCTGTGCCGCTGCATGAAGCAGAATTATGAACTGACACAAACTGACACAGCGACTGCAGCTCCAAACACGCCGAGTCAACACCTCAGAGCTCATCCATTATACATGAGGAGCCCCTAATGAGACTCAAAACAGAGCCCGTTATCCACAAATGACCGTCAGCTGAAGAAGAAACAACTGTAACTCACTCCAGACAGAGCGTGGAGACCCCCAGGGAGATGCTGGAAGCGAATTTGGTGAAAAACACGTAGAAGGAGTAAAATATGGCCTCGTGGCCTCGGGAGAAGGGGTTGGCCAGTCTGAAGTCGTCCACCACGTCAGGGAGCATCGACCTGTGGAAAACACCAGAAAGACGTGAGGGACGGGACAGTGTTGATACTTTGAGGTGCGGGTATTCTGGATGTATGTCTATGGTGGAATGTTCAGCGGTTACCATGGTGACACAATGCACATATTCGTGAACTGCGCCAAACAAGTTTTAAAACTCAAGAAAAAAATACAACATGGTCCTCATTAAAGGTCCTTTATTCCACAGAACTGACTCCTGTGAGCTTTGTTAGAACATTGTTACCTCATCCAAAATATATCCGCAGATCTTTGCCTGCAATGTTCCACAGTATGGCATTAAATGTATAACGCCTACATTTTCTGTCCAATTGCAATTTCCTCAGTCAAAAAGGTTCAAATTTCATACCACATTTCTATAGTACCTCTGACCTCCATGGAACCAAATCTGTTTTGTTTGTTTTTTTTCAGAAATCCTGAGTTCTTCTGCATGTTTTTTGTCCTTTTAGTGTTCAAACGTCATGTGGTGCGACTGTGCATCATGTGGTGTGACTGTGCATCATGTGGTGCGACTGTGCATCATGTGGTGCGACTGTGCATCATGTGGTGCGACTGTGCATCATGTGGTGTGACTGTGCATCATGTGGTGTGACTGTGCATCATGTGGTGTGACTGTGCATCATGTGGTGTGACTGTGCATCATGTGGTGTGACTGTGCATCATGTGGTGCGACTGTGCATCATCTACGGCTGGAGTTTAATAACAGACACAGTCGACTCATAATAAAAAGACATTTTGCACTGATACTTATGTATATTACATTGCTCATATACATATATATATATATATATATATATATATATATATATATATATATAACAAATGAAGCATGTTGTATTTTACATACTATACGTACATTAATGTCACTGTTTTGTTTTTGTTTTTTTTCTTTCCTGTCTTATTGTAATTTGCTTAACACTGGACAAGTATTCAAGTTTTGGCCCAACCGCTGTCACCGGGAAACTGTATAAACACAAAAAATAAGGACCACTACTAATTTTGGGAGAAGGGGTGGGATCTAATAAGTTTTACTTCTACCCACTCCTTTTCGGGCATGTATATATATATATATATATATATATATATATACGTATTTGTGTCCATATATCCATTCTTTTTTTCTGTGTAACCTTGTTTATTTAAACACATATTCTGTGTACTACAAGTATCATATGCTCGAAAAAAATTAATTATTACTACTACTACTACTACTACTACTACTACTACTACTACTACTACTACTGCTACTACTACTACTGCTACTGCTACTACTACTACTACTACTACTACTACTGCTACTACTACTACTACTACTACCACTCCTACCACTCCTACTACTACTACTACTGCTACTACTACTACCACTCCTACTACTCCTACTACTACTACTACTACCACTCCTACTACTACTACTACTACTACTACTGCCACTACCACTACCAGCTACCACTACCACTGCAACCACTACTACTACCACTGCACCACTGCCACTGCACCACTACTGCACCACTGCCACTAGCACTACTACTACTACTACCACTGCACCAGCCAACCCCACCAATCTCACCACCATCACTAATCAACCACCAATCTCACTACCACTACAGCCACTACTTCACTACCAGCGGCAGCAACCACTGCCAGCAGCACTACCACACTGCCACTACCAGCACTACCAACTACCACCACTGCCACTACACCACTGCTACCGCTACCAACTACCTACTACTACCTACCACCACTGCTACTACACTACTACTACCACCAATCCCACCATCTCACTACCCTACTACTACTACTACTACTACTACCTCTATCTACTACTTACTACCTACTATCTACTACCTGCTACTACTATGTACTACTACCACTACTGCTACTGCTACTACTACTACTACTACTACCACTCCTACTACTACTACTACTACTACTACTACTACTGCTACTACTACTACTACCACTCCTACCACTCCTACTACTACTACTACTACTACTACTACTACTACTACTACTACTATTACTAATGGGATTCTTTGGGCATTTTTCTTCATTTGCTGCATTTTCCAGGGCAGTAGTTTGTTCATTAAACACAAACAGGTGACGTCATATTGGAGCAAAAGAAAATATCAAAATGCATTAAATAAAGAAATGCAACAGTTTGTTTCTGTACACTTCATATTATTCAGAACTTAGATTCATATCCCAACCGTGTTTTAGAAAATAAAACTATTTTAAGGTTATTCTCGGTCGCACCACATGACATTTACACTAAAAATGCTTCATATAAATGTTAAACATAGAAATCTATGTTCCTGACACTGGAAATATTTTTTTAAAAGTTCATCCATCTTCTCCCGCTTAATCCAGCTGGGTCGTTCTCACAGCACCTGAACCCCCATGAACCCCTCTGCAGGTGGAGCCCACAGGAGGAGTTTAAAAAGTTCAACAGAAACTAATATTTATTTTTTGCAATATAAAATTTGCCTGTTGAAAATCCTTATACATGATGGACCCATATATCTGTGCAGAAATGCTAAGAGTTTATCTACATATTCAAGAGCTATAAAAGCACTGTGTTGTCCTTATGGAGACGCCATTACTTAAATGTAATGTCCTACCGTCTCCATGGAGACAAGCAGCTCAGTGTCACATCAGACAGGCAAGTCCCCCCACAGCAGTAATGTTAAAAACACCTATGACTGAATACATACAGGTTAAACAGAATGCCATACTGAGGAACATTCTTGACTATAACTTGGTGCGAGCAGGACACTCCACCTGAAAAGTTCCATAGCGCATCTTTAAAGGTGCATTGTGTAACTTTTCTGGTGGAGGTTCCGTCAGACGCTTTTCTCCATAGAGACGTTATAGCTTTGTCTGGAATGTTTCACACTACGGCATTAAACCTTTCTGTCATCATGGAGACCAAACCAGACCATGTTACAGGTCAGATCTGTGGAGAGGCGACGCCGCTCACAGTCAGAATGTCTGTTTTTCTGGGTCATTTGGAGCTGTAAAACCACCTGTAGTTGAATAAAGGAAAGTGAGACAGAGCTGATTCATGTCATACTGTGGAACATTCCAGGCAGAGCAATGACGTCTCCATAGAAACAAGCGGAAGTAACGTAGTGCATCTTTCATTAACCTTCATTTGCCCTCCTGTATTATTTATTCTTTAAACAAATTACTCACCACATTTAAACTTCTAAACTGTACTTTTATTATTATTATTATTTATTCTTTTGTTAATTTAATTTATATTCATTTTGATTGTATGTGCTGTGTGGCTGTGTGGTGGTGTTGTTCTGAACTGAAAATGTTAAAAAACAAATGAGTCCAGCAGACACCAGCAGCTGATATGTGGATCTTGCTTCTAAAGCGGTGGACCAAACTGACAGGGCTAATAACAGGAGGATCTGGAGCTCACGGCAGAACGGGCAGAATAAAATAAACATGCCCCCCGTCCGGCTCTGTAATTTAGGTTTAGGGCCCAGGAGATGAAGGAAGAGCCGGGAGATCCTTAGAGACACATGGTAAACAAACAGAAACACTCCCTTACGCCGTTAATGTTTAAAAAGACATCAGCTACTAGAAGTTACAGGCGAAGCAAAAGAAAGTTAGAACGATGTGGGCTGAACGAGAATACAGATCTTTTAAAGAACCAACAGATGATGTAACGTTACTCAAACATGTGAGAATGAAACAAACGCAACACTGGGTCTGTTTTTGAGGAGGTGACAACATTTAACATAAAACTCCCACGAGTCCATTTTACGTAATCTACTACAGGAGCTTTAATGTAAAGACCGTATAACAGAAAAGGCTGTGACTGTAACACACAGAACAGAAGGTTATTCCTGACACACACTAGGGTGAACAAGGAGGAGGAAGTTAAAGGGGAACTCCGGCGCGTTTGAAGCTCAAGTCCGTTTCTAGAGGTGGTCGAATTCTGTCAGAAGCCAAAAATGGGCACAGATCAGTGTTTCCTCGGTGGAGAAGTCAAAAGACTCGATCGCCGATGTCGTTTCAGAGGTGAATTATATTTTTTGAAAAACGCTTTAAAAAATACATTCTCGAACCATTTTCTTTCAGCAACTTTCAGTTTCATCTTCTTCACCGTCAGTAGTTGATCCTCACCTGTTGCTTCTACATTGGAGTCTTTTGGGCTTTGGCCTGTGCAGTGGGAAATCAACAGAGGTAAGGCTAAGGCTGCTGATAAAGATGTTTCCAGACACCAATGAGTGAACCAGAGCGTTTGGTTTGTTAGACTCGTGGCTGTTGTCAGATGGGTTAAAGTGGTGTTAAACTTCTTCAGTGTGAAACAAATGTGGAACTTCAGAACTTGCCCCCATCACTACACTAGTTCAGAACTTGCCCCCATCACTACACCAGTTTGTTGTCTTGACAGACTCAGAGTCAGATCTCCACTGAGGAAACACTGATCTGTGCCGTTTTTTGGCTCCTGACAGAATTCCACCTCCTCTAGCGACGGACTTTAGCTTCAAACGTGCCGGAGTTCCCCTTTAAGACCAAAGTGCACATTAGCATGTTAGTTGTTGTTACTGCGATGGCAAAACTCCACTTTGGTCTCTGAGAGGGAAGTGAGGAATCATTTTGGGCCACTGCAAACTGCTTAAAATGAACTAGTTCTGTTCTTCATGTTTTTAAGACACTCAAAAGCTTTTTTTTTTTTTTATCCAACAAAGATTTTGGATAAAAAATAAATGGGAAGTTAAAACTAAATTGCAATGCACTCTAAGGCTCCTGCGGCAATAACACTTAGACTGAACCAGGACTAAACCAGGACTAAACCAGGACTAAACCAGGACTAAACCAGGACTAAACCAGGACTAAACCAGGACCAAACCAAGACCGCATCATGACAAAACTGGGACTGAACCAGAACCAAGACAAGACAGAAGAGAAAGCGCCTGAAAACACAGATACAGAAGCACAAATACAGTCTTTATGATCGATATCGGAACTCGAACATTTTGAGTTATGGCTGTGGAATCAGAACTGGTGATGAGTCTCAAGTCTTATCTTGAATATGGACATTTAGTATTCTGACCACACTGGTCCTGAGCACTGAAAGGAGACGACCAAAGATTAGAGAAGATTTAGCTCAGTCTTTCCAAAAGTGATGGTGTAAACAGTTGTAACAGTGTAAATGTGTCCTCACCAGGGCAGCAGGAGAGACGCAGCCACACTGAGGCCTGAAGACACGGCCACCACATAGGCCACGACCACGTGAGGGATGAAGACGAGCATCAGGGTGAACGGCATGATCCACTGCACCGAGAACCGAGAACACACACAGCAGCATTTAGAACTCAGATCCACTGCACCGAGAACCGAGAACACACACAGCAGCATTATTCAGAACTCACATACACTTTACAATAATATAAGACTTATTCTACACGGCTGAGTGTGGAATAACAGTGCTTTCAAATGAAATATACTCAAATCAACGTCAAACTTTCTTAATTAATGTAACTTTAACTTGAATCTTGATTTGAGTATATTTCATTTTACAAGTAAAATGTGTTATTAAATGATCTAAAAATAAACTAAAAGAACAAGACTTTTTGCACTATGTAAATGTTCTGGTTGATGTTGTCGTGTTGTCGCTTTGATCGTGACATTAATTCTCTCTTCGTGCATATTTGGCTGTAGTTGAGCATAAAATAAATATCCGTAAACTCTGGAGTGAATCCAGTCGTACATAAAATGTGTTGTGTGTATTTTATCAGAATATGAATCGAAAAATTACAACATCAAGAATTACACAAAGTGAAGATTTCTTCAGTTTCTTTTTTCAATTTCTTCTTTCTTCAGTATGAATATGAACCTGAACCAGGACTAAACCAGGACTAAACCAGGACTAAACCAGGACTAAACCAGTACTGAACCAGTACTGAACCAGTACTAAACCAGGACTAAACCAGGACTAAACCAGGACTGAACCAGGACTAAAAGAGGACTAAACCAGGACTGAACCAGGACTGAACCAGGACTGAACCAGGACTAAAAGAGGACTAAACCAGTACTAAACCAGGACTAAACCAGGACTAAACCAGGACTGAACCAGGACTAAAAGAGGACTAAACCAGGACTAAACCAGGACTGAACCAGGACTGAACCAGGACTGAACCAGAACTAAAAGAGGACTAAACCAGGACTGAACCAGGACACCATCAAACACCTAAACAGGACCATGAACACTTGAGTTCGCAGACCGTGAGAGATGACAAAAGAAATGGTAAGACTTTTTTGGCAGTGTTTTCTAATGTGTGCATTGTGTCACCATGGTAACACCGGCGTGATGTCGGTGCAGAGTATCACACTGGTATATTTGGATTGTTTCATCAGAATCACTGAGATGAAAGAATGAATCAGTCAGTTCCTTACAGTGATGCCACAAAACGCAGCCGTCTTCTTTCCAAATCTCTCCAGGAACCACTGCCACAGAGGAATACTGACGACCGCCGAGACCTGGGCACAAACAAACCAAAGAAATACAAACGGACCGGCACAATTTGAAATAACTTTAGGTCAATTTTGATAAAGAACACCGAAACTTACCAGAATGGTGAGCACTATGTTCTGAAAGTGGTCCTTCAGATCGGCTGCGTAGGTGCAGAAAAGGACAAAGTTGCTCTGCACCAGCTGAAAATTGAAGACACAAAGTTAAAATGCACAGAACAGGTTTTTATGTTCATTTCATGTAATTATTACTTTGTTTGGTGGGAGAGCATTTGTGGAAAATATCTTTATAGTAAAGTCAAGCAGTAGTAGTGAAGGAGCGTTGGGAAAATCAATCAATCAATCAAACTTTATTTATAGAGCGCTTTTCATACAAAAATGCAACACAAATCGAAAAAACTAGAAGACGCAGTTCTAAAACATATTGATAACACTGCGATATGACGGGACTCAGAGTTTCATCCAAAAGTAAAGAAAAGTGTTTTATCTTTCAAACTTGAATTTCACAAAATAAACTTGTTTTCATGTACTTTTATTGTCAAATAATAATAAAGACATTGTGCATAGATTAAATACACGAGTGCAGAGCGTCTGTTCCACAGGAAACTCAAATCACCCGACTGATCTCAAATTCAGAGGGTTTCATCCTAATGTTAGGGCTGTGTGCAGTGCCACATTCCAAAAGTTGTTTTTTGCATTTTTTGTCCTAACAACATGAACCTTGGCACTGCACCCGTGACATGAGGGTGACACACTCTGAATTTGAGATCAGTCGGGCAAGTGGGTCGAGACGTGTGGAACAGACAAACACTGTAACTGCAGCAGTGAGTCACGTCATTTTGGTCTTAAAACGTTCGTATTAACCTGCTCTACATGATCCTGGTAGCTCAGCAGGGCCTGGTTAGTACTTGGATGGAGACACTGGGAATTCCAGGTGCCACAGGGGGGCGCCAGTCACAAAAAAGAATACTGTCATTATGTCCTTAGGCAAGACACTTCACCCACATTGCCTAGTGTGAAAGTGATGTGTGCAGGGCAGGACTCCCTTGAAAAGAGATTAGTGTCTCAATGGGACTTTCCTGAGGAAATAAAGGTTAAATAAAAAAAATATGGAACTCAGTTTTTGTAACTGCTAGCCTCGTTGAGCTTCATTTGACTGGAGCTGAACACTACAGGTGATGTCACACTCCCTTAGTCCGCTTCTTTATACCGTCTATGGCATTTGACACAAGTACGTAGTGCGATGTCAGAATTTCCAATCAGAAAGTGAAATTCTAAACCACAAAATTTGCCAAACGTAAGGAGATGATTAAAATGTTTGCAAACACTTAAGTCCAATTATCTCATCTTTGTTTAAGTGAAGTGAGTCGTCCGGCTCGTCATAGACCCTTTAAATCATTAATGATTCTTGTATCTGCTCCGCTCAGCACTGTCACCGCTCACCGCTCGAAGCTGCTGACAGAGTTCTGAGTGCGACTGATTCCCCTGACGCACGAACACAGACAACTGACACCTACGAGGTTTGAAAGGCTCAAAAAAAAAAAAATATATATATATATATATATATATATATATATATATATTTATATATAGGTGTCGTAGGTGTCAGTTGTTATCTGTGTTAGTGCATCAGGGGAATAAGTCGCCTTTAAACGTGTGTTTCTATGTTAAAAAAATAAAAATAATGATGAGTAATGTGTGAGTGATCCTTTATTATCAGTCTGTTGACATTTCCAAAGCTCAAAATGCTCTGTTCCACCTTGTGATGTCATGTAGTGGTAGTTTTCATGTAAACAATAATGTTTTTAGCTTTTGTTCAGTCGAGATTGGCAATTCTATTTTCTGAACTTATTCCAGTGAAGGTGTATGGAATTTAAAACACAGTGGAGCACTCCTTATTACCACATGACATCACAAGGTGGAACTAAGTGTTTTCTGTTTGCGAGAAGAACTCAGCCTAAATGTGCAGGTTTGTGTTAAACATGTGTGAATAAAACACAACTCCAGCTCTGTTTTGACAAGGAAACATTAGAACATAGAATAGAAAATAGTGAGATACTGGCCCTTTAAATCCTGTACAAGCACAGCTAAAAATACAATATTCCACCTGTACTTAACTCCAGAAAGTGGTTCACTCTGTAAAACTGCAAATAATGATGCCCTGGATAAGCGTTTATAAAAAGAAAAAATATGGCAGGATAATAGACTTTCAAACCGCTTATAAAACGTCCCCTTAATTTAGCCACTATTAAAAGCTTTTTCACTTAAACTTTAAGGAGCTTTGGGGTTTAGCAAAACGTTAGTGCAAAAGTGACAATAGACAGTAATGTTGTTGGTGTAATGGCCCTTTGGAGCACAGGGACTTACAGAGGCTTAAAATCAAAGCTTTCACTCAGAACTCCTCTGCTGTGATCGAATCAACATTGAACCCCGGCCCAGGTTCATTTATCACAGTCATTACTGTCAGATGTGCACAAGGGGAGTGGCCAGAAATCATTCAAGGGTCATTTAAATCAGGCGTGAGCATTTATTTTGTCCCATGGGGCCTCATGAGGAACAGAAAATATTGTTGAGGGCTGAGCCAAAATATATATAATATGAACTGTATTTCTTTATTTAAAACAAAGCAGTAAACAGGATTGTTCTGATGCGCTGGTCAGACTGAGAAAAGTTGATGTTATGACTAAGCAATGAAAAAGTGAGGTCGCCCTGCAAAAAAATGTCATTTAAAAACACCTCTAAAATAAAAGCACTGCAGCTTTACTCCGTGCATGAAGTAAAATGATAAAATCTGTTTATTTTGTGATTCCAGATGAACTTAAAGGTTGGTCAGAGTCACCCAAAGGACCAGATGTGGTCCTGGAGCTGGACATGACCAGGTCTGATTTCTCTCTCTCTCTTTTATTTGAGCGTCTAAGTATCACAGTGATCAGCAGATCGCAAAGAACAATATGAATAATAACAACAGAGGCGTCCACAGGAAATAAAGAGCAGCTCAGACGCCCAGAAGGAGCAGCAGAAGAAGAAGCTGACAGAAGCCTCCTCCCATCACATTCAAGGATTTGAAAGTGCACAATACATTTGATTTCTGATATTCCATTTTCAAATTCTTTTCCAAAACAAACATCAAATCAAAGCATTTAATCTTAAAATCAGCAGATGATTTAAATGTGTGGTTAGTTTAAAGGGCCTAGATTACAGAAACTGGACTATTGTGAGTTTTTAGACATGTTACAATTCTTTTACCTCATCACAAACAGACCTGGAGTTAGGTTTTGTTTCATTCACATGTTTGAGGAACTCTTTATTATTAGTCTGTCTACATCTCCAAAGCTCAAAATGCTCTGTTCCAATTCGTGATGTCATTATGTGGTAGTTTTCAAGTGAACAGTAGAAATGGGCAATTCCAGGCCTGAAATGATCCGAATGATTCTAGTGAAGGTGTGTGGAGTTTAAACACACAATACACTGATCATCACCTGCTATTATATTCTTATTTTCTGGTAAAGTTGTACATTTTTGTGTTATATTATAGTTTATTGTTTCCTGCTTTATTTTATTCCATTTTATTTGCTGCATGTTTAGTGTTTATCTACGTTTCGCTCCAAGTACCGCAGCAATTTCCTCATGTTGTGAACCTGTTCCCTCATGTGGCAATAAAACCTTTCTGATGACACACTTCCTGTATTACCACATGACATCACAAGGTGGAACAGAGTGTTTTACATTATAGAGACTAAGAATTTAAACCTAAATATTATTAGCCTAAAAGCAGAGTTGCCTAAGTCATATATGAATGTTATTTTATTTATTTAATATTATTGATATTGTAACAGAAAGTTCAACAAGAGGTGTGAACAAGTTTCCAAAAAAAGAAAGACACAGCAGTGACTGTAGAGTGATGCAGCAGTGGGAGGAGAGTTAAGTCAGGCACATTTCACAATTTGGTCAAAAAGTGACTTCGGCAACTAACTGCAGGGTTTGTGTGTTTAACATGTGAGAACGACACAACCTCAGGTCTGTTTGTGACAAGGAAAAATTATAACATAGATCAGAAAATAGTGTAATATGGACTTTTTAAAGTTGCACTGTGTACCTTTTCTGGTGGATTTGTCACTGCTCTGCCTAAAATGTTCCACAGTGTGGCATTAAACAGCTCTACTTTACATTTATTCAATTACAGGTGGTTTTATAGCTCAAAAATCCCTAGAAAAACAGGCGTTCTGACTGTGAGCGGGGTCGCCTCTCCACAGATCTGACCTCTACCTTGGTCTGGTTTGGTCTCCATGAAGATTGAAAGGTTTAATACCCGACTAATACCATATTGCTTTGCCTGGAATGATCCATAATAAAGCATTAAACTTCATGAACGTCACCAGGCCAAGTTTTTCAGGTCGGTATTTGTGAGAAATAAAACATTCTGGTAAATGAATGATCTTAGAACATTTCAAGCAAATCAATAACATCTCAATGAAGAAAAGCATTTAATGGACCCTCCAGCAGAAAAGTTTACAATGCACCTTTGAAGCAGCCTTAATTACCCCATCACACCGTTCCATATTTGCATGTTTTACATTTTACTGAATACAACACGTACCTGTATAGCCACGGTTATGAAGAGAAATGCTGCAGTGAGGGTCAGGTACGGAGTGTGTCTCATCACCAGGACGAAGCCTTTATAAAATGAGACCTGTTTGTCTGACTTGGGCCCGTACGGATCTGGAACGCACAAGAGGAAGAGTGAGGAGGAGTGAGTAGAGGATCAAATATCACACGGGAGAAGAAGAGGAGACAGAAGCTGTCCAGGAAGCAGCACTGCAATGCAGAGAGAGGCCTGTGTGTCCCACTGAGAGGAGGAAACACTGGCTCTGCTCCAGCCTCCAACAAGAAATCTGTCGGGAAAATCACAGAGAAAGCAACTAGGACGGGACAAGTTTGGAAAAAAACTCAAATTGCAATATTTCTGGCATTTCTGGCTAAGTATTGAGATAAGACTACTGTAAAATAAGAGCCGAGGAGTTTATTCGTTTCTATCACTTAACAGACCAGGCTTTTATTTGAGACCAGGCTTTTATTTGAGACCAGGCGATGAATTCCTTCCTCACAAAAATCTTGATCAGCTGGGATCTGGTACTCAAATTCTTTTAATCCGTATGACTATAATTTTGGTGACTTTCTAGTTTATGCAAATGAGCCATGTGGTTTTAAAGGGATATTTTGGGTTTGTTGACCTGAATCTGTGTGGCATCATCGTCAGCAGTGTCGGCCGTGTTTACATGCTCAAGACTGTTTGAGAGAGAATAGCGCCAAGTAATTATGAGGTCTCACTTTTTGTGATGCAAATGTGTCACTCTTTTGAGAAGAAAAACGCTTTATTTTCATGACTCCAGCCAACTTACCGTAGTTTTGTCAGCACCAAAACCGGAGAAGAACTCGTCTCAGCGGACGCTGTCGGGAGGTAAGTCAGTGCTGATGCACTGCTGACGGGGACGTACAGATTCATGTCAAAAACCCAAACTATCCCTTTAAGTTTGGTTTGTGCATGAGTCCTGCTCCTGTTGTTGCAGCTCGACTTCTGTCTTCAGCACCAACATTAGACTCACCGTTTATTTGGACCCGGCGGTTATTTACACCTGCCCTCGGTGGTTAACTGGACCCCGGCTCTTATTTCATATTTTACAGTAGTTATAGTGTTGTGTTTTAAAGGTTCTATATTACACAAGATTGACTTTTGTGAGATTTTAGCCAAAAACAGACCTGGAGTTATGTTTTGTTTGTCACCTGTTTGAGTAACACTTTATTATTAGTCCGTCTGCATCTCCACAGCTCAAAATGCTCTGTTGTGATCCTAATTTAAAAACACAATGGAGCACTACCTGTATTACCACTAAATGTGCAGGATTAGCGTGTTAAACTTGTGTGAATGAAATAAAACTCCAGTTATGTTTTTGATGGGGAAACATTATAAAATAGATCAGAAAACAACAAAACATGTGCTCTTTAAATGTGTGTTTCTATGTTCATTTAAAATATATATATATATATATCACAATAAATGTTCTAATAATACATAAATCCACAGGCTCACCATCTCTCTCTCTGACTCCCACAAACATGACGAGCGTACAGATGAGGAAGATCCCGCAGATGACCCCAGCTGCGATCATGTACACCTCTTTCTGTGGAAAAGACCAAATACAAGCTTTATATTAATCCCTCATTTTACATTTTACAGACAGCGCAGGCTATTCTGAGCCCCTCATCATCTTTCATTCATAATCACCTCAAATACATTAAAATTTCAGCCCTGCATGTTCCAGTGCTGTATGTGGACTCTGAAAACCCTTTTCTTTTAGACTTAGACAAACTTTATTGATCCATAAGGGAAATGATTTGGACACAGCAGCTCACGCATCACAATATAACAGAATAACTAAGAGAAAAAATATAAATGGTAATAATACATTTTAAATAAGAAGCAAAAAAGAACAAGAGACTGATGTCAAATAAGACACATTTGGAGCCAGTTTCATATATATAGGAACAGGAATTAGTTTATGGACAAAATAGTCAAATAAAAACAACCAGGATCATGTAGAGTGGGTTAGTGCAAACAGTTTATCCCATTTATGCCGGATGCAAAATTGAGTCTCCGGCCAGTTGCTGTGTGCAGCATTGATGTTGATTTGTCCTCAGTTTCAAGATGCAAATTTCATTTCATTTTTCATTGCAATAAAAGTTGAGAGTCTGACCTTTGAAATGCAATTTATTTCATGTTTATATGTGCTTCAGAGTCTGAGGCCATGTACACACATTTAAAACCGAACATTTCCCCCCCTCCGTTTATAAAAATAGTTTTATCCACACCACCTCGTCTTCGAAAAAAACACCTTCCACACATAACCGAACATCTGCGTTTTCAACCACATTCATACACATTCCAAACCTGTAGATGGCGTTATTTCCATTGAGCCCTCACTTCACCGTCACTTCCGCCTAAACTTATCTTATTGCTCTTGGAGCAGTAGTTGGACTTCTGTAATTAAACATGTACATAGCACCTGCACAATAATTAATGCTCCCACAGCTCTGAAGAAACGACTCCGGTCCATAGTCTGCTCTGGGCTCTGGCTCTGGGCTCTGGGCTCTGGCTCTGGGCTCTGGCTCTGGCTCTGGCTCTGGCTCTGGCTGTGGCTGTGGCTGTGGCTCTGGCTGTGGCTCTGGCTCTGGCTTTTGCAGTCGCCTAAACAAACGTCGCACGTTTGACGTCAGGGCAGATTGATATTTTTTGGCGCAGACAGTGACGTTTTAAAACACAAAACCCCAGTTATCTCTGTCCACACAAACACGCATAAAGAGAGTTTTCAAAAATCTTCACTTTGGCCGGAGTTTCCCCTGAATCCTCGTTTCTGATGCGTGTTCGTGTGGACGACAGGTCAAAACGCAGCAAAACACCTTCGGTTTATCAGATCCCCGGATACGTGTGGACAAGGCCTGAGATATTAAGGTTTTCATAAACAAATTCAAAGTTCTTCAAAAACCCTCAGAATAGTATAGGTTTTATAGGCGTTTTTTGCAGGTGTTTTAGGTGTAAATAGGTTAAGCCCCCATGCTCACTTCCTATTGGGAACGCGGCGGCTAGCGGCTTAGCTATGTCCATTTATATACAGTCTATGTTTAAAAGTACCATTCACATGTACTATTTTAGGGTCGATCTTAATGGTGCACTGTGTGACTTTTTAGTTGGGGATCTGTCTCCTGTTTCTATGGATATGTCATTGCTCTGTCTGAAACGTTTCATAGTATGACATTAGACAGATCAACCTTACATTTATCCAATTATTTATTATAATAAATAATAATATATATAATTTCAATTTTATAGCTAAAAAATACCTAGACAAACAGGGGTTCTGACTCCATGAAGATAGAAAGATTTAATACTGTTCCATTTCATTGAAGAGTCAGGAAACAACATTCACTTTCTGCATTAAAAAACATTTAGCATTTAGTTTGAACTCAAACCTTTTCACTCTCCTGCACATCACATCTCTGTACAAACTGAACAAACAGGAAAAAACCTCAAATTGCTTCGTTTACTAAAATAAACCTTTAACCATTTGGACTCCAGACCTCAACCGGAATGGGGAACTGCTCTGCCTTAAACAACCTCTATTTGTTTAGTATTTTCTGATGCGGAAAGGCCCAGTGGTTCATTATTATTTATGCACTTCAAACACGTCCCATTTCCTCGCACTGCCCTGACCACACAGACCACGGAAGAATCCAGCCTGGGTTTGGCTTAGGATTCGGGCCCAAAAAGGTTGAGTGAAGCTGCCGTGGAAAGACCCAGCAGAGGTACAAATAGCTGTGGTGCAAACAAAAAAGTCAAAGCCAAATACTGGATGTACAGACTGTGCGATTCTGAGTTATATGGAGCTGTTTACACATAAATCTGCATATGAAAACATTACTGACACTTTGCAGCTGGGGCTGTGACGCTACAATAGATGAGATGATTTGTGAAACTTACAGTAGTGACCAGATTTTCATAATTATGCATCATTAAGGAAAAGTCTTCTGCACTTTGCCCATTCATGACTTATTCATGACGAACTTGAGTCAGTCCAGGCGCATTTTCTTTGTGTTTTGGTCATTGTTAAGCAGCTTTTCTGTATTTTACATAAAGAAATGACAATGTTTGCCTCTCTTTACTGTTGGCAGGGATGAGATTGGTCAAAAACAGGGACACCTGGGACATTTCTTGTATAAAACTGGGACAAATCACTGGTTTTGTATAAATCTGCTGGGACAGGGGACACAGGGCTTAGAACTGGGACTGTCCCGGGTAAATAGGGACGTCTGGTCAGCCTAATTTACAGTCACAAACTAGGCGGCATTAGACAACAATTTTTCGGTTAGTCACGGTCACCTTTTTGTTGAAAATCAAACTAAACAGGACCATGAACGCTCGTATTGATCACAGGCTCCTGAAAATGTGCTCTTTAAATCCATTTTATGTCGAAAGAGTTTGGAGACAGTGTTAGCTTAAGTGTGCATTAATTGTGTCACCATAGTAACTGATGGACAAGGCCCTAAACCTGTTTAAAATCACCCGTAAAAATATATATAGTTTTTTAAATTACAGTCTCTCCAGAGTATAAATCACACCAGCCAAAAAATGCACAATGAAGAAGAAAAGTAACATATAATTAGAGCTGCATTATAAGTTGCAATTTTTTGGGGGGGGGGTTTATTTTATAAAATCTGAGACCAAGAACAGACATTTCAACACGTCAAACTGTCGACCTCGGCGTGGAAATCTGCTTCAGTTTCGGGGACGTCGTTGTCTTCTGATAGAAATGGTTTTGTTGCATGAAGCAGGAACAGCTCTTTTTGTTTTCTTTGTTGCAGTTCAAGTTTCCTCCACTTTTCATCAGTCTCTTACAAGTTTCTCTCTCACTCCAAACTTTCTTTCTGCTGCTCGATTACTGTTTTCTGCTGAATATTTCACTACTTGGAGCTTGTAATTCACAGAATATGATTTTCTTTTCAGGGGCATTTGTGTTCAGTCTTTCTCAGTCGTCTTTATAGGTTTGTTTTAAACTTTAGATTGGTGCAGGAGTAATGGGAGTCGCAGATACTGGCACATAAGCCTAGAGCGCCCCCTCGAGGCTGTCAGTGTGAAAATAACCAACATGTGAAATGATATATTTTACATACAAGTCGCACCTGAGTATAAGTCGCCCACCACCAAACCAAGAAAAGATATGGTAAAAAAAAACAACATTCATTTATATTATACCCTTTATACCAACATTTCAGGTAAAACAATCACATTTTCATGAAACAATAACGTGACAGACCCCTCACCAGAAAAGTCTTTTCTGATCTGTTATATGTTATGTTATATGTGTGTTTTTTATAACATGGTTTAAAGCTCCCAAGAATCAATTCTGTGTAATACAGAAGCTTTAAGTTGAGCTAAAGTCCCATTTCCCAGCCCATGTGAAGCTCTGATGCCTTCATACTCTGTGGGTGTGACATAAATAGTGCTAATGGTTCCCAGACACAGGGGACCCCAGCGTTTGGCCTGAGACGTGAGGGAGCCCCTTTGTGGTCAGGACTATGGCTGGTCCAGGATACGAGGATCAGATTTCAAACAAGACGCCTCCTCTCTCAGTCCCACCATCATGAAGGTTTAACATGAAGGAGTCTGAACGACAGAGACCCATGGACCATGTGCGGAAGTGAGGTTAACGCACAGATTTTTCATTCGCATTTTGAAAGGCCAATATTATGCTGTTTTCTGACCTACGTTCTAACATCGTTTCTTCATCACAAACAGACCTGGAGTTGGGTTTTGTTTCATTTATGTTTAAAAGTGCACTGCACGACTTTTCTCATGAAGGGTCTATCACCTGCATGGATATGAACTGCAAAAAACTAAATCTAGTCAAGCTAAAGTGACAGGAATTCAGAAAGTTTTACCATGTTTTGAGTAAATTTCACTTGAAGTAAAATGATCTGCCAGTGGAACAAGACTTTTTCTACTTAAAATATGAAAATACATCTGGCCGCATTTAAAATAAGAAAAACTACTTTTGCACTTAAAATAAGAAACAAAATCTAATTTTGCTTGAATTAAGAAAAACACACTTCCACTGGCAGATCATTTTACTCGTCAAGTTGAATCTGCTCAAATAAAGTAAAATATATAAATGTTTCCTGAGGCTGTCAGACTTTTGAATGGTGCACACTGACTTCCTGCTTACACTGCCTCTCCATCATCCACTGTGGAAGTTTAACTTGTCTGTTGAAACTGCTAAATTCTCTTTATGCACTTTTAATATTGCTTATTTATTATTGTTTTTATCCCTCTTGGTCAATGGGCCTCAGGGAGCACATTTCGTTCAGTCATGTGTTTCTTTTGCTTGAATGACAAATGAAGAACCTTGAACCTTAATTTAAGTCATTTTAACTTACTGAGATATTGTGTTTTTCCAGTGTGTTATTGCTTTGCCGGGAATGTCCCATGGTATGACTTTAAATATTTATTCATTACAGGTGTTTTTATATCTCAAAAATACAATAATTCCTTCACAGATCTGAAGTGTGAGCTGCTTGTCTCACTGGTGACAGATACAACAGGTTTAGTCTATAGTGTAGAACAGGAGTCGGGTGAGCGACCTTTACAAAACGAAAACTCCTTTACAAAACGAAAACTCCTTTACAAAATGAAAAGTCCTTTACAAAATGAAAAGTCCTTTACAAAATGAAAACTCCAGAGAGCTGCTCATTTTCGTGGCCTCAGTCAAATCAAGTGCTGTATTTTTCAGACTATAAGTTTCACTTTTTTTCAGGGTTTGGGTCCTGGGACTTATATATTACATTTTTTACACTCACAGCCCATAGACCAAATATATGAATCATATATATGAATTAAAAAATAAAAATCATTATCTGTTTTTTCATTTTGGTTTTAGACACAAATCGTTTTCTTATTTCTGGTTCTATATTGAAACATGGATTCTTCTCTATTGGGTTGTTTTTATGATTATAATTTCTATAACTCGCCTTTCAAAATGAAATGTTGGTTTTTGGTCTCTGATTTTATAAAATTAGTTTCCCCCAAAAAGTGCGACTTACAGTCCGGTGAGACTTATACATGTTTTTTTTTTTCTTCATTTTTTGGCTGGAGCGACTTATAATCCGAAAAATACAGTATACATAAGAGCCACGGCAAGACTTAGATTATTTATGAGTGAGAATATTTATTTATGAGTGCACAAAGTCAGGCCTCAAAATGGTTTACAATAATAATCAGCATTTAATGCATCACATTTGAGTACGTGTAGTACGTGTAATTCAGAAACCCCCTGGTGAGCGACTTTAAAGGAGGTGGAGATCTACTGGTTGTTCCCAAGCTACAGGTTGGAGACCCCTGGTGTAGAACATTCTAGACAAAGCAACAACATCAGGTGGCGGACCCTCCACTAGAAATACGCATTACTGAACATACAAGTCCTGCATATTTAGGCTGAGTTCTTCACTCAAACAGAAAACACTCTGTTCCACATTGTGATGTCATGTGGTTATACAGGATGCGCTCCACTGTCTTTTTAAACTCCACACACCTTCACTAGAAACACCATTTCAGCCCATTGAATTGCCAATCTCTACTGAACAAAAGGTAAAAGGAGATGTTAAAACTACCACTTCATGACATCACAAGGTGGAACAGAGCATTTTGAATGAAGACAAACTAATAATAAAGGGTCACTCGTGAAACAAAACCCAACCCCAGGTCTGTTTTTGATTAGGTAACAACATTATAACTCATCTTAAAGATAAGAAGAGTCCATTTTGTGTAATATTAGACCTTTAAGCCACATCACTGCAGACTGTAATAACCATTTGTCCAAAAAGTCCGGATAATATAGAGGATTTGTTGATGAAAACGGTCAAGGTAAAACCAAAGCTTAAGGTAACGATGTGCTCAAAAGCAAATGGGACGTAATTTTAGAAGCATTTCGTTCGGGTCTACACCATCTGTCGCAAATTACTGCCAAAAAATCCAATCCTGCCAGAACTACTTTGACATCAAGGCTTTAACTTTAGGATATGAAGGAAATCCTCTATTTGCCCGTAATTGTTAAGCTGCTGTTGAGGATCTACAAAGAAATTGGGGAAGAAAATATTTTGTTTTTCAGTCTCTTACCGGCCAAATTCAGAAGATGTGAGTTGTTCTGGTTCCAGTAGATCCCAGAAAAATAGATGTACACGAGACAATATAGAAACCAGTATTGGAAATAAGATACAAATTTGATCTTATTATCTTATCTTGAAAGTAAAAACTGGATGCAAGTCTTATTATTGTGTGAGGATTATGAGCCTAATCTACAGACACAGACCCCGTTCTGTGCTGTGCTGTCCCATCAATAATCAGCCAAAGGGTTTTTCTCTCCTCGGACACACACCGGTGATACTGGGTGATGATGAGCTCCTGCTGCCCCCACAGCTGCCCTGAGGCAAACTGACCGAGACAGCGAAGGATGTGATCGACAGGTGGATTAACCAATCAGAGAGACTCGTGCTAAAAACCATAGTCTGTATAAAGAAGTGGACTAATGGAGTGTGACGAAACGAAATGAAGCAAAGAGCAGCGAATTTGGAGCCACGTCCATATTAAGAATAGAAATGTATTCAATAGAAACATCAGGATCATGTAGATGGGTTAATACGAACATTTTAAGACCAAAATGACAACGCTCACTGTAGTAGTTAGAGAGGGGCGATAATATTCCAATATAAAGTCAATTAGAGCCAGAGTCAGAAGGAGCCCGAAGTGCCCCGTGAAGTGCCCCGTGTTCATTTGGAGCACGGCAGCTGTTTCGTTAGTTATGTCCATTTATATGTATAGACTATGGTCAAAAACAAAGTGGAAAAAACAACATAAAGGACTGAAGAAGAGCGCAGACAATTGAAGCACCAAACTATTACTCAGCTCAGGTTAAAAAAAGTGATATATTTGGTTCAGAATGATATGAGAATTTTCGTGAGGGAATGTCTTCCGCATTTGGTCGGATCGTCTCACATTTGGACAGAGGTTTTTGACGCTCTGTGGTCCGGTTCTAGACCCTTCTGGATTTGAACAGAATGTAGAATAGACTGGCTGGTCCTTCTTTAGGGCGGGGTATGTTTTTAGGTGGAATACAAAAGGGTGAACTGTGTAATGGGGTTAAGCTATTCCCAGGCAAAATATTATAACTATTCATAAAATGTGGTTTAATAAAAAAGTGAAAGTCAAATTAGAGACAAAATGGTAGTTTTTGGGTGGATGTATTTTTCTGGTCAAAGACAGGTCTGACTGTAGTCATTAGAGGTGTAACAATATCCAAGTCTCACAATACGATATCGTCACGGTATGAACCTCACGGTACGATATTTATTGCGATATCGTGGGAAAGCTCACGATATGACGATATTCTACATAATAACAAGACTGACTCTAAAATGCTTTGACCAGTCATTTGGTACATTTATTGTCATTAGGGATGGAACGATATCCAAATCTCTCTGTACCAGATTTTGTGGAGGTACAAAACAGTGAATCTGCTCCTTTTTCCTCTAAAAATGCGTCACAAGACTTAATCCAAAGAATGAAGATGTAAAAGTGCTTAGAACAGTTATTTCTTCATGTCGTCTGCACTGAAACGGAGCAAAGGATCATGGTCTATGTAGTTCCCTCTGTTTTAAGCAAAGAGACTTGGGATTCGATATATTGTGATGGTCCAGGATATTATTGTGAGGCCTCTGACGATACGATATCACCAGATTTCAGTTATTGTTACACCTCTAATAGTCAGACCTTAAACCCTTCTATTTCACTCAGCTCATTTGCAAAGACACAAGGGGAAAAGCTCAGTGTGTGAGTCTCTGTGGGACTTTTGTCGGGAACATTTTGCAGGTAAAACCACAGTGACTCTGCTCCTCTCAAAGTCACCGTGTCCCAGTTTGAACACACCTGGCTGTACTTCACATGAGGAGACACTTACAGCTTGAGACAGATAGTCCTGGGAGCGCACCAGGCTCCGGATGATCTCCGCTCGGCTGAGGTTGCTATGGAAACCCGCAGCGGCGGCGGTCGTCACGTTGTGGCAGTGTTTTCGGGTGTGGGCGCTGGCGACGATCTGGCCCTGGATCGCCGCGCCGACCAGAGTCCCCATCACCTCCATCGTCATTCCTGGCAATAACAAACATGATATTTAAAGGTGCACTGTGTAACCTTTCACCACATACATCCACGTTTCCCTGGTGATGTTGCCATGAATTCAAAGTATGGACCTACATATCCATCTTTCATTAGTCTTGAAGGTAGTGATAGCAATACTTATATTTATGCGCACAGTGACTACAGTTTTATCAATAAACAGCAATTCTTGGAGAAATTTGAACATTTGTACATGTTGAGAATCAATATATTGATATTTGATCTGCCATTTCTGTCATTTCTCTAACGACTCCTATGTACCTCTACAGGACTAAGAGGCCTGTATCTGGACTGTTCGTATATTTTAGTGACTTGGTTTGGGGTGGGGACTGGTTATTAAAGAAATGTTTATTTAATTTGATCTGTGAACGGAGCAGAGTTTATGAGATTTGTCTTCTTCCTGTTCCTTTCGGGGGGCAAATCATGGTTAGAATACTGTACGTGTTTATGTTCATTGTCAGATTTTTTGTTGTTCTCTTTAAATTGATGCCAACAAAATAACAGCATAAGCATTAAATAAAATAAAATAAATTATGGATGCACCTTTTTCAGTTTTGATACCGATTCCCCTACTACAGCTGCCAATCAACCGATACCAGCGCAATAAAAAATAATCCCTATTAAACTCAAATAAAATAAGACTAAACCAATCAAAATAGTCCCATAACATCAGTTCATATGCACAGTCTGGATCCCGAATTTGGAAACCAGTATCTGATCCTGCAAAATTTTCAGAATCTGCAATTTTCAGTATCTGCAACTCCACAGGTTTATACTGAGACTATGGTGGCACCATTGACCTACATTTGTGTCATTTTATTCAATACCAATACTAGTACATGGAGAATAATGTGACGTTTTGGCTCTGCTGATCAAAACATGAGGGAGGGAGGGTATATTAGTATTAGTATAGTATTAAGCCATTTTATACTCATGAAGACCAAAACAGACCAAGTTACAGGTCAGATCTGTGGAGAGGCGACTCCGCTCACAGTCAAAATGTTTGTTTTTGTAGTTATTATGAGCTATAAAACCACCCGTGATTGAGTAAATGTAAGGTAGAGATGTTTAAAGTCATACTGTGGAACATTCCAGCCAGAGCAATGACATATCCCTAGAAACAAGCAGATGACAAAACCCCCAACCAAAAAGGTACATAGGGCACTTTTAAGACAATACTACGGGCTTCAAGCATTGTTTGCATTTTTGTCATAATATTTTTAGGCTAAATAAGGGATAAAAATGTATTAGTTAAAAAAATCCTCTATTATTGGGAATTACAGGATATGTAATTCAATGACATATAAGGATTTTCAATAGACAAATACTAGAACATAAAAAAATAGGTTTAATATTAAACTTTTTCAAATATTTCCAGTGTCAGGAGCATAAATCTGTGTTTAACATTTATATGAAGCATTTTTAGTGTAAAATGTCGTGTGGTGCGACCAAGAATAAAATGGTTTTATTTCCTAAAACATGGTTGGGATATTAATGTAAGTTCTGAGTAATATGAAGTGTAGAGAAACAAACTGTTGGCGTTTCTTTGAATGCAGATTGATGACTGGTGAGGGGTGCTGTTCCTCGTCGGGTTTCTTACGCTCTATTATTATTTTTCATTGCAAACAATAGCGATTTTGAGGGCCTGAACATCGTCGGAAAGTCCCCATACTGGGAATCCGATCGACCGGTCCAGCAAAAAATTTGATAAAATGGGCATCGCGACAATGCCCACAGTGACCCCACTCAACAGCGCCCCCTGGAAAAGGCAAAAATTGAAGTTCTATGGGCAGCCAAACAGCATATTTTGCCATAGGCCAACAAAATTCGGAGCCGTGATAGAGAATATTGGATTGATCGGCCATATTGGATAAAAAATTTGCCGCTGTTTTGACTGCGTGTTTGCAAAACGATTCATGTTGGTTTTAGTCCAAATGAGCTCAGATTTGGCTGCCCTTTGTCACCGGTTCTGTTCATTGTATTTATGGACAGAATTTCTAGGCGCAGCCAGGGGCCGGAGGAGGTCCAGTTCGGGGACCACAGGATTTCATCGCTGCTTTTTGCGGATGATGTTGTCCTGTTGGCTCCATCGAGCCAGGACCTGCAGCACTGGGGCGGTTTGCAGCCGAGTGTGAAGTGGCCGGGATGAGAATCAGCTGTTCCAAATCCGAGGCCATGGTTCTCGACCGGAAAAAGGTGGATTGCCCTCTCCGGGTGGGTGGGGAGTCTCTGCCTCAAGTGGAGGAGTTCAAGTATCTCGGGGTCTTGTTCACAGTGAGGGGAGGATGGAGCGTGAGATTGACAGGCGGATCGGTGCGGCGTCGGCAGTGATGCAGTCGCTGTATCGGACCGTTGTGGTGAAGAGGGAGCTGAGCCGAAAGGCGAAGCTCTCGATTTACCTCAATCTACGTTCCTCCCCTCACCTATGGTCATGAGCTCTGGGTAATGACGAAAGAACGAGATCGCGGATACAAGCGGCCGAAATGAGTTTCCTTCGCAGAGTGGCCGGGCGCTCCCTTAGAGATAGGGGGAGGAGCTCGGTCACACGGGAGGAGCTCGGAGTAGAGTCGCTGCTCCTCCACGTCGAGAGGAGCCAGCTGAGGCTTGGGCATCTGGTCCAGATGCCTCCTGGACGCCTCCCTCGGGAGGTGTTCCGGGCATGTCCCACCGGTAGGAGGCCCCGGGGAAGACCCAGGACACGCTGGAGGGACTATGTCTCTCGGCTGGCCTGGGAACGCCTCGGGGTCCGTCCGGAGGAGCTGGAGGAAGTGGCTGGGGAGAAGGAAGCTTGGGAGCCCCTGCTTAGACTGCTGCCCCCGCGACCCGGCCCTGGATAAGCGGAAGAAGATGGATGGATGGATGGATGAGCTCAGATTTGACGTGCCACATCTACAGACACGGGTCCTCACAAAACTTATACGTTTTGGATCCTCCTCACGGTTTGTCCGTAGCACGCCGGCAAATAACACCTTCATTTCCTATTTCGTTGATGATCTCATGGCCACAGGCTTTGGCCTAGAGATTCACCCAAGTCGACTTTGTCTGTTATTCAAACTCCAGCCATAGAATTCCTGCTGTTATTAGTTGCACAACATGGTCACACCACATGACATTTTAACACTTTAAGGACAAAAACATGCAGAACAACTCATGACTTCTGAAAAAATTATTTGGTTCCCTGGAGGTCAGAGGTGCTACAGAAATGTGCTGAATTATTATGAAATTTGAACCTTTTTAACTGAGGAAATTGCAATTGGACAGCATCATTGACCCATATACAATGTTGTTTTCTACATATATTTGTACATATATCACAGTCTTGTTCTTACTGTAGGCAGTGGCTGAGTCTCTCTCCTTCTGCTCTGTGCTCAGAAACATGGTAAGGGCTGAATAAGGCACGTGGAAGCACTGGAAAGAGAAAAAAACAAGAGAAATTGAGTTTACTTGAGATACATTTTTATTTTCGACAGTCCCATGCAGACGTCCAAAGCTCCAGGATGCCTCTAATCCGCCCTCCACCAGGGGAAACACAGCTATAGCCTGTTTATATATATCTATCAAACAGCAATCTCGGCACTTTCCAGGCCATTCGTGCTGGTCTCAGCTCTCTGTCTCTCTCCTCACCACCTATCCCAGAGAATGCACCATATCCGCCCTCACTTTGTAATTTACCGCTGCAGCCTGTGGCCAAACGGCACGACAAAAATACACTGGCCATGAAAAGTACACGCGCACGTCATTGATGCAGCCGCTTTAGCGTGCGATTGTTTACCGGAGAAAACGCTGGGACGTGCGTTAACGTACCCGCGGATTGATTTGAAGGTTCACTGTGTGTAACCTTTCACGGTGGAGGGTGCGCCATCCGCTTGTTTCCATGGTGATGTCGTTGCTTTGTCTGGAATGTCCCCAGTATGGCATTAAAAGTGAGCTGCATAGTATTTCTAGTAGTGGGTCCCGGTTTGTCTCCGTGGAAATGCGATTACTTTGTCTAGAATGTTCCGCAGTATTTCTTAAACCTGTCTATCATGAGGGAGACGCTACATTACAGTTCAGATCTGTGAAGAGGCGTCCCTACTGACAGAAGGAATGGCTGTATTTTCAAGCAATAGAAACACTTTTAATGAAGAAATGCAAGATGGATATGTTTAAAGTCATACCATGGGACATTCCAGGGAAAGCAATCACATTTTCATGGAGACAAACTTTTTGGCTCGTGGGCCACAGAGGGTTCTAAAAGTTGATGGAAGAGCCGGACCAGGAGCAAAAGATGTGTCCAACTTTGAAAGAAAAACTCTAGTCTATCAAGATCCAGATCTGAAGGTCTCGGTATCTCAAGAAATGACTTGTCAAGATCACATTTACGAGATGAATCGACTCAAATGTGAAAACACCAGTCTTCAAAATGAAATCTCATGCCTGGAAGATGAAATGATCCAAAATGAGAGAAATGAAGCTTATGAAAGAGAGACCTTTGAAAACTTTGAAAGAGAAAATCTGAAGTTGTAGACGAGCAGCAGTTCAAGTTGGAGGCACAATTCCTGCAAAGTTTTGCTCATAATGAGGGAAATATAAGGCTGAAATCGGAAAACACCAGTCTTCAAACTAAAATTTCACATCTGGAATATCAAATGCAAATCCAAAATGAGGAAAATGAAACTCATGAAAGAGAGACCTTTGAAAGAGAAATGTTCAATGTTGTGGACGAGCTGGAGGACAAGTTGGAGGAACAATTAATTCAAAGTTTGGATTATAAAGAGGAAATTGAACAGCTGAAATCAGAAAACACCAGTCTTCAAACTAAAATCTCATGTCTAGAAAACCAAATCATCATCCAACATGAGAAATATGAAGCTCATGAAAGAGAAATCTTTGCAAACGTTAAAAGAGAAATGTTTAATGTTGTGGACGAGCTGGAGGACAAGTTGGAGGAACAATTACTCCAAAGTTTGGATTTTAAAGAGGAAATTGAACGGCTCAAATCAGAAAACACCAGTCTTCAAACTAAAATCTCACGTTTGAAAGATCAAATCATCATCCAGAATGAAAATGAGATGTGCTAGAGAGACCTCGGCAAACGTTGAACATGCACTGATTATATCGGATTTCTGGACGTCTAAAATCATTTAAATGACATGTAAAACCTGTCTTTACGAGACAGGCGAGAGTTTAGGAAATGGCTTAAGGAAGTCTTGGAACTGACACAAATCTTCTATGTCTAGAAAACAACAACACCACAAACATTATTATATGCATACGAGAAAAAGAAAAAGAAACATGCCCTTGGGCAAGACACTTGCCACTTCCAATCACTCCCTGAGTGGTTGGAAGTGGCGTTGATGCGGATGTGGCAATTTTTTCTGATTCTCATCATCATTTAAATGACATGTAAAATTCAAAACCTAATGCGGGCAGTCAGCGAGACCCTGATCAGAAAAAACTCCAATGAGTTTTGCTGTTTACATGTTATTTTAATAGTCTTATAACTCCAGAAATCTGATAATAATCTGATTTTGCTGCATGAAGGGATAATGGGGAGTGGAGGGGATCTCCAAATGTTTAAATAATGTCAAGATGAACCTGATCCTTGAAGCTAGTTCATGAACTAGTTTGGAGGATTGGAAAATAAATTAATCATTAATAAAATGCCATTTAATTCAAATATTGACTCTGATTTTGTGTTTATGTTCAAATCCCTGTATTATGTATGTGTATGTATGTATTATGTATGTATTATGTATGTGTATGTATGTGTATGTATGTGTATGTATGTGTATGTATGTGTATGTATGTGTATGTATGTATTATGTATGTGTATGTATGTGTATGTATGTGTATGTATGTATTATGTATGTGTATGTATGTGTATGTATGTATTATGTATTAGTGTTTACTCAATAACATGGGTTTTTATTGACTTAAAAACTTGCATTGTTACTGTGAGTGGGCTCGCCTCTCCACAGATCTGACATGTAACGTAGCCCTATGGTGTCACCTGCTGTCTCCATTATGCTTATTTATAAGCATAATGCTGTACTGTGTAACATTCCAGGCAACATCTCCATAGAGAGAAGCTGGTGATGGACCCTCCACCAAAAGTTAGTCATTGCCTCTTTAAACCTGCTTTAGGGCTGTGCAAAAGTATCAGAATATCGATATATCGTGATACTAAATCTGGTGATACAGTACCGTATGTATTACCGTTATCTGGGGTGCTCCATCCATATGTCACCAAGAGGATTTTTTACTATGTTCTTTTTTTTGTGAGCGCACTACAGTTGTGTTGCTTATTTAGTGAAAGGAAAGGAGTTTCTGTGATATACTCGACATATTCACTGTTTTGATGACTGATATCGATGGATTTCATTTTAACTTTGCGCAAGAAGTGGTTTAACAAAGAAATATTTATGCTCAAATGTACAGTGCTTAACCAGTTTATTAGACCACCCCCAGTATCAGGTGTGTGCCACGGCTCCCATCTGTCATTTAAAAGTATTTCTGTTCACCAAAACATCTTTTTATATTTCTAGAATGGATCATCCGACAGCATATGCAAAATCTTTTTATCAAAACCATATTTTTAATGCTAAAATAGAACTCCTGTTGCTATCCGGACATTTTCAAGTTTAATGTTTTCCAAAAATGACACCAAAGTCTCATCCAAAGTCTCTGGGAACAGCTGAAACTATTTGGAACTCAATAACAAAAGAGACTTTGCAAAACAACATAAAAACCAAGAGCTCCTCCAGTGGGGCAAAATACGCCCGTACTTTGAATTATTGTATATAGAATTAAGTTAGAATTTGTCAAACCTAGTTAAAGATGAATTGTTGGTGCAGTTTGGAAGTTTGACATTCCTAGGTGAGACGGTTGTGGAGTTAGAGCGCGGACAAGAAATTGTCCACAGACAGACGGACAGACGGACAGACGGACGGACGGATAATCAATAGGGAAATCTGGCTCTTGCAGTAGGAGTATGAGTATGACATCATCACATTCTAGAATCGGAATTCCACCAATCAGATTGCAGCAACAGAACTTAAAGACACTACAAAGCTTTGAAGTGTCCACAGACGGATGGACGGACGGACGGATAGACGGACGGACGGACAGCGCCATACCATAATACGTCCCGTTTTATCACGGGCGTATAACAAAGCAGCAATAATGCAGCTGTGATCTGTGCCAAAGAAGCTCACACTAAATATTCACATTTTTGGTTATTATTTGTCCAAAAGGACTATTTTCTTATTTCAGTTGCTCATTTTCTTAATGAATAACAATGAAATGGTTAATTTGAAACATGTTTTTGATAAACTATGAAGTTATTGATGGTTTCTTGTTTTCATGACATGTGATTTATAAATGTGTTAACTGTATTTGGTTCTTAAGGACAATCAATAAAATAATAAAAAACAAGTAATATACCATGTCACATGATCACATGTATTACCATATCGTGATAAGATTAGATTAGATTAGATTAGATTAGCCTTTATTGTCTCCCTTGGGAGAGATTTGTCTTGGGACAGGGGCACTCCTGGCACATAGACATACAACATACAGCACACACACAGTGGACACATCAATTCATACAGTTCAACATTTGATAATATTGCACCATTCCCATAATTAGCATATTTTTGCACATTCCCTGGGGCTTAAAAAGTGTAAAAGTCAGTATTGCACATTACCTGAAGCCTATTCACTGTAAGTGCTCAAAAATATTGCACCTTCCCTGGAGCCTACCTATGAGCAGTATTGCATACTCCCCAAAGCGTATGTGCAAATAATATTGCACAGTCCCTGATGGCCGTACAGTAATACAGTAGAGCATTATTTCTTCAAGTTCAGCAAGGAAATCAAAAGGGGAATAAAAGAGTGCTTGAACCTGTTTCTCCTGCTGGTTGGGACCCTGTACCTTCTGCCTGAGGGCATTAATTCAAACTGGTTGTGGAGGATGTGAGTCGGGTCATTACATATTTTACTCCCCAGTGTCTCTTGAAAGATCTCCTGAAGAGGACGGGGGGTCATGCCAAGATAAGATGGCGTCCTGAGCTCAGTGTGGAGGATCGGCTCCTGAGGGACCCTGTGATTCCCATTGACAGTTTGTTTACAGTGGCTCATCTGTTTTGGTGCCTGTAAAGTGGACCCAGCCCAACATCTGGCCCGTCTCAAGAGCTTCGCACAAACACGAGACAATGAGCTAAAAGTGGTAAGTGACATTTAGCTGCAGAGAGGTTCCTGGCAGAAGGCACTGTGTACTTACTGAGGAGTGAGAATGACCGGTCCTGACGCCGTCCAAACGTGCGGTCAAGAGGTTTACGATACGGCAAAGGAAGACAAAAATAAGCAACAACTATGTGATGACGAGCAGGGGGAACATTTGTGTTTGCATGAACAAGCAAGAATTCAGTTAGAAGGACTAAACCAGGACTAAACAGGGACTCAAAATTAGGACTAAACCAGGACTAAACCAGCATTAAAACAGGACTAAACCAGGACTAAACCAGCATTAAAACAGGACTAAACAAGGACTAAACCAGCACTAAACCAGGACTAAACCAGGACTAAACCAGCATTAAACCAGGACTAAACTAGGACTAAACCAGTGTTAAACCAGGACTAAACTAGGATTAAACCAGGACTGAACCAGGGCTAAACCAGGACTAAACCAGCATTAAAACAGGACTAAACTAGGACTAAACCAGCACTAAACCAGCATTAAACCAGCATTAAACCAGGACTAAACTAGGACTAAACCAGCATTAAACCAGGACTAAACTAGGACTAAACCAGTGTTAAACCAGGACTAAACTAGGATTAAACCAGGACTGAACCAGGGCTAAACCAGGACTAAACCAGCATTAAAACAGGACTAAACAAGGACTAAACCAGCACTAAACCAGCATTAAACCAGCATTAAACCAGGACTAAACTAGGACTAAACCAGCATTAAACCAGGACTAAACTAGGACTAAACCAGCATTAAAACAGGACTAAACCAGGACTAAACCAGCATTAAACCAGGACTAAACCAGGACTAAACCAGCATTAAACCAGGACTAAACTAGGACTAAACCAGTGTTAAACCAGGACTAAACTAGGATTAAACCAGGACTGAACCAGGGCTAAACCAGGACTAAACCAGCATTAAAACAGGACTAAACAAGGACTAAACCAGCACTAAACCAGCATTAAACCAGCATTAAACCAGGACTAAACTAGGACTAAACCAGCATTAAACCAGGACTAAACTAGGACTAAACCAGCATTAAAACAGGACTAAACCAGGACTAAACCAGCATTAAACCAGGACTAAACCAGGACTAAACCAGCATTAAACCAGGACTAAACTAGGACTAAACCAGTGTTAAACCAGGACTAAACTAGGATTAAACCAGGACTGAACCAGGGCTAAACCAGGACTAAACCAGCATTAAAACAGGACTAAACTAGGACTAAACCAGCACTAAACCAGGATTAAACCAGGATTAAACCAGGATTAAACCAGGATTAAACCAGGACTAAACCAGGAATAAACCAGCGTTAAACCAGCACTAAACCAGCATTAAACCAGGATTAAACCAGCATTAAACCAGGACTGAACCAGGGCTAAGCCAGGACTAAACCAGCATTAAAACAGGACTAAACTAGGACTAAACCAGCACTAAACCAGGATTAAACCAGGATTAAACCAAGATTAAACCAGGACTAAACCAGGAATAAACCAGGAATAAACCAGCGTTAAACCAGCACTAAACCAGCATTAAACCAGGATTAAACCAGCATTAAACCAGGACTGAAACAGGGCTAAACCAGGACTAAACCAGCATTAAAACAGGACTAAACTAGGACTAAACCAGCACTAAACCAGGATTAAACCAGGATTAAACCAGGATTAAACCAGGACTAAACCAGGAATAAACCAGCGTTAAACCAGCATTAAAACAGGACTAAACAAGGACTAAACCAGCATTAAACCAGGACTAAACTAGGACTAAACCAGCACTAAACCAGCATTAAACCAAGATTAAACCAGGACTAAACCAGGAATAAACCAGCGTTAAACCAGCATTAAACCAGGATTAAACCAGGACTAAACCAGCATTAAAACAGGACTAAACAAGGACTAAACCAGCATTAAACCAGGACTAAACTAGGACTAAACCAGCACTAAACCAGCATTAAACCAGGATTAAACCAGGACTAAACCAGGAATAAACCAGCGTTAAACCAGGATTGAACCAGGGCTAAACCAGGAATAAACCAGAACTAAACCAGGGCTAAACCTGGACTAAACTAAGACTAAACCAGGACCTAAACCTAAACCTAAATAATGACTTTAAGAACCTAAATGACAAAAACAAACCTGGAGTCGTGTTTTGTTTCATTCACACATGTTTAATCCTTTATCAGTCTAACTACATCTCCAATGCTCAAAATACTCTGCTCCACCTTGTGATGTCATGCAGTTGTAGTTTTCAAGTTATCATTCAGTAAAGACGGGCAATTCCAGGGCTGAAATGATCCAAATGATACTAGTGAAGGTGTGTGGAGTTTAAAAACACAGTGGAGCTAAATCTGCAGGGTCTGTTTGTGATGAGGAAACTACATCAGAACTACAGCAGAAAAAAGTCCAGGAGTTTTGCCTGGAATATTACAGTATGACTTAAGTATTTCCACAGTTACAAGTCAGATCTGTGAAGAGGCAATCCAATTCCCACAGTAAGAATTCATATTTTGCAAAGTATTATAATAAACTCCACTGTGACTGAATCCATGCATCACGGTCGATATGATTAATGACATACTGTGGAACATACCCGGCAGAGCTGTGACATCTCCATGGAGACGAGCACAGTGGAGGAGATGATGAATGGGATTGTGCAGATATCAAGAGGAGCCGTATGTAATGTAGTACTACTATTAATACTACTACTACTACTGCTACTGCTACTGCTACTACTACTACTACTGCTACTGCTACTACTAATACTGCTACTGCTACTGCTACTACTACTACTACTGCTGCTGCTACTACTACTACTACTACTGCTACTGCTACTACTACTACTGCTACTGCTACTACTACTACTACTACTGCTGCTGCCATCACTACCACCTACCACCACTACTACTACCACCACCACCGCTTGCCACCACTGCTACCACTACTACCGCCACCACCGCTACCACCGCCGCCGCTGCTACCACCATCACCACCACCACCACTACCACCGCCACCGCCACTACCACCACCACTGCTACCGCTACTTCCCACCGCCACCACCACCACCGCCACCACCACCGCCACCACCACCACCGCCACCACTCACCGCCACCACCACTGCCACTACCACCGCCCATCACCATCGCTACTACCACCGCTACTACCACTGCCACCGTGCTACTACTTCACCGCCACCGCTACCGCTACCACCACCGCCACCACTTCACCGCTACCACTGCCACCACCACCGCTACTACTTCACCGCTACTCTACTGCCACCACCACTGCCACCACCACTGCCACTACCACCGCTCACCACTACCGCCACCACCACTGCCACCACCATCTGCTACCGCCACTCACTTCACCGCCACCGCTACCACTTCACCGCTACCACCACCGCTACTACCACCGCTACTACTTCACCGCTACCTACCACCGCCACTACCACCGCCACTGCTACCACTTCCATCGCCACTGCCACCGCCACCGCTACCACTACCACCGCTACTACCAGCGAGCTACCACTACCACTTCACTGGCTACCGTCATACCATCACTACCACTGCCACTCACTTCACCGCTACTACCACCGCTACCACTTCACCGCTACCACCACTGCTACCTACCACCACCGCTACCGCCACTGCCACCACTGCCACCGCCGCTGCCGCTACCACTGCTACTACCACTGCCTACCACTCTGTGACCGCTGTCGCCATCACCACCACCGCCGCCACCGCTTCACTGCTACCACCACTGCCACTACTTCACCGTAGCCGCCGCTACCATCACTACCACTTCACTACCACTACCACCTACCGCCACCACCACTGCTACTACTTCACTGTTTGCTACCACCGCTACCACTGCCACTACCGCTACCGCTACCACCACCGGCTACCACTTCTGCCACCAAACCACCAACTGCTTCAAGCCACCACCACCGCCGCTGCCACCGTCGTTTCCACCTGCTACCACCACCGCTACCACTTCACCGCCGCTACCATCACTACCACCACTCACCACCACCACTTCACCGCCACCACCACCGCCACTACCACTTCCCACCGCCACCACCACCGTTACCACCATCACCACCATCACCAGCGACCACCACCGCTACCACTCCCACCGCCGCCACCACTACCATCGCCACCGCCACTACCCACCGCTACCACCACCACTACCACTGGCACTACCACTATTAATACCGCTACCATCATCACCACCACTGCTACCACTTCACCGCTGCCACCACTACCACCACCGCCTACCATTGTACCGCGGTACCACTACCTACCGCTGCCAACGACCGCTACCACCACTGCTACCACCATTGGTCACTGCTACCACCACCACCACCACCACCACCATTACCACCACCACTACCACCAACCGGCAGCATCACCGGCCATCACCATTACCACTACCACTATCAACCACCACTACCACCACCACCACTGCCACCACCACCTGCCGCCACGACCGCTACCACTATTATTACTGCCACCACCACCGCTCAGCTTACCACTACTCACCACCTAATTTCACCGCCTTAATGGACAACCATTGTTACTACCACTACCACTACTACCACCACCATTACCACTACCCATTACTACCACTACTACTCACTACCATCGCCATCATCGCTACCACTGCCGCCACCAATCACGACCGCTACCACCATTAATACCAGCAGTACTACCTTACCACTGCCACCACTACCACTATCACTACCACCACCACCAAATACCACCACTACTACTACCACCGCCACCACTGCTACCAATTTACCAGCTGCCGCTACCACTATCATCACCAGCTCATCACTACTACCACCGCTACCACCGCTACTACCACTGCTGCCACTACCTACCATTACCACCACCACCATTACCACCACCACTACCACTACCACTGCTGCCTACCACCACTGCGGCTACCATCACCACTACCTAATTACCTACTACCACCAGCTAGCCGCCACACTGCCACCACTACCGCCGTTGCCACGACCGGCTACTACCACTGCCGCTACCACTATTATTACCGCTACCACTACATCACCATAATTTCCACTGCTGCGACTACTATTATTACTACTACTGCTGCTACTACTACTACTACTACTACTACTACTACTACTATTACTACTACTACTACTACCACTACCACTACTACTGCCACTTCTACTGCTGCTACTACTATTATTACTACTACTGCTACTGAACTATATAAAAAGCAGTGAAAAGGCAACAAATTAGACTAAAACACTTCTAGATGCGGTGCTATTACTACTACTACCAGACTTTCCCTCAGGATCTATAAAGTATCTCTACTACTACGATTACTACACCTACTTTTATTACTACTACTACTACTAAACTATGGTAAAAGCAGAGTAAAAACCCTCGTATGTGCTGTGGAAAGTTGGCATGGTGTAAATGTCACCTTCCCCCTTCATTTCATTCACAACCTCGTTCTCTTTGGTTCTGCAGTTACATAACACACTGAGTAAGGGACTCTATATATTTAAAGTCCCAAATTACACATTTATTCTTGAGAGCTTCAAGTCTCCTCAGAAACAGACCTGGAGTTGTGTTTTGTTTCATGATTAAATAATAGCGTAATATGGGCCTTTTTCTTTCCAGAGAGAAGAACTATAACCTCCCCCTCTGCTGTGTGTAAAGTCCGATGGCATCATTTTACTGAAGCGTGAGGTGCTGTGGAGGTATAGCATAAGGAAAGAGGACACAGCTTTGTACTTACGGTGATCAGGGTCTGGTACAGGCAGTAGAATCCCAGATACCAGATAAAACGGCAGTTAAGGAACGGAGGGACGAACCAGAGGTAGAAGTAAGCGATTATTAGGAATGGTGTGCAGCCAATCATCCTGGAAAAGAGAGAAGAGAAAGAAATCATGTTAAAATGATTTACTGTCCCTCCTGTGGGCTCACCACCCACAGAGGGGTTCATGGGGGGGTCAGGTGCTATGAGGATTGGGCAGCGGGCTGCATCCGCGACCCAGCCGGACTAAGCGAGAGAAGATGGATGGATGATTTATTGTTTTTTCATTAAAGGTCCTATATGAGCTTTAAGTCATTATAATGTTGTTACGGCCTCAAAAACAGACCTGGAGCTGTGTTTTGTTTCATTCACACATGTTTAAAATAAAAATCCTGCATATTTAGTAGGGATGTAATGATATCCAAGTCTCATGATAGGAAATCGTCACCGTATGAACCACACGGTACGATATTTATTGTAATATCGTGGGAAAGTTCACGATATTACAATATTCTACATAATAACAAGAGTGACTCTAAAACGCTTTGACCAGTCATTTGGTGCAACATTTATTGTCATTAGAGATGGAACAATATCCAAATCTCTCTGTACGATATTTTCACCATAAACATCTCTCTGAACCAGATTTATTACAATATTTTGTGGAGGCACAAAACTGTGAATCTGCTCCTTTTTCCTCTAAAAATGCTTCACAGACTTAATCCAAAGAATGAAGATGTAAAAGTGCTTAGAACAGTTATTTCTTCATGTCGTCTGCACTGAAACGGAGCAAAGGATCATGGTCTATGTAGTTTCCTCTGTTCTTTTAGCTGTTTCTGCATCAGAACTGTTCATTTAAGCAAAGAGACTTGGGATTCGATATATTGTGATGGTCACGATATTATTGTGAGACCTCTGACGATACGATATCACCAGATTTCGATGCTTGTTACACCTCTAATATTTAGGCTATGTTCTTCTTTCAAACATAGCACTCATTTTCTCCTTGTGATGTCATGTGGTAATACAGGAAGTGCTCCACTGGGTTTTTAAACTCTATCCACCTTCACTAGAATCATTTGGATGATTTCATCTCTGGAATTGCCGATCTCTGCTGATGTAAATGTAAATTGTAGCTGTTAACTTGAAAATTCATTCGCTTCATGACATCACAAGGTGGAACAGATCATTTTGAGCTTTGGAGATGTTAATAAAAGATTACTTAAACATGTGAATGAAGCAAAACACAACTTCACAATAACAGGTCTGTTTTTGAGGTGGGAACAACATTCTAACATGACTTAAAGCTCACGAGTCCATTTTGCATATGTACTGCGTGTACTGTATATCGAAGTATACCTGTATCTTAATACTCTGGGGAAGCCGTGTATTGTGTATTATATAGAGTAGTAGGGGATTGTACTACTTAAAACATGCACTGTAATATTATCCCTCCAGGACAAGTGAAATGCTGAGCCAAAGGATTCAAAGTTCTAAAATACTGTATGTTTAAAAAGCCGCCTGTGTCATTAGCACTAAAAGCCTGAACGCTCATCTCCCACAATCTTCATATTTACAAACTAGCACTTCACGGATCCAAAAAATTATCCCAAATTGTAGGTTTGTTGCATAACTGGAGGACGGGTGTTTTTAGAGTCCATAATTTACTGAGACGACGGTACGTTTCAGAATCCTGCTCAGTGATCATGTAGAGTCCAGGAGAAGATCTGTGCAGGGAGGGACTTCAGAACGGAAATTCCACAGAAGCCCACATGGCGTTTATGAGATGAGACGGCTCCAGCAGATAACACATGAATATGCATGACTCTAACACGGTGTGAAGGAGTGGATCAGCCTGTGTTTTCCATACGCTCTGAGTTATATGGCCTATGTATAATTTAGAATAGAGAAAACAACTGTAGCCAGGAAAGTGTTATTCAAAAGTGCAGCTGGAGGAGGCGACTGGTCGATATGTTCACTGCCAAAGAGGAGCAGGGCGTCAGTGCTTACAGCTTTGCCTGGAATGTTTCACAGTATGGCATTAAAGGTCCTATGTTAGGCAAAATTGACTATTGTGAATTTTAAGCCATGTTAGAATGTTGTTTCCTTCTCAAAAACAGAGCTGAAGTCGTGTTTTGTTCATTCACACGTGTTTGAGTAACACTTTATTAGTCTGTCTACACGTCCAACACTCGTGAAGGTGTGAAGAGCGTTTTCTGTTTGATAGAAGAGCTAAATATGCAGGGGTTTAACAGAGGTGGGACCAAGTTGTTGTTTTGCAAATCTCAAGGAAGTCTCAAGTCCCAAGTCAAATACAGGCAGGTCCAAGTCCAGTCTCCAGTCTCTGGGCCATGAGTCCAATTCAAGTCCAAGTCCAGTCTCCAGTCTCTGGGCCATGAGTCCAATTCAAGTCCGAGTCGTCTGCTTTGAGCTGTTTCAACTAAAATCCCAAATGCAAAAGCTCAGATTTTTGCACATGTGCACTTGTATACACCATGAGGCCCATACTGTCTGGCCCGACTTCATACCATATTGAAATATTACACAGCAAATTTATTTTACATGTAATTTGATCTTTTGTGGCCTTTTGAAGTTTTAATTCTGGAAATATCCTGTTTATTTGAATTAAAGGGCCCATATTCCACTATGTTCTCATATCATCTCATATAATCATTTCTTTATTCACACATGTTTAACACATAAACCCTGCATATTTAGACTGAGTTCTTCTCCCAAACAGAAAACACCCTGTCCCACCTTGTGATGTCATGTGGCAATACAGGAAGTGCTCCACTGTGTTTTTAAACTCCACACACCTTCACTAGAATAATGTGGATCATTTCAGCCAGAGAATTGCTGATCTCTACTGAACAAAAGGTAAAAGAAGCTGTTAACTTGAAAACTACCACTTCATGACATCACAAGAGCATTTGGAGATTTGGAGATGTGGACAGACTAATAATAAAGAGTTATTCAAACCTGTGAATGAAACAAAACAAAACATAACTCCAGATCTGTTTTTGAGGAGGTAACTGCTTTATAACATTTAACATTTAGCTTTAACATTTACTTTGAGCTTCTGTAGCCTGGTCAAGTTAAAATAATAGAAAATGTAAAGTTTATTTTAATTCAGCACATTATTATAACTGGTAAGTGTGATATTAATCATGTTTTAATACATGTCCCTCATCTGAAAGCCTTTTTAGCTGTCCTGTGTCCTGTCAGGAAACAGAGGCATTTTGTCATGCCGTTCTTGTCAGTACAAAAGTGCTGAAGTGAAAGAACAGCTCCTCTTCACAGGTGGAAAAAAGGACCAGAGGAATTTAGGTGACAGCGGCAAAACCCACACAGGATCCGACCTCTGACCTCTGCAGCGTCCGTAAACAGCAAAACAGAACGCGACAGAGAGAGTGGGAGAACGAGGGGCTGGCGGAGGCACGGGTTTACTCTGTTCTAACACCATTGAGGTCGCTTCTCTCTCTCCTCCTCTTTGTGTGTGTGTTTTTTATTGACAAAAGCAGGTGACAAAGCACAGAGGCAGCAGAGGAGCAGAGGGGCAGAGGCAGCAGAGGGGCAGAAGGGCAGAGGGGCAGAGGCAGCAGAGGGGCAGAGGGGCAGAGCGCTCATGTGTGAACGAACAGGAGAGCTGCTGTGTTCTGGAAGACGAGCGCAAAGGCAAACATTTGATCTGAAAAACAATGAAAAAACATATTCCTGACTAGATTTCAGAATTTTATTTGATTCGATATTGGTTGTTTTGAATAGTTTTGATTCAAGGTTATGGAGATGGAGCTGATAGAGCTGCAGTCAATGTCTGATCGACTGAAAACCATAAAAAAGTGGGATAAGGGAGTGTATTCGTTTCCAGTCAAATGAAGCTCACGGAGGCCTGCAGGAGTGAATTTGGAGCCAGTTCCATATTAAGAATGGGAATTTCTGTGGTAATACAGGAAGTGCTTCACTGTGCTTTTAATCTCTATACATCTTCACTAGAATCATTTGGATAATTTCAGCATTGGAATTCAATCACTACTGAACTAAAAGTAAAAGGAGCTGTTCACTTAAGAACTGATATATCATGACATCACAAGGTGAAACAGAGCATTTTGAGATGTATACAGACTAATAAAGGATCAACTCAAACATGTGTGAATGAAACAAAATACAACTGCAGATATGTTTTTGAGGAGGAAAAAGCATTATATTAGGAAGGACAAAATATCAAAGTAAAAACAGCAGGACCATGGAGAGCGGCTTCATACGAACATTTTAACACTACGATGATGAGGTTCACAGCAGCAGCTACAGAGAGAGGGGGAAGTTTTTCAATGTAAAGTGAATTGGAGCCAGAGTTGATGGAGCCGGAAGTGCTCCCATGTTCACTCAGACAGTCTAGGCTAAAGACATGCCATCGATTAAAAACAGGGTGTGGTTTGGCATTAGAAACAAGAGCTCCTCCAGCGGGGCAAAATACGCCCGTACTTTGAATTATTGTATATAGAATTAAGTTAGAATTTGTCAAACCTAGTTAAAGATGAATTGTTGGTGCAGTTTGGAAGTTTGACATTCCTACGTGAGACGGTTGTCGAGTTAGAGCGCGGACAAGAAATTGTCCACAGACAGACGGACAGACGGACGGACAGACGGACGGATAATCAATAGGGAAATCTGGCTCTTGCAGTAGCAGTATGAGTATGACATCATCACATTCTAGAATCGGAATTCCACCAATCAGATCGCAGCAACAGAACTTAAAGACACTACAAAGCTTTGAAGTGTCCACAGACGGATAGACGGATAGACGGACGGACGGACAGCGCCATACCATAATACGTCCCGTCTTATTACAACGGGCGTATAAAAAGTGTTAACTATGAAGCATCTCTTTGTATCTGACCCAAACTGCACACAAAATACTACAAGTTCAAGGAAGTTCATCAAACTTTTTTTTTAACAGAAAAGTATTATAAAGGTTATTGTACATTTCTGTTTAAAAAAGCTTTGATTAACTCCCTATTTGTATTTGTGTAAAAAAGACTAAACTGCATTCCTTATTCCTGTTATAGGTACGTGTCACATTTTTATCCAGCGCTTTTCCACCTTCCAGGCACTGAAAGCACTTTACCCCAAGGAACCACACACACACTCACACACCAGTGTACGCACACGCACACACACACTCACACACCAGTGTACGCACACACACACACACTCACACACCAGTGTACGCACACGCACACACACACTCACACACCAGTGTACGCACACACTGGGGTAAGTGTCTTGCCCAAGGACACAACAACAGCATTCATGGGAGCTGGAATTGCACTGCCAACTTGAGGGTCAGTGGATCTTGTTGTTGCATTGACCAATTAATTAAAGGACCAATTAAAGGACCACAGCTCAAATACCCACACTGCTGTACCTGCTGAACCATACGTGAAGCTTTCAAGTCTTTTATTCTTATTTCACTCAAAATTTAGTTTTATAAAATAAATTAACTTAAAGCACACAATTCATATATATATATATATACACACACACACACACACACACACATATATATATATATACACACACACACACACACACACACACACACACACACACACACACATATATATATATACACACACACACACACACATATATATATACACACACACACACACACACACACATATATATATACACACACACACACATATATATATATACACACACACACACACACACACACACACATATATATATATATACACACACACACACACACACACACATATATATATATATACACACACACACACACACACACATATATATATATACACACACACACACACACACACATATATATATATATATACACACACACACACACACACATATATATATATATATATATATACACACATACACACACACACACACATATATATATGCTTTTGCTTTGTCTAGGATGTTAGGGTTGATATTAAAACTTTCTATTTTCATGGAGACAAAACCAGACCAAGTTACAGGTCGGATCTGTGGAGAGGCGACGCTCTCAGTCAGAATGCCTATTTTTCTAGGTATTTTTGAGCTATAAAGCCACATGTAATTTAATAAATGTAAAGTAGAGCTTTCTGGAACATTCCAGTCAGAGCAATGACATCTCCATAGAAACAAGTAGGTGACAGAAAAGTTACACAATGCATCTTTAACGTACACATTAGATATAAATGGGGCCAGTCACAAAAACTGTCGTTGTGTCCTTAGGCAAGACACATCACCCACATTGACTGGTATGAAAGTGGTGTGTGTGAATGGTGGTGGTCAGAGGGGCCGATGGTGCAGATTGGAGCCTCGCTTCCGTCAGTCTGCCCCAGGGCAGCTGTGGCTACAATAGTAGTTTACACCACCGGGTCTGGAGTGAATGGATAATGCTCTGTAAAGCATCTTTGAGTGTCCAGAAAAGCACTGTATAAAACTGATGCATTATTATTATTATTATTATTATTATTATTATTATTATTATTATTATTATTATTATTATTATTATTATTATTATTATTGTCTGATGTCTGTGTCAGATGATGTTTCCATGTTTGTCACTGTGAAGCCCATTGGGGAAACTCTGGGCTGTAGAAATAAAACTGAATTGAAAACTGAATTGAATCTGAAATACACTGAAGAAACTTATAATCTACATAAACTTAAATTGACTTCATAAATTTGGAAATTGTGAATATATTTTGACTAGTTTTGATGTATGAATGCTTTTGTTTTCTCATTTCTTATTTAATTATTGACTAGTTGAGTTTCAAAGTAATAATTTCTAATCACCACCTCCCAGCACTTTAAAGATGTAAAAAGTAATGACTGGAAATCACTTTTGTCCTCGTTAAACAAAACTTGAAAAGAAAAGAAAATGACCTTAAATTAAAAACTGAACGTAGCTTTTCTCTGGTAAATTGCCCAGTGCACCTTTAATTAAAAATGTTTCAGTGAGCAATAAGGAAAACTATTCACACATCTCGTAAACTTATAAAACTGGCAAAGATTCAAAAGAGCTCATCCTTTCTTTAATTTGTGGTTTGGTAAAATCGCTCTCACCTTGTCTTTCAAGTCGACCACAAAGCTTCTCTGTGAGCAGACTCCATTCATAAAGTCTTGGCAGTTACACAGTGGAATGTTTCCTCGTCAAAAACATAATTGTTGTGTTTTGTTTCATTCACACCGTCTACACGTCTAAAGCTCAAAACGCCCTGTTCCACCTTGTGATGTCATGCAGTGGTCGTGTAATGTAATGAACAGCTCCTTTTGCCTTTAGTTCAGTAGAGACGGGCGATTCCAGGCCTGAAATGATCCAAATGATCCAGTTTAAAAACACAGTGATGCTTTTCCTGTATCACCACATGACATCACAAGGTGGAACAGTGTTTTCTGTTTGAGAGAAGAACTCAGCCTAAATCTGCAGGTTTGTGTGTTAAACGTGTGAATGAAACAAAACACAGCTCCAGGTCTGTTTGTGATGAGGAAACTATATTATAATATTAACATCGATAAGAAAATATAATATTTAATGTTTAATGTTTCTTGTTCACAGTACGGCGTTAAACTTTTCTATCGTCATGGAGACCAAACCAGACCAAGTTACAGGTCAGAGCTGTGGACAGGTGACCCTCCTCAGTCAGAATGTTTTTCGAGGCACATCTCAGAATGTCTAAAAAACTAAATGTGAACTAAAACATGTTAAATTAATACTATAGAATTTGGAAAAATATCAGATTTTTTTAATCTATTAATAAAATTAAATGGTAAATATTGGGACTATGGGACTATTTTGTCTTCCCCAAATATTGGTGGTGACATGTCCCCATCCAGGCAGAACAATGACATCTCCATAGAAACAAGCAGGTGACAGATCCTCATCCAAAAAGTGCCGCGTCGCCCCTTCAAAACCACCCAGAGCTTCTCCTGTCAGTGGTAACGGTCCTGTCCTAACAGCAGCATCTGTTCAGCCACTGTGCACTTGGGCCGCATCCAGTTTCATCAGATTGTGTTTATAATCTACACTTTATGATCAGGTCAGAGCTTTAAGCCCCTCCCACTACACGCACTTACAGAACATGTCATGGTCCCTTTCGATACCCACCGTTACATAAGCGTCCAGGGACACGGGAGTTTACTGATCGAAGTCTTGTCATTACTTTACATGCAGTCTGTGGGAAAGTGAATATTATATTGTATGTGCCGTTTGTTCCGATGTCGCACTGTCAATAAGGAATTAACTATTAATCCCATTACATCATCTGGAGCTGTTAATCTGCAGCACTGATGGACGCACACATACAAGTGCACACGCCCATGAATTAACTACAATCCTAAATGTGAAATGCAAGATACAACATGGAGTGTAACGATATCCAAGTCTCACGATACGATATCATCACAGTATGAACCTCACGTACGATATTTATTCTGATATCGTGGGAAAGTTCACGATATTACGATATTCTACAGAATAACAAGAGTGACATTCTGAAACGCTTTGACCAGTCATTTGGTACATTTGTCATTAGGGAGGTAACGATTTCCAAATCTCTCTGTACGATATTTTCACCATAAACATCTCACTGGACCAGATTTATTACAATATTTTGTGGACGCACAAAACTGTGAATCTGCTCCTTTTTCCTCTAAAAATGCTTCACAGACTTAATCCAAAGAATGAAGATGTAAAAGTGCTTAGAACAGTTATTTCTTCATGTCGTCTGCACTGAAACGGAGCAAAGGATCATGGTCTATGTAGTTCCCTCGTTTTGTTTCAGTTATTTCTGCATCAGAACTGTTCATTTAAGCAAAGAGACCTGGGATTCGATATATTGTGATGCTCCACGATATTATTATCACCAGATTTCCTTTATTGTTCCATCCCTCATATGTACACATCAGAGGCGGGTGTAAAGTGGTCAAAAACTGTACTTAGGTAAGATTCAAAAATATCACTAAAAGTAAAAATACAATATTGCTCAAGAAGGACACAGTGGTCATACGTTCTTGTTCAAAGCTGGACCACATGGGGCCCCAGTGGGAATGCAGGCGCCACGATGGGGCCCCAGTGACAAAAACTGTCATTGTGTCTTTAGGCAAGACACTTCGCCTCCATCGCCGAATATGAAAGTGATGTTTATGTGTGTGACTGGTGTCGGTAGCACAGATCGACAGCCTCGCTTTCATCACTTTGTGGCTACAATAGCAGTTTGTGTGTTGAATGATGCACCGAAAAGCCCTTTGGGAGTCTGGAGAAGCACTAGAATTAATCTGGAATTAATTAACTGAAGTAAATGTAACAAAAATTCATTAGTACCTTGTCTATTTAGCCAAACGATATCGATCAGCACTGAATCTTAGTTAGGGTGAGGCAGACTATTGTCCTCATAGGGAAAACTGCTGCTTGCGATTTGTTTCAGTCGCTTTTAGGTCTGACTGTTCTTATTTGACATGGAACAGGGAAACAGAGCACCCAGAATTAGCCTTGTAATGATGCTAACATTTCAAACTTCATTTCATACTCAATACCAATCTGATACCAATGATAATAAAAAATAAAAACATCAAGTATTACACAATAGAATGTCATTTTCAACCATAAATCCTCGTACTTTCTTTTCTGTTCCCATGTGGTCTGATATGTGTGTAATCCCTCAGTGGTCCATGGGCGATACTGGTCTCTGTGCTCTTCTACTTGTTCTGCTACAGCTCTAAAGACATTCAAAAGGTTCATTTCTGTCCCGTGAATGTGACTTTTTTTAGTACTGACACCTGCTCAAACAAGAATCTAGTTTTGAAACACATTTTAGTATCAGTTAGTGTCTGATTTTTGATACTAAAGCATGCAAACTCCACAAACCATTTTCTAATTTCCAAAAATGCTGATTTGATTTTATTTTGGGCAGAGGTTACACCCAGTAAGTAACACACAGACTATTTTTTCCCCAGGACCCAAAACTGAACTTTCCAAGTAACACACTGACAAACAAACCAGCCCCAACGCAACTTCTGCAACACTTCTTATCAGTCCTTATTCAGAACTAGTCATGACTTCTTCTTTAAATCATAGAAAAAGAGACAAAAATAGAAAAAAGGGGAAGAAAAATGTGAATAAATATCTGTTAAGTGTTCAAGTGTGAACTAATGGACAAAACTAAATGAAGTCACATATACCAGGTACAGGATGGGACTTTCTGGAGGTGGCGTGACTTTCTGGAGGTGGCGTGACTTTCTGGAGGTGGCGTGACTTTCTGGAGGTGGCGTGACTTTCTGGAGGTGGCGTGACTTTCTGGAGGTGGCGTGACGTTCTGGAGGTGGCGTGACTTTCTGGAGGTGGCGTGACTTTCTGGAGGTGGCGCGTCACTCGTTTGATTCCAAGGAAACAGGAAGTTAATAATAAAACATTTCCACTGAAACAAGAGGGAGGAGGCCCGGCGTTTCCAGGTAATATAAGTGTCGGGTTTGTGGAGAGGCAAGCCCAATGAGTAAGAATACTTTTTTTTTTTCTAAACTTTTACTTTTATTTTAGTCTATTTTTTGGTGAAATGTTACATACTATGGTTTTAAATAGTAAGATTCAGAAATAAGTTAGTTAAGTAAGAAATAAGTTAATTAAATAGTTATAAGATCAATTGGGATGTAACAATAACTGAAATCTGGTGATATCGTATCGTCAAAGGTCTCACAATAATATCGTGACCATCACAATATATCGAATCACAAGTCTTTTTGTTTAAATGAACAGTTCTGATGCAGAAATAGCTAAAAAAAAAAACAGAGGGAACTACATAGACCATGATCCTTTGCTCCGTTTCAGTGCAGACGACATGAAGAAATAACTGTTCTAAGCACTTTTACATCTTCATTCTGTGGATTAAGTCTGTGAAGCATTTTTAGAGGAAAAAGGAGCAGATTCACAGTCAAAATATTGCAGTAAATCTGGTACGGTGAGATGTATACAGTGAACCCTCGTTTATCGCGGGGGTCACGTTCCAAAAAGAACCTGCGACAGGCAAAATCCGTGAAGTCGTCAGCTTTATTTTTTACAGTTATTCTACAGTATAATACTGAACTATAGAATGAAACCAAAGATCAGAACCTGTTTTCAGGCCCAGGCTTTTGTTTAAGAAATAAAAATATAAAAACTGTCTTACAAATAACTCTGATAGTTTTTAAAAAATAGTGTAAAATAATAATTTTAATAATGAACAGGAGGTTGGACATTGTGACTCAGGCGTATTTCAGTCCCTCTGACTGAGCCTCTTCGTCCTGACTCCTGTAGCGTCTTTTTCCCAGAACAAACTGAAGATTCATTTATTCTGTAAAGGCGCCTACAGCCGCAGAGCTTCTACCTTCAGCAGCTCCAGAAGTTTCTCTTTTTCTGTGATAGTTTCATCTTCCTCGGCCTTTTGCCTTTGTCGTGCAGAACGTTTCCTCCACATTGTGGGTTTTGTCATGGAGAAAATTTGCAAAGGTAAATTTGTCGGGCTGAACAGAGACGAGGCACAGAAACTGTGGACATTGGTCTGAGTGAAAGACCAATGTGACTTTTTCACTTCTAGACTGCAGTCCCTGAGCCAATCAGGATTCAGAACACAATGCACTGTAAAAAAGAAGAAAAAAAAACAGCGAAGCCGCGAAAGGTGAACCGCGTTATAGCGACGGTTCACTGTATTTCATCTTTGAAAATGTTCTGATCTTTGTGCTAGTTTTTGTTTCCTGTGGAAAGACCCATCACAGAGACAGTCGGCATAAATCTCTGCCTGACCCTGTCCAGCGTCCACAGAACTTCAACTTCCAATGTTACTTTTCCACTCAAAAGCGATTATTATTTTGAGATTTTTTATCATTTTGAAAGAACCTGCACCTAATTTTTGTATTTGAACATGAAGAAGCGCACATTGTTGTTGCTGTTAACCTGAAAATGATCACTTCATGACATCACAAGGTGGAACAGAGCATTCAGACTAATATCAAACACGTGTGAATGAAACAAAACCCGACTCCAGGTCTGTTTTTGAGGAGGTAACAACATTCTAACACGACTTAAAGCTCACAAGAGTCTGTTTTGACCAGTATATGAACTTTAAATCGTTATTTACTATTGCAATGGCCCATGTGACCCATTTCAACGCTGCGACAACACGTGAAGACAACTTCTATTCCAACATGTGCACCGTACTTTTGACACGTGATTTAAAACGAATTTCCCAACTGCACTTCCATTATACAAGACTTCAAAGCGTGATGCAAATCTCCAAACCAAAACTGGAAGCTGGCCAGGTGAAACTGCATTCAAATGTCACGTGGGAACTCGGTTTCTGTGTACAAAATATTCCAACGTCAAAGTACAGAAGCTTGTTTTTTTTTTTCTTTTTGCGACAGCATGACGCCCACTGAGAGGAGGAATCTGCAGAGACGCTTTGTTTTTGTGGAGACGTGAAGAGGAAGGAGGAAGCCCACAGTTGTGTCTGGGGAAGAGGAAACTCACCAAAATATAAACAGAACTGTACACAAGATATGAAGCAATGGCAGCAGTCAGGTGCTTTTGAAATGCTAAATGGGTTTTGGACACATGTGGATACAGCTACTTTATTTGCAACAGGTTCTGAGGATTCTGGACTGTTAAAGGGTCCATAGAACCATCTTTAAATCACAATTTTTGATCTCTTATGTTGTTTCCTCATCAGAAACACACCTGGAGTTTTATTTCACTCACACTGCAGATTTAGCTTGAGTTATTCTCTCAGATGGAAAACACAAAAGACAAAAATAGTGTTGTAGTCAAGGCCGAGACCAGACCAAGACTTTTAAAGGGCGAGACCGAGACCAGACCAAGACTTTTAAAGGGCGAGACCGAGACCAGACCAAGACCACGGCACATCGAGACCAAATCGAGACCATTTTTGTCATTTTCGACATTTATTTGTATTTTACAGTTATTTTACACCAATATTTTTATAAAGTTATCTCCATTTTATCACTCGTCGAGTGTCAGACCTCGAGACCAAGACAAGAGTCCAAACGTGGTCGAGTCCGAGACAAGACCAAGACCATAAAAAACTCTTAAGACCAAGACCGCTCTCAAGTACTACGTCACTAGACAAAGGAGTTTTTACCCTGAAAATGATATAACATCACAAGGTGGAACACAACATTCTGAGCATTAGAGATGTAGACAGACTAATAATAAAGTGTTACTCAAACATGTGTGAATGAAACAAAACAAAAGTGCAGACTGTACTTGTTTTTATACGCCCGTTGTAATAAGACGGGACGTATTATGGTATGGCGCTGTCCGTCCGTCCGTCCGTCCGTCTGTGGACACTTCAAAGCTTTGTAGTGTCTTTAAGTTCTGTTGCTAGGTTTGACAAATTCTAACTTAATTCTATATACAATAATTCAAAGTACTGAACCATCACACACCATTTTGTACAAAGTTGATTCTGTAAATATCAGCTTGGTCTCTGAGTCACCGTCTACATATGTTTTCATTTACAGGGTTAGTTAGGTTACAAATCTACTCTATGTAATTTATTTATCAGAACTTATATTATGTTTTAAGTCGTGTTTGTAAGAAAATATGAGAAATTTCACAACCAAATCATTTCAACATTGGTTTTTTTTGTCTATTCAAGTTTCGTTCTGTTTTCAGTTGCAATACCTCAAGTGTCCACTGTGCGACGCCACCCATGCCAAGTAACAGTTCTCAAAGTTTTAAAGGAGATGAATTGTGCAAAATCGACTTTTTAGAGCTTTTAATCATATTGTAGTTGCTTCTGTTCTCATTTACGCTCTCAGAGTTGTATTTAGAGTCATTCATGTTTGAGTAAGCTTTATTCTCCTGTATTCAAGACGTCATTGCGTGTATCTACCACCATTTTGGTCGTCACCGGTACACACCCAGATAAAAATATTGGATATACTGCATCATTGTTGCACATGAATAAATGATAAAACTGTCAAAACTTGAACTGCGTTTGTAATTTATTTTATGAGTTAAACTTAAGTTAAAAGTGAGGTAAGTCATCAGTAAGTCAACCTTCTACCCAAGAGACTTCACCAGAACTTATTTCCGATGCCGTCTCTCTCTAAAAATAAACTATTTATTTATGCCACCAAAGACGGTTGTGACACAAACAAACAAGGTAGGTTTTAAGACTCTGACCTTCCATCCAAGACACTTCAACAGAACTGATGCCAGTTCCCTCAGACGGAAAGTTAAAAAGACCAAAAACCAAACCACCAAAGTCCAAGTCCCAAGAAAGTGTTTACGAAGTGAATAGAGAACCCCAAAGTCCAAGTCCCTAGAGAGTGTTTACGAAGTGAATAGAGAACCCCAAAGTCCAAGTCCCTAGAGAGTGTTTACGAAGTGAAGAGAGAACCCCAAAGTCCAAGTCCCTAGAGAGTGTTTACGAAGTGAAGAGAGAACCCCAAAGTCCAAGTCCCTAGAGAGTGTTTACGAAGTGAATAGAGAACCCCAAAGTCCAAGTCCCTAGAGAGTGTTTACGAAGTGAATAGAGAACCCCAAAGTCCAAGTCCCTAGAGAGTGTTTACGAAGTGAAGAGAGACACCCAAAGTCCAAGTCCCTAGAGAGTGTTTACGAAGTGAAGAGAGAACCCCAAAGTCCAAGTCCCTAGAGAGTGTTTACGAAGTGAAGAGAGAACCCCAAAGTCCAAGTCCCTAGAGAGTGTTTAGTCCAAGTAGTGAATAGAGTCCAATTCCCTAGAGAGTTTTTACGAAGTTAATAGAGAACCCCAAAGTCCAAGTCCCTAGAGAGTGTTTACGAAGTGAATAGAGAACCCCAAAGTCCAAGTCCCTAGAGAGTGTTTACGAAGTGAAGAGAGAACCCCAAAGTCCAAGTCCCTAGAGAGTGTTTACGAAGTGAAGAGAGAACCCCAAAGTCCAAGTCCCTAGAGAGTGTTTACGAAGTGAAGAGAGAACCCCAAAGTCCAAGTCCCTAGAGAGTGTTTACAAAGTGAAGAGAGAACCCCAAAGTCCTGACATCTTTTCCATTGGACCATATTTCATAAAGACTCCAGTCGCCACAGCACAGCCGCCTGCGATCAAGAGTCCTTTGGTCCATTTGCTTGTATGTGGACTTGTGTTGTCTTCAACATCAGCTCTAGATTTGCTGCCAGATTCGTTGCTGTTTGGGGCCTCTGCAGTCATACTAACTTTCTCAGCCTGTGCTTGCTGAATAACTGACTGCAGTCTGACCTTCTCTTCAGTGAGAGCCTCTAGTTGAGCCTGAAACTCACGTCTGTCCTGTGCAGAGCTTTCTTTTGTTAAAGAAATGATGCTTTCACATTTAGCCTTCTCATTGCTGAGTTGTGTGTTCTTTTCCTCAAGAGACTGTAACTGCTCTTGAAGGTCACAAACTTCAGCTCTGAGCTTGTGGTTTTTCTCAGTTTGTTCCTGAATGTGACTGTTGAGCTCCTTAATTGTGTCAATTGAGCGTTCTGCCTCTTCACTTATATGATTGTATTGAGCCTGGAGCTGACCATTTTCCAATTCAAGATGATTGTTCCTGTGTCGCTCCTCACTGTGTAAAGCGGAGAGCTCATCTAATTTAGTTTTGAGCGTGAGTTCATCTGTCTGGAGTTTGGCCTCTCTGGACCGCAGGTCTGCAATGAATTCTTTTAGGTGTTGGAGCTCCATTTTCTGCTGCTCATTTTGAGCCGCAAACATTGACAGTTCAAGCTGCAGAGATGCAATGAACTCTTTTCGCTCTTGACTCTTCATTTTCTTGTCTTTAATTTTCTGCTCAAGCTCATGTTTTTGTCTGGATTCTCTCTGTAGAAGATAGGCCTGCTCATTAAACTTTGCAATCATAGTAACTCTCTCAGCCTGTGCTTGCTGATTAACTGACTGCAGTCTGACCTTCTCTTCAGTGAGAGCCTCTAGTTGAGCCTGAAACTCACGTCTGTCCTGTTCAGAGCTTTCTTTTGTCAAAGAAATTATGCTTTCACATTCAGCCTTCTCGTTGCTTCTAGACTGCAGCTCTGCAATGAATTCTTGGAGCTCCTTTTTCTGCAGCTCATTTTGAGTCTTTTCCTGCTCCCAGTTTTTCTTTGATTCTAAAAGAGTTTCCTGTTTAGTGAGTAACTCTTTGATTTCAGCTTTTAGATGAGAATTTTCCACCTCCAGTTCAGAGTCTTTCTTGCAGAGCTCTGACTGAAGCCTGGTATTGTCTTGAATGAGCTTTTCTCTTTGAGCCAAAAACTCAAGTCTCTCTTGATCAAACTGGTCTTTCATCAACTGAACTTCATTTTTAGAATTGAGATTGTTGGAGAGTTCTTCTAAGTCCAACACCTGCCCATCGCTCTTGCTAACTGTGATCGTTTCCATCTCTGTCTTTTTATCTTCCATCTCTGTCCTTTTATGTTACGTGCCGTAGATCTGAACTCTCTTCTCAAATGTTCTGCTGCTGAAAGCGAGAACAACCCACATTCTCTGCTTCTTTGAGCTTTGACACATTAAAACTTTGTAGTGTCTTTAAGTTCTGTTGCTGCAATCTGATTGGTGGAATTCCGATTCTAGAATGTGATGATGTCATACTCATACTCCTACTGCAAGAGCCAGATTTCCCTAAACAAGAGCTCCTCCAGCGGGGCAAAATACGCCCGTACTTTGCCCCGCTGGAGGAGCTCTTGTTTGTTTTAGTATTGTGCAAAATTCTTTATAAAAATGAAGTGATTAAAAAAAGAAACCAAAAACACAACTCTGCATATGATTTAATGAGGTAACAACATGGCTCCAACATGGCTTAAATCCCCAAAGAGTCCATTTTTCATAATACAGGGCATTTAATTCAAGACAGTGTTTTGCTATTTTATCCACCTCTGTCTATAACAAGAGCTCCTCCAGCGGGGCAAAATACGCCTGTACTTTGAATTATTGTATATAGAATTAAGTTAGAATTTGTCAAACCAGCAACAGAACTTAAAGACACTACAAAGCTTTGAAGTGTCCACAGACGGATAGACGGACGGACGGACGGACAGCGCCATACCATAATACGTCCCGTCTTATTACAACGTGCGTATAATGACAAGTGTGAAAAAACCTGAAGTCACATAAAATTGATACCACTGACCTACAGCATGGATCGATACAAAAATATACAATAAAATACACAAATACAGTATACCTTATATATATATCGGCGCATGCCCCACATGTTTTGCCTCTTCATGAAGACAAAGCTTCAAAGACACAAAGCTTGAATGTGTCAAAGCTCAAAGAAGCAGAGAATGTGGGTTGGCCATGAAGTTTGACATTCCTCGGTGAGACGGTTGTCGAGTTAGAGCGCGGACAAAGCTTTGAAGTGTCCACAGACAGGCGGACGGGCGGACGGACAGACGGACAGACGGACGGACGGACGGACGGACAGACGGACGGACAGCGCCATACCATAATACGTCCCGACTTAGAACGGGCGTATAAAAACTATTCTGATTATAGTTATCACATTATTATAACATTATCACAGAACAATATTACACTAAGCACCCTAAACTTTTTATTGCTTCTGCCATACAACTTTTAAATGGAAAGTAAATTTGAAATGTGTTCCTGGATGCACTGAAGTTTGAGTGTGGTAAGTGTATGGATGCAAATTTGGGGGCCCGTGGTGAGGAGCCTCACAGCCTCACCCTTTATTAAAAGGATAGGAAAAAGGGCCCAATTCTGAGCTGTGAACAGATTTGGAATTCATAAAGTTGTTGATTGACTGAATATAGAGCATCTCACCAGGGCATGAGTCGTCCGATTCTGGTGCGTCCGGTTTTGGTGATAAAGAATCCGACGACGGGGTCTGTGACGGCGCCCCAGGCTTTCCCAATGAACAGCACCATAGAGGCCTGGAAGGCATTGATCTGAAACACAGCGACAGAATTGTTCATACAGTGTGATATTTGTTCTTCGCCCAGATCAATGCCACCTTCACCCTGAAATAAGAAGCACTGACAAGAAAAAATCCCTGGAACACACGGGATCTAGTTCCAGTAAAGTAAAATAAATAAACACCTCTTAGCAATCGCTTAACACGGTATAGATAATCTTCCATCCGTCCATCTTCTCCCGCTTAATCCAGCTGGGTCGCGGGGGCAGTTTGCTGCCCAATCCTCATAGCACCTGACCCCCTATGAACCCCTCTGCAGGTGGAGCCCACAGGAGGGTGGATAATCTTTTCTTTTGCTAAATTCTAGGGATGTAACAATATCAAAATGTTTAATTCATGCTACTTTTTCTTTTTAAAAGCCTTAGAAAAGCCTTGAAAATCCTTTGGAACTGTTATAATACAAAGAATTAAGATGTAAAAGTGCCTAATGAGTAGTAGTCTGAGTAGTCTGCACAGACAACACCAAAGCATCATGGTCTATGTAGTTCACTAGTTTTTTTAGCTGTAGCTGCACCACGGCAACGCAAGGTTGCAAGGTTTATTTGTATAGCACAATTCATACACAGTCACTCAAAGCGCTTTACAGAATAAGAAAGACATTAAAATCACAAAGCAGGGCTCTACGCTAACTTTTTTTGTCAGGAGCACATGTGCCCCCAAGTTAAAAATTTTAGGAGCACAGAAAAAAAAAATGGGGGCACAAATAGGTTTTCATTTTGAACGATTATTACAGAGCAGAACTTGCGCACACCAACTTATTTGAATGAATTTAATACAAAAAACAAAAGAATTATGACTGTACTTTTCCTGCATGATTGCAGTGTTTTTATAAATATATCTTCATTTTATCTGATTAATATTTAGATTTAAAATAAGCCAAACAAACTGTACTGCACTTAAACACTCTGTGGCCCTTTTTGGACCTTCACCACAGTTTGAGAACCTCTTCTTTAAGAGAACTTCCACTGCACTTTACACAAAACTGCTTCAAAGTGAAAAACATTGTAACAGTTCACCTCCACTAAACGAAATGAAAAGCTACAACGCAAATTAAGGTCGCGGGGGGACCTATCCACATCAGCAGGAGTGAACGAACCACAAACAAACAGTACTTTTGGCTGCCAGCACCGGCTTTTATTGACAGTACCGGTGTGCGTAAAAATGTGACCAACGTAAACACCATTAACCCCGCGCTCGAGCGCCCCCCCGGTTTCCCCTCACCAAACAAGAACACACAATACAATAACCCACAGACAATAAATCCTTCCCCCAGTCACCACCACAATGAGTCCCCGTAGCTCCCAACAAAGTTCCCCAAAGTTCTGAGCACGTCGCGCTGCAACAGGTGTGCAAGAGGTGCAGTCGGTACTCACGACTCCCGCACTCAATGAACAGTTCAGTTTTGTAGGTTGGACGAAGCCCAGCAGCTCCCGCAGAGGGTTAGTAATCCATATGGTTCGGTCCAAACGAAATAACTCCAAATGAATATAATCCACGTCGACTCTACGGACAGATAGCACTGGCACGGCTCCAGAAAACGGCGTGTGACGTCACCCACATGCGCGCCCCCGCGCGCGTCACCTCTCCAAATAAATACCCCGTGCCCCTGGAGAGGGCGCAACCCATAGTTCATCCCAACAGCATTTATAAATGACATTTCTTTTAAAAGGACCTAATATACAATAGCAGCAAAGAAGTAATTCCCCTGCTGATGGGAACAAAAACTGTGAGGACCTAGGTGGTCTTTACAACATAAGTAAGATTTTTAAACCTGTATTTTCAAATTCCTAGGTGAAGTTACTTTCTCTCACTTAGTTATTTGGCATTTTCTTAGGCAAACTTCAGCCCACGTATCGCCTGCTCTGTGCTGTGGGTCTGCTCTGTGTGGACACTGACAGAAAATTAGTATTGGCGTATTTGACGTGAGGCGGAAGGATGGGTAGGGATACCTGCCCTGTGACGCACGTTGGTACACAAGGGTGCGCGCTGTGGACAAGCCGCGCGCTGCGGAGCCTGTGCTGACGGGCCGCACAGTGTCTGCGGGCTCCAGTGCACAGGCCGCAGAGAGACGTCCCGCGTGGTCACGCACACCGGTACAAGTTTATTGCAGCGGCCGTAATGAAATATGATCACACTCAGTATTCAGACCTTGAGTCCGTGATAAGACCAAGTCCAAATGCGCTCGAGTCCGAGACAAGACCAAGACAAAGGTCTCGCTTTAGCGGAGAAGGAAGGGCGCGGAGAAGGAAGGGCGCTCCTCGTTGAAGCTGGGCGTGGGTGTGTTTTGAAGCGGAGTTTGTTCGTATGAGTGATATCAGCGCACACGCGGAACTCGTACGCTGGGGTCAGCGCTCGCTGGGAAAGCGTCTTGGCGCTTTAGGGGCTCCAGGCTTGGGCACGATTCTGAAGTCCTAGTGTGAGTGCGCCCCTAATGTTTGATACATTTAGAACGTTTAACTTGTCACGTTACGTCTGTGCAGCTCCTTATTGTGGCTGCAGAAGCACTCGCACTGGTGCGACTGTTTTATTTTCCTCGTTCGCACGACGAAATATTTACTCGCAAATGCGAGTGAAATGGGCGCACTGTAGAACCCTGTCACAAAGAAAGACATTAGAATCACCATAACTATTAATTTAAGTAAAGAGGCATATTCGATATATTATGAGGGTGATATCCCGATATTTCAGTTATTGTTACATCCCTACTGAATTCATGTGATTGTAAATGGTACATGACAAATAAAAAAATAACTAAAAATTGTAAATTGTTTCTCACGCTCAAACATCACATACATGGAAATTAGGGGAGCACCAATGTGGCGTTTTCAGTTCTGATACCGATTCTGATACTGTAAGGTTATCAGCTGAACCACAATATATGGAAGGCGATATCAGATCCAGCAAACTGTTCAATATCGGCGCAGACATGGATCAATGTGTCCATAATAATAATAATAATAATAATAATAATAATAATAATAATAATAATAATAATAATAATAATAATAATAATAATAATAATCTGAATTCAAGTACTTAAAGTTGTCCCCTTTTGAGCTGTACACTAAAACTGCAATCCTGCATTTACTAATAGTTTTCAGTTCTCTTATCTTAATTCTTGAAATGGAAATGGAAATAATCACTGAGCAAATAAAAATATCTTTACTTTTTTGTGTTACGTTTAGATATGTTTAGTTATGGTGACTGGTCGATATAACGTTACCTGGGCGACGTCCAGCAGGTATATTTGGAGGAAGAAGGCCGTGGCGCTGGCAGCTACTTCTTTGGGAGCTCCTCCGATGGCGAAACACAACTTACTGCACAACGTCAACTTCTGGCTCAGGTCGGTCTGTGAAAACACAAAAGAAAAGGGATGGAATACATAAAATAATGGGGCAAATCAGAAGTTTCCCAGTAATAGTGTTGTGTGTTTATGTGCAAAGTTGCTTGATAATTTAGATTCACGCCACAGTTTAAGCATCTTTGGGTGTCTGTATAACTCTGATCCATTCATATTCATTTGAGTAGTCGTCATAGAAACTCCTTTTTGACCCTCTACAACAGGAGTGTCAAACTCATTTTGGTCCGGGGGCCGTATGCAACCTACTTTGATCCCAAAAGGGCCGGATCAGAAAACTCAGTTCTCTCTTCAAGTTATTGTATTTTTCTCCGTGTCTCGTAGTGGTGTTTAAGATTATATTCCTCGAGCAACGCCACTTGTTCCAAACACACTGAGCACAGATTTCCCATTCACCTCTGTCAACAAATAAGAATTAGACTATTTTTCTTGGGAAATCCTGAACTCAGCATCTGCTTTTCTCATTTTTTGACATTTTGCTGATGAGGGTCACGGTCGACAGTCAAAACGATCGTCCTTTAAGAGCGTTTGGAAAGAAGAAAGTCTTCATTTGTGCTGCTCTGGTGGGAGTCGCAACGTACAGAAACGCCGGAGACGCTGCTATGCTAAACGGTGCAGAAAATTAACAGAAAAATCTGAAAATTTTAAGTATTTTAATCGAAAAATCAGCCGAGGGCCAGATTAAAGGTCTTGGAGGGCCAGATCTGGCCCCCGGGCTGCATGTTTGACACATGTGCTCTACAACTAAGTGCCTATGACAGGTCGGACTACTAATTTTACTAAAACACACTTAAGGTCATGATATATATTTTTATACGCCCGTTTCAATACGGGACGTATTATGGTATGGCGCTGTCCGTCCGTCTGTCTGTGGACACTTCAAAGCTTTGAAGTCTTTGAAGCTTTGTCATTCCCATATCGCAAGTCGTTTCACTAACTTTATTATACGGCCGTTTCAATACGGGACGTATTATGGTATGGCGCTGTCCGTCCGTCTGTCTGTCCGTCCGTCTGTGGACACTTCAAAGCTCGACCCTTTGCGAAAACCTGCCCGTCGCTCTTGCTAACTGTGATGGTCTCCATCTCTGTCTTTTTATCTTCCATCTCTGTCCTTTTATGTTACGTGCCGTAGATCTGAACTCTCTTCTCAAATGTTCTGCTGCTGAAAGCGAGAACAACCCACATTCTCTGCTTCTTTGAGCTTTGACACATTAAAGCTTTGTAGTGTCTTTAAGTTCTGTTGCTGCGATCTGATTGGTGGAATTCCGATTCTAGAATGTGATGATGTCATACTCATACTCCTACTGCAAGAGCCAGATTTCCCTATTGATTATCCGTCCGTCTGTCTGTCCGTCTGTCCGTCTGTCCGTCTGTCCGTCTGTCTGTGGACAATTTCTTGTCCGCGCTCTAACTCCACAACCGTCTCACCTAGGAATGTCAAACTTCCAAACTGCACCAACAATTCATCTTTAACTAGGTTTGACAAATTCTAACTTAATTCTATATACAATAATTCAAAGTACGGGCGTATTTTGCCCCACTGGAGGAGCTCTTGTTTAGTATTTTTTAAACAATTCTTTGCCCACTTTTTCACAATTTTATAGGTTTTAAATTTTATTTCCTTGTTGTAAATCGTGTTACACTGGGAACTGTTACCTAGCAACCATGTCCTACACTGGGCCCAAACTCCTCTAACATACACAGAAAATATTATTAAAAATATTTTCTGATTTTGTTAATTAACAAATCAAAATATAAGAAATTTTTGTTGAAATCATGTTTAAAGTCATTTTTGGACAGAATTCTCAGTGAGTGCGTATACATCACTAACCCGGTTATTATCCATATCCCAGTTATGGCAGTATGCGGATACTGTGAACCCGGGACATTCATATACCTGTAAACATGAGCAAATGTTGTTTCCCAGTTTCCTGACATGATCTTTGCGCAAGTGTAAAAATGATATATTTACTAAACAAGGAAAAATACAACAACCACGAGCTGATTTAGCGCAGGAAGCTCGGGAGGATCCTTACCGCTGGTTAGATCCTCCCGAGCTTCCTAGGTAGTATCCCACAATCCACTGCAGATCAAACCCAACATTTCTAAACACTATTGTACAAGTTCTACACTACAGTAGATTATTCCTTAAAATCTGTATAAATAAACTGAACTTTACAATATATAAATCATCACCACTATAGAGCCACATCAGCCTGAGATGAGTTTAATGCAGCTTTGCCACATTTGTCTATGTTTTACAGAAATAAAACTTAAAACCACATGGCTCATTTGCATAAACTAGTGCTGTTTCCTTATGCTGATGCTTCAGCTTCTGTGGGACTAAAGGACTCGACTCAGTGGAATATGAGTGTTCTCTCTGTGACAGAGGATGTGCTGCTGATGGTGAGTCTGTTCTGTTGCTATTGCTTTGGCAGCAAAGAACTACAATGTTTGTTTGTCTTTTGGACACATGCACACGAAGCTTTATGTTGCCATTTCCCATAACCGGCATACTGGCTTATTATGGGATACTGAACCCGGGATACTGCATATGCTCCCTGACGAAACCGAGATACTGCATATGCTCCCTGACGAAACCGGGATACTGCATATGCTCCCTGACAAAACCGGGATACTGCATATGCTCCCTGATGAAACCGGGATACTGCATATGCTCCCTGATGAAACCGGGATACTGCATATGCTCCCTGATGAAACCGGGATACTGCATATGCTCCCTGACAAAACCGGGATACTGCATATGCTCCCTGATGAAACCGGAATACTGCATATGCTCCCTGATGAAACCGGGATACTGCATATGCTCCTGATGAAACCGGATACTGCATATGCTCCCTGGATGAAACCGGATACTGCATATGCTCCCTGATGAAACCGAATACCGCATATGCTCCTGATGAAACCGGATACTGCATATGCTCCCTGACAAACCGGATACTGCATATGCTCCCGATGAAACCGAATACCGCATATGCTCCTGATGAAATCGGGGATACTGCATATGCTCCCGATGAAACCGATACTGCATATGCTCCCTGGATCTAAAACCGGGATACTGCATATGCTCCCTGATGAAACCGGGATACTGCATATGCTCCCTGATGAAACCGGGATACTGCATATGCTCCCTGATGAAACCGGGATACTGCATATGCTCCCTGATGAAACCGGGATACTGCATATGCTCCCTGACGAAACCGGGATACTGCATATGCTCCCTGATGAAACCGGGATACTGCATATGCTCCCTGATATAACCGGGATACTGCATATGCTCCCTGAAGAAACCGGGATACTGCATATGCTTCCTGACAAAACTGGGATACTGCATATGCTCCCTGATGAAACCGGGATACTGCATATGCTCCCTGACAAAACCGGGATACTGCATATGCTCCCTGACAAAACCGGGATACTGCATATGCTCCCTGACGAAACCGAGATACTGCATATGCTCCCTGATGAAACCGGGATACTGCATATGCTCCCTGACAAAACCGGGATACTGCATATGCTCCCTGACAAAACCGGGATACTGCATATGCTCCCTGACGAAACCGAGATACTGCATATGCTCCCTGATGAAACCGGGATACTGCATATGCTCCCTGACAAAACCGGGATACTGCATATGCTCCCTGATGAAACCGGGATACTGCATATGCTCCCTGACGAAACCGGGATACTGCATATGCTCCCTGATGAAACTGGGATACTGCATATGCTCCCTGACAAAACCGGGATACTGCATATGCTCCCTGACGAAACCGAGATACTGCATATGCTCCCTGATGAAACCGGGATACTGCATATGCTCCCTGATGAAACCGGGATACTGCATATGCTCCCTGATGAAACCGGGATACTGCATATGCTCTAGGGGTGTGTTCAAAAAATCGATACGGGGATACATCGTCGTGGGCCTCTTGGCGATACACGTATCGATACGGAGGCGTCAGTATCGATATTTTACATGCAACAAACATTATTTATCAAGCTTCAGCAAACTGCGTCTGATAAGTGATCCTTGCTTGCAATGCACATTTCGTATTGTCAGAGGCAGCATTCCTTCTGCACTACAGCCTTGTTAAGGCCATATCTTAAGTTTACTTTCATCAAAGGTAGCTGCATGTCAGCATAAAGCCTTGTTAAGCCATGTTTACATTAAACTTAACACTACCTGCCACAAGGCGATTACACAACATTAAAAAGTCAAGCCAGATATTCACCGCACTTATTTTTCCAATATTGACATGCTATACATCGCTTGAAAGCTTAATTCCTCAGTAAACAAACCATATCATTCATTTTATGCCACACAGCCCAAAGAGCCATAACTTATTATTCCCGGAAAATATTCATCGTGATTTCTTACTCTTTGAGCCGGTTCTGTCGGTCCGAAACGGGTCCAATCCAAGAATAGCTGTGCTCGATTAGTCCGTACAGTCCACAGAAAAATAATATCCAGTTGTTTTTTTCATAAAATAATTCCATGTGGAGAAATAATCCAGAAAGTCCGAGTTTGTCTGAATGGATGAGCGACGATCTCTCTACTACTCGCCTGGTCCTTAGCACAGCTAAGCCGCCTAGCTCCTGTTAGCGTGGGGTATGTTTGTTTTCTTCACACTCTAGCTACAAAACAAGCGCATCCAGGCTTCGTCCGTTACGGGCGCCACGCTACAGCTTGGGGAACAAAACGAAAAGGCCCAGTTAGCGGCGATACGCATGACCGAGGGACAGTTCCACGGCAAAACCTCTTCAGTCATTGGTTCTTTCAGGAAATGATTGACAGATCTGAGTAGCCTATGAAAAGACGATTTCAGCGGTGGGCCCCATGTGGGGCAGAGGTGCTGTAGTGATAGGCTCCATGCGCTCTGTGTATGGGGGACTTCTCTCCTCCTTTACGCACTGGTGAAGGCACACGAGACATATGGAGCGAAATTTTTTGGCTTGTTTTAGTTATTTATCTTAAGAAAACATGCCTAAATTTCAGAAGATGGTTTATTTATTATACATTACATCTTATTACAGTTTGGAACATCTGGTACATATTTGAACACTTGTGCAGAGTGCGGGTGTTAACAGGTTAATCAAGGGCAGTTTCTGCCTTACAGCTTCTTCTGTTACACTGGAACTGATGCGCTTCACCAAAATAAAAATAACATTTGAGTAAACATCTGTCTTTTTTTTAAATTATAGGTTACGTAATGTAAAATATCGGGATACGCATCGCCTTGAAGACCATGTATCGGCATACCCCTGTATCGCGAATCGTATCGTATCGAGACCCCTGTATCACGAATCGTATCGTATCGCAAGGTTGTTGGCAATACCCACCCCTAATATGCTCCCTGACGAAACCGGGATACTGCATATGCTCCCTGACGAAACCGGGATACTGCATATGCTCCCTGACAAAACCGGGATACTGCATATGCTCCCTGACGAAACCGGGATACTGCATATGCTCCCTGACGAAACCGGGATACTGCATATGCTACACACTCAGTATGATGTCATCAGTATTTTTAAAACTCTCTACTTCTTGTCATTTTCAACATATTATTTTTCCACTTTTCTTCACAAACTGCTTCCTGATTTGTGTAAAACTATATTTCATATTTACTGCAGGTATTGTCCACCCAGATTACAAAGAAATTAGAAACTCATCACTTTAACTTGTGAGGTCAGACATCACATCGAGCAGTGACACTTTTGTCTTTTGTGTTTTAAGTGTCACAAAGGAGGAACAGTGAATAAGACCAAAACCATGACTCAGTTTTCTACTCTCACAAATGTCCTGTGTAAATTCCTATATGAATCCTCTGCTATTTTTGAATGCAAAATAGTTACTCACATCCTATAACTTTAATCTCTCTCATTTTTAAATGAGTAATTTTAATGTTATGACACCCAGAATCGTGACTTTGCAGTTGAATATAAATCAATATTTGTCTATTTGTTATTATATGAGTATTAGAGTTAGAAGAATGGAAAATAGTATAAAAGGTCACAGATTACATAAGCTTTAATGTCATGTTAGAATGTTGTTACCTCCTTAAAAACAGACCTGGAGCTGTGTTCCGTTTCATTCACACATGTTTGAGATGGTCTTTATTATTAGTCTGTCCACATCTCCAAAGCCCAAAATGCTCTGTCCCACCTTGTGATGTCATGAAGCGTTAGTTTTCAAGTTAACACCGACTTTTTACCTTTAGTTAGTAAAGATCGGCAATTCCAGAGCTGAAATCATCCAAATGATTCAAGTGAAGCTGTGTGGAGTTTAAAAACACAGTGTAGCACTTCCTGTATCACCACGTGACATCACAAGGTGGAGCAGAGTGTTTTCAGTTTCTTCTCACAATAATCGTAACACAACAGAACTGACATTGTACAGACTAATAATAACTAATTAAGACTGGACTAAACCAAGACTAACCCAGAACTTCAACAGGACCAAACCAGGTCTAGATCAGGACTAAACCGGGACCTGACCAGGGTGAAACCAGGATCAGATCTGAGTCTTATTCGTGTGGCAGTTACGTAACATCACCCGATACATTCTCATACAGTTTGAGGATTTCAGAGTCACACATTCAGTGCCAATCACTGTCACCTCCACGTAATATGAGTATAGCCGAGCTCCCACCATCTGTGTGCAGCCATCTGTGCAATAAATCAGGATTTTAGCGTCTGAATCTGAAGTGCGGCTTGTTTCAGTCTGTTACTTTTTTGGCAAATTGAGAATTATTTTTGAGAATTCATAATAATCAGTGATTTTTTTTGCAACACATGTGATTACAGAACAGTTTTTCTATACTAGTATATGAAGGTAGTCAAAAGTATAGAAAATCAGACACTATGGCCCTAAACACACTGCACGTTCTGTTCCACCTTGTGATGTCACGTGGTGATACAGGAAGTGCTCCACTATGTTTTTAAACTCTGTACATCTTCACTAGAGTCATGTGGATCATTTCAGACCTGGAATTGTGGATCTTTGTTGAACAAAAGGTAAAAGGAGCTGTTCACTTTTAAACTATCATGACATCACAAGGTGGAACAGAGCATTTTGAGCTTTGGAGATGCAGACGACTAATAATAAAGAGTTACTCAAACATGTGAATGAAGCAAAACACGACTCCAGGCCTGTTTTTGAGGAGGTAACAACATTATAATATGACTTAAAGCTCACAAGAGAACATTTTGCGAAATATAGGACCATTACCTTACTTAAAATTCATGTTCATTGACACCGTTTTGAATATACTGGATTTTCACATTATTTAACTGAGCATGACCAGTCAGTTTTGCATGTTTAAATGTATTTTTATAATATATTATACTTTTATACTATTATACTATATTTTTTTTTCTAAGATACTGTTAGGGTGTGGTGTATGTGTTCCCCCTCCCCTCTGTGTCTGCACCTCTTCAGGGCAGTGGCTGAGCTCATTCTCCAGTCAGCCCCACTTCCTCATCTCCCCTGTGTCCACTGCTTGTCCACGTCCTGCCTGTCCTCGTCGTCTAGTCTGTACACATCCCGTGAGTCTACCCCAGTGTCTTCCTTCTGGTCTATGTCTCCAGGAAGCTCCCATCACCACCTCCTGCTTTCCCGGCAATAAACCTGTTTAAACCCTCCCTGCGCCTGTGTCTCTGCTCTGGGCTGTGTCTCTGCTCTGGCCTGTGTCTCTGCTCTGGGGTCCTCTCTCTTACACTCCAAACATGACAGATACTTTACAATCAGACATTTTGCATCAAGAATTGTTGCTATTGCAGTCCTCAAATATTATTGTGGCACCCTCGTCCAAAGGTGTAGGTCTACTGCTTTAGTTTAGTACCATGTCACTTTTCTGATGAGAAGACCACTGCTCACTGGTCCCCACTGAGATGTTGCTGCGATGGAATGTTCCACAGTATGGAATTAAACTTGTCTATCTCATATTTATTAGATTATAGTGTTTTTGTTGCTCAAAAATAACTGGAAAACAGATTTGACCTGTAACTTGGCCTGGTGTCATGTGCTGCTCATCGTCACCAGAAAGTTACACAATGTACCTTTAAAAGACCTCCACTCAGATCTGTGTAACCTATTTTTAAGCATTTTTTTTGTTTTTTAGTTTATTTTTGTTTTCTTGTAATGTGTAATTTCTAATAATAATAATAACCGAAATCTGGTGATATCGTATCGTCAAAACTCTCACAATAATATCGTGACCATCACAATATATCGAATCCCAAGTCTCTCTGCTTAAATGAACAGTTCTGATGCAGAAATAACTAAAAAAAACAAAAAAAAAACAAAGAGTAAACTACATAGACCATGATCCTTTGCTCTGTTTCAGTGCAGACGACATGAAGAAATAACTGATCTAAGCACTTTTACATCTTCATTCTTTCATTCTTGTGAAGCATTTTTAGAGGAAAAACCTATAAGCAGATTCACAGTTTTGTGCCTCCACAAAATATTGCAATAAATCTGGTACAGTGAGATGTTTATGGTGAAAATCTGGTACAGAGAGATTTGGACATCGTTCCATCCCTAATGACTATAAATGTTGTACCAAATGACTGGTCAAAGCGTTTTAGAATATCAGCGTGAGCTTTCCCACGATATCACAATCAATATATTAACACCCACATTCCCAATTTATAAAACGAATTACCCATGACACTTTCACTATGCTGCCAAACTGGATGCCTCTTTGTGACCACGCGGATTCAAAAGAAGTTTATTAAAGCAGCTAATTAGCCATGACAAAGCTCTTCCAGCTTCTCCTCATACTTTAGAAAGAGGAGTGTCACTGCGAAGAAATCAGCCACGAAACCTACTGAAACTCAAACCTGACACTGTCACTTCCTATGAAGTCTTTTCTGTTCATGGAGATACTCATAACAGCAAATGAACACGATGGCTGCTCAGGCTGTGCACGAGATATGAAAATAAGGTGATACTGTTAAAATAGCTCAGACACACACTACTGAGCTTGTAAAAAGTGTATTCAAATTCTAAACTGTAAACTTTATAGTGCCGTCAGTCACCCAGCTTTTTGTTTTTTATCTTGTTAAAGGTCCTACACTGCACAAAACTGACTCATGAGTTCGAAGCCATGTTCGAATGTTGTTACCTCATAAAAAACAGACCTGGAGTTGTGTTTTTTCATTCATACATGTTTCTGTAACCGTTTATTATTACTCTGTCTACATCCACAAAGCTCAAAATGTGCCGTTCCACCTTGTGATGTCATGAAGTGATATTTAACAATTACCTTTTGCCTTTAGTTCAGTAGAAATGGGTAATTCTAGGGCTAAACTGATCCAAATGAAACCAGGTGCACACTGGGCGATTTTCGTCCCTTTCTGAGGCAATTTTTCACTTGTGCGACTGTTTTTGGGATCTGGCCGAGTTTGGACTTAATCGTGTTTGGTGCTTCATGTAGTAAACACGATTAATACCTCAGAACCCGCTCCTGACCGGCAATCGTACATCTCAAGAATATCAAACCTGTTTTAACTCCAGTCGCCTCTTGTGAGGGTTTCACTGCTGAAGTCGTTCGTACAGTGTGACAACATAAATCGTGAGCTGTGACCTTTTAACCCCTGACCTCTGGTTGTACAGCAGAAACATTATAACATATATCAGAAAATAGCGTCATATGAGCCCTTTAAAATTTTGATTCGAACTCTAAAACGTATACTTTAAAGGTTGTGACGGAGCACCCGTAGCTGCCCGTCGGTTTCCCCGACCGGCGCCTCTCTCTCGGCCCGAGAGTGCGCTTTGCTAGCGGAGCGCGCGGCTCATTTCCACTGGTTTTTCGGAGCCAAGCTCCGGTACAAACTGTGACCCACAGGACTTCTTATAAACTGTTTCCCCGCTGCCTGGACTCGGTTCCCCCCCTAGTGCGTTCGAGGGCGCACACTTGGCGCCTACGGGTCCACAGACTCTTCTTACCTTCCGCTGTCTCCGCGCCGCTCTCTGGTTCAGGGGCCAAACCGGGGCGCTTCCTGGTTGTGCGATAAATAGCGCATAGTGGCGCGCAAAGGGCCACGTGACCCCGGACTTTACCATTAGGGTTAATTTGTGGGTTTATTCTGTTTTCTTGAGTTTATTAAATAATGAAGTCAGACCATATGGGGGGTTATTCAAGTAATTTCGTTATTATGTTAAACTACAGATGTTTTATTATAATGGGTACAGTTGGGCATTGATTTCAAACTTAAAAACCCCACTGTGTTAATTGGTTAGCCCAAAGGGGAGGGGCTAAGGGGTATATAAGGGAGAGCTTTGCTCAATCTGGGGGCTGTCTGTCCTTGGCCTGACTATGTGGGTGCTGGCTGCTGTGAGCTCTAGTGTAGATACTTTCTTTTTGTTTGATGTGTTTCACTGTAAATATTTGCACATTGGGCTGTGGCTGTAATAAAGGAAAAATCAACTTAAGAAAAGTATCCGACTGCGCCATCATTTTTTTCTTCTATTTTGTCCGAGCGAACCCGTGACAAAGGTACACTGTGTAACTTTTCTGGTAGGGGGTCTGCCACAAGATTGTTCCATGGATATATTATTGCTTTGTCTGAAAGGTTTCCCAGTATTTAGTTTCTTTAAGGATCCCCATTAGTCTCTCCAATCGCACAGACTTCTCTTCCTGGAGTTCACTCTCATCACAAAACTTCACAAAAACACACATCAACAAATCCCAACAGTCATTACACAACAGCAACTTCCATCATGAGGCAAATATGCCACACAGGATACAACAGGAACAAACACATAGATCAGTTCGGCACAGCTCGGTTTGCATTGATTTCTTTAGAGGCAGCTTATTCCAGTGAGAAATGACTCTGAATATAAAAGTGTTTTTCAGGCGAAATAAAGGTAACACTGGAGGGTCGTCTTGTCTTTTCGCTGTGTCTGTTACAGTTGTGGGCTGTAGCTGTGAGAACAGACTCTGAGGTCTATGTGTCATCCAGACTTTTTGCAAGGACAGAGCTAAACTACATGTCCTTCATCCATGATGCAGAACATTAACGCTGGTTCTGGAAGGGCATCTAAGAGCTCGTCTTGCAGCTCAATTCTGAACTATCTGTCCAGGTATGTATGGTAAGCAATAAACTCATCTACAGTATGTTGCATTTATCCAATTCCAGGTGTTTTAAATGCATGCATTCTTACAGTGAGTGAGCTCTCTTCTCCACAGATCTGAACTGTAACCTAGCCTGAAGTCATTGTGATCATGGAAATAGATGTGTTTAATGCCATACTCTGAGACATTATAGAGTTAAAATCAAACTCATACAGTTACAGTATTTATTTGGGTCACGACTTTGTACTACAACAGTTGGCTGCTCCACCCTCCACTGCTTATACCCACACCATTCACTATATACTATAACATATACTATATATACTATACCATATACTATGTATACTATACCATATACTACACCATATACTATACCATATACTACACCATATACTACACCATATACTACACCATGTATAGTACATGGTATAGTATATGATATAGTACATGGTGTAGTAACGGTATAGTACCATATACTATACCATGTACTATACCATATACTATACCATATACTATACCGTGTGCACATTATGCATATAGAACTTGATAAACTCACTGAGAGACACTGCAAACTCACATGGGGCAGTGACTTAGAAATGTCTGAAGGTCTGATGTGGATTTGTGCTGACGTGAGAAAGGTTCTGACAGGCTGCAGTTTCTCCTGAGACGGTAAAGAGCCCGTTCATGTTTGTGTGGATTCTGTATCATGGGGACCTAAGTCTGTATACACAGGAACTTGAATCAACTATTTATTCAGTTATATGAGGTTTGAGATGATGTTTTAGGATTGCCACAAAGAGACACAGCACCTACTCAAAGAATCTAGTTTTTGGTCCGCTGATTCTGACTCTGAGAGAACTTCACAAAGCATTCTTAAGATCGCCAATTCCTTCTTAAGTGACAGTTGCGGCTAATTCACCAACAATCAGCTACGAACACCTCCACGCTCATTTACATTTAATTTAAGACAATTAAAATGCATTTGGTTAGAAACTCTCTCTGAACTTCTAAATGTGGCCGGTATGGGTTTGGTATTATGATAGGTGAAAGTGTGAGGGTGTTGAGTCCAGTGCGGTGACCAGGCTCAGGGCTGTGACAAAGGCCCATATGGAGAACACTGGGGCTGGGACAGACGGAGGCTCACTGCAGCCTAAATGTTCGACCCAATAGACACAGGCTCTAAAAACACCTCATAAATGTTATTGGATCACACAGTTATGTGTGTAGGAAATAATATAAGGAAATATATAACCCACAATCATGGAGGAATTTGATTTTTTATTGCATTATCAGAGGAATAATATTCTAAAACAGTTGAATTTTTGTTCTTGCGAGTGCTCCTGACTATTTGTATTTGTTCTCCCAGAAGAACATTTTCAGTTAAGAAAAAGTTTTGTGAAGTGTTCATAAGAAGCCTTAAGTACAGATTTGTCTGTGAGAGCGTTTTATGAATGAGGTCCAATGTTTTAAAAGTGCAGTGTGTAACTTTTCTGGTGTGGAGTCTGTCACACATTACTCTCCCCTGATATGTTATTGCTTAGGCTCGAATGTTCCACAATATGGCATTACATTTATCTGTCTTGCATATATTGAATTACCAGAGTGTTTGTGGAGCATTCTTAGGCTGAAAACACACTGCACGGGTCAGTGTTTATGTGTAATCTGGAGAAACCACAGCCACGCATCAGCACACGGCTCACACTGCGGCTCTGGATCTGGCTCTAGGTCTGTGTTTGTCAATGGGAAAGATGATCAAATTTGCGCGTTCAGCCACTTGTAACATGTCTGCAGTGAAAATAACTCGCTGAATAGGCTTGTATTTAGCATATGTCCAGGCTGACCACAGTGACGAGCTCCAAAGTCAACTTCAAAGAATAAACTGTACCTGGGATCCTCCAAAAGATCCAGAACCGGCCCAGGAACACACTGTACTGAGGCGAAAAGTACAAAATCAACAACAGATGCATGTTTTCAGCGGATTTCTATGAGGATCTGTGCCCTACACTGGCGGAGAGTGGCAGAAATAGGTTGGATTCTATTTTCTGAAGTCTACATAAGCAGGATGTGCTGCTCCATACACGCTCCCAGTGTGGCCAGTGTGGCTGTCCTCATTCACTTTTAATACATTCTAAAAAAAATATGGGTCTGAAACGTGCAGTTTTTTATGCTTGCGTAGCGTAAAATATAAGAGTGGATGCCAGAAAACATAAAAAACACAAACCTTTTCAAAGAGGTAGCGGAAAAGTTTGGAGGAGGAGGATATGAGGACAGAGATGCTGAGCAGATCAGAAACAAGTGGAAACAGTTGTAGAACAAAGCAAAAGCACATAAAAGCGCCTTGGACCCATCAAACTTTTCATTTTATGAAAAGATGGAGCGAGTCCTCAGCAGACGGCCATTTTCAAATGGTTTGTCTTCTTCCTCCCTTCTCCAAAGCTCTTTCCTTCTCCTCCGCTCATAGACATAACGTACGATAATGTCATTCTCCAGCTGCAGTTTTATTATCAGCAGAAAAACTTGTATCACGTTTGCGTCCGTGGTGTAATGACAAACCGAGATGGTAAAAAAGCCAGTAGTAGCTGATTGTGTGTTTTCTTCCGGTAGATGTAAATCCATTTGTGTCCCAGTCAGAACCCTTCCCCACCCCCAGACACTGAGCGGAATTAAATAAAGCCGATTAAACATGTTTTCCATGTAAACTTTTATTCAGAGTTATTATTTATATGTAAACTCCAAGGAGAATAATTTAATTCTGATCTATTTAATTCGGAATTAATTCATTCAGATTTAAAATTCTCATGTAAATGGGGCCACCGTGTGACACTCCAGACCCTCCAGCAGAAAGTTACACAGTGCATCTTTAAAATAAGCATCCTCATTCATATTTTGTCTGTAAATTCCCTTAAACCTCCATCTTTATGCAGTTTGTGCAGTGACAGTGGTTCAGGTGGACCTCCTGCCTGTTTGCTCTGTGGTGGATCTGGAGACATAAACCTCCCGCTGCTGCATCAGAACAAAAGCAGCTTTCAACTCCCGTGCACATTTTAGATGTAGAAGCCGCCGTCTGGGGAAACCTACTATTTACGACTGTCTCTGAGCCCTGTGCACATATCAAAACCCAACTTCCAACTTTTTTAGCGTCAGGCATTTCCAAGCATCACCCTGTATCATTCCACATCTGAGAGCCGCCTCCCGCTCGCTCCCAAATCACCAAAGCGCCCACAGACCACAGAGCGTCCGATCCGCCGCGCGCTTTTCCCTTCCTCATTTTCTCTGGGCTCCATGAAAACATGCGAGAGCTCTGAGACGACAATTACCAGGAGGGAGGTGTGTTATTATTCAATCAGGAGACATGCGGCGGCCAGCGTAAGTAGAGGCTACGCTACAGCGGCTTCTGACTTCCAAAAACGCTCCTTCGTCTCACTCTCACTACAATTACAGCTAATTGGAGGCAACGGGGAAAATGAAAGAGTTAAATCACGTGCGAGAATGTTTCATATAACATCTAGAGCTGAACAATTTAGTATTAAATATAAAACAATATAAATAATAATACATAAGAAATACAGACATAAATAATAAAAATACATTTATTTTAAGCAAATATTGCAGCTTTGCATTAATTAAGTCTTAAAGAGTCCTAATTTTCCATAAGTTTCAGAATGACAAAAAATGAGGATCGTTGCCATAACGATTAACCATTTTAAACTAAATATTTGATCTTTTGGACTGGAAAAAGAATTCACTGCAGTTAGTCTATAAATCCAAGTGGAGTTTGGTGTTACAATAAAGCTAACAAGAATTAGAATGCTAACAGCACACTTCCTGATTCACAGAGGATAAAACGTTCTCATTTTAAATCAATATTATTTATGTGAATCATTAAATCACAATGTTTTAAAGGGTCTGGTGTGTTTTTAAACTCCAGACACCTTCACCAGAATCATTTGGATCATTTCAGCTTTGCCAGTAAAAGGAGCTGTTGAACTGAAAACTACCACTACATGACATCACAAAGTGTAATGGAGCATTTTGAGTTTTGTTGACGTAGACAGACTAATAATAAAGGACCAGAGGTCCCTGCTCACCTGGGACAGTCCCAGGTTGAGCCCTGTGTCTGTGTCTGAGCAGATTTATACAAAACCAGTGATTTGCCCCAGTTCCTGCCCACAGTAACGAGAGGCATAAACTGACATTTGTTTTGGTAAAGTACAGAAAAGCTGGTTAAAAATCACCAAAACCCAAAGAAAATGTGGATATACTGATGTTCCTGGTGAACGGGCTGAGTGCAGAACAGTTTCCCTTCATTACGCACTCGTTTCACACTTGTATTATTACCAGCATCACAAACTGAAAGTGTCCCAGTTTTTATATTGAAAATCTGGTCGCCCTAAATAAAGGATCAAAACAAAACCCAACTTCAGGTCTTTTCTTGACGAAGGAACATTATAACTTGGCTTAAAGCTGAAGAGTCAAATCTGTGTAATATAATAATAATAAGACCTTTAAGCACTGAACAGCTCCAGTTAGAGGTGGAACAATATCCAAGTCTCACAATACGATATTGTCACGTCTGAACCTCACGGGACCATATTTATTCTGATATCGTGGGAAAGTTCACGATATGACGATATTCTACAGAATAACAAGAGTGAAATGCTAAAAAAATGCTTTGACCAGTCATTTGGTACATTTATTGTCATTAGGGACGGAACGAGATCCAAATCTCTCTGTACAATATTTTCACCATATTTTCTTTTCTTTCGTTGTTTCTTTTTCATTGTTTCTTTCCTTCATTCATTTGTTTTTTCTTTCTTTTGTTCTTTTTGGTCTTTCTTTTGTTCATTTGTTCTTTCATTCATTTGTTTTTTCTTTTTCATTCTTTCTTTCTTTCATTCGTTCTGTCATTCTTTCTTTCTTTAGTTCTCACTTTTATGTTCTTTCTTTCTTTCATTCTTTCTTTAGTTTTTTTCTTTCATTCTTTCTTTCATTTGGTTGTTCTATTTTCATTTGTTCGTTTGTTCCTTCTTTCATTCATTTGTTCTTTCGCTCGTTCTTTCGTTCATATTCACCATAAACATCTCACTGGACCAGATTTATTCCAATATAAAACTGTGAATCTGCTCCTTTTTCCTCTAAAAATGCTTCACAGACTTAATCCACAGAATGAAGATGTAAAAGTGCTTAGAACAGTTATTTCTTCATGTCGTCTGCACTGAAACGGAGCAAAGGATCATGGTCTATGTAGTTCCCTCTGTTTTTTTTAGCTATTTCTGCATCAGAACTGTTCATTTAAGTAAAGAGACTTGGGATTCGATATATTGTGATGGTCACGATATTATTGTGAGACCTTTGACGATACGATATCACCAGATTTTGGTTATTGTTACATCCATAGCTCCAGTATATACTTTAATCTGCTTTGAAACATGTGTTTATTGAGGGCTCATGTCTTAGCTCATGCCTTATACAGACCCTTTAAAACAATGCGGTTTTCATTTGTTTTGCCCAAATCACTTTGATCAACAAACTCTAAATTTCAGTTCTTCTCGAGGATAAACGGGGCTTTCAGGAGCTGGACAGACCAAGCAAACTGGGTCTAATCTAAAATGAAGGAGTGAGGGAACGACGCGAGGGACAAGGACAGATAAGATTAATCTGCAAAGTTAATGAGTGTTTAGGAGGGGAGCCGTTCACACAGGGCACATTCACAGTAATTATATCTGAGAGGAAAGCAGAGGGGAAGTTCCTCTGGAGATGTGACCCGACAACATACAAGACCAAGAGTGTGGATTTGAATTAGATATTAGATTTGAATTAGAGGATTTGAATTAGATATTATATTCAGATCTTAAAATAAAGCTCAGAGCTCTTATACTACACATAATGGACTCTTGTGAGCTTAGTCATGTTTTAATGCTGTTTCCTCCTCCAAAACAGACCTGGAGCTGTGTTTTGTTTCACTCACATGTTTGAATCATCACTTATTATTGTCTGTCTACATGTCCAAAGCTCCAAATGCTCTGTTCTACCTTGTGATGTCATGAAGTGGTAGTTTTCCAGTGAACAGCTCCTTTTATCTTTTGTTTAGTAGAGATCGGCAATTCCAGAGAGTAAATGATCCGAATGATTCTAGTGAAGGTGTGTGAAGTTTAACAACACAGTGGAGCACTTGTATCACCACATGACATCACAAGGTGAAACAAAGCTTTTTTTTCCATTTGAGAGAAGAACTCACCCTAAATCTGCAGGATTTGTGTGTTAAACATGTGAATGAAACAAAACACGACTCCAGGTCTGTTTGAGACACCAGAACAAACAGGTTCACAGTTCGTTCGTTCGCACTGTGAACCTGGAGTCTGGAAATGACCTGCGCTTCTATTTAACTTCATTCAATAGGTGCCAGATTTCTGTAGTGTTCCAGGCAAAAACACACCATAAAGAACACTTAATATTTACCGGAAAAACACTCAAATTGGCAACAACACGAGCCCCCAGTGTCACATCGCCCCATGGACGCGACTGCAGCAGGAGCAACAAGGATTCATCATATGAACATTTAAAAGCCTCGAGGACAAGGGAAGAACCTCACATCAGTCACATCAACAGCAAACTGAAAACAACACATTGAACTGAAGCCTTTCAAGGTCTATGAAAGAGTAGAACAGAGATCAGAAAATAGAATAATATTAGTGCTGTAATGTGAATGATTTTGTGATTTAAATGGATGAAAATGTGTATTATTGTATGGGGGAAACTGACTGCATTTCCCAGACCCGTTCATTTCAACGGACGTCTCATGTAGAAGCGAGTGGGACTTCACCAAAACAACGCAGATCACATGTTTGTGTAGACTCATGATTTATTCATGAAGAATCTGCAGCAGGATCCATACAGACGGAGCACACAGGGCCCGGGCCTGTTTACACCACCTTATACATTTCAAAGTAGAACCAAAACTCCACAGACGACACTGACACGTGAGAATGAGGAAAATATGACAATACGATTAGAATACGACTGCAATAAGAAGCACCGACTGTATATTCCCCTCCGCCTGACAGCGACTCACACAATGAACACAGAATCCAAACTAATGTTGTTTTGTAACATCCTGAATGTTGTGTTTTCTTTATTTCGCTCAGAGTTACAGCAGAACAAACGCAGAGTGAAGAGATGAAAACAATCTGTACAATCTGAGTCGAAGATCGGCTCATACAAATCAAGACTGATGCTTGAAATGGAGAGAAGAGCTTATGTTTAACCCACTCCAGTGTGAGAAACAAATGTTCAACAAATAAACAGATCACATTAAGATTTGGATTATATACAGATGTCATAACATTTCAACATATATTAACAATGAATATTTTTAGGCTCAATATTTACTGTGTTTTTAATATATTTTATGGAATTACAATATTTACTAATTAACTCATAGACATTACTAATCTGAAGCATGATACATCGCTGAAGAAAATCGACAGATGATAAATGAGAATATTGAAATTCACTTAGGCCACTGACACAAAAACCGAAGAGATTTTAAACCACAAAAACTATTTGAATTCTACAATATTTTTACAAACATGAGCTGTAATAATAATAATAATAATAATAATAATAATAATAATAATAATAATAATAATAATAATAATAATAAAATGGACATAGATTTCCCCCAGTGGGTTAAATATGATCACTTTTCAATATAATGCTGAAGTAATATCAGAAGCTTCTAGTCTTTTTATTAACTACTTCATTATCCGTAAGTATTTAAAGGTGCATTATGTAACTTTGTGGTAGGGGGTCCCTTTGTTTCTATGGAAATTAGGGATGCACTGATACTGAATGGTTCGATACTGGTCTCACATGTTTGGTGAGGTGCACATGTCCCTCCATGTGCTCTGTGGAAACAGTTATCGCAGAGTTCTCCTCGGATAAGTGTTTATTTATACAGCGCTTTTTACAGATGTCACAAAGATGCTTTACAGAGGATTATTTACAGAGTATTCTTCATTCACTCCAGACCCGGTGGTGGTAACTACTGCTGTAGCCACAGCTGCCCTGGGGCAGACTGACGGAGGCGCGGCTGCCAAGCCAACCGGCACCAACGGTCCCTCCACCACCACCATCACTCACACACACAACTACACACCTACAGTGCATGGTTTGGGTTGACGAATGCAGCAGAAAAGAGCTCTATAGGGACTTAGAGCTGAAATATTGTACCAAATGAGGGTTTTACATTGACAGACTGAGGAATGACAAAGATATTCACTCTTAATGCTAACTCTTAATACTCTTAAATGTTTTAGAATCGCTTTTGGCTTTAGACCAGCTTTAATCAAATGCACTCATATATGCACAAGCGGCGGATTCGTGATATACACAATCTTTTTCTCAGACTTGATCTCAGTTTAGTTTTAGTCAGAAAACATTCTGTTGAGACATTTCTATGTAATATAGCAACGTTTTAGTGTCCAGTAAGAGGAAGGGGAAGTGCAGTGTGTAGCAGGACAGTGGGGGAGGAGCTACGTCTCTGCTGGTCAGAGGTGTGTGCACCCAGTGAGAGGAAAAGAAATAATCAAATATCATCAAAAAAGGACAAGTATTGTAGAACACTTATCTAATGTTACTGGCCGGTTCTGTATAGGTGTTTATATATATTATGTATAGGTCTTTTCCATGTTGTAGGTGAACAGTACACTGAGCATGTGCACTGTGATGATATTCTGTGTATCCACTGGCTCCTTCACACAGTAAAGCTGTGTAAGGAGTCCTGAGCACATTTTCTTTAAGTATGATAGTGTCACTGCCCTACACTCTAGATTAAGAGTAGACTGGCTGTATTATACAATATAAAAGCCTGAGAAAAATCTGTACTTATTTTCACTGAATAAAAAATCTGAGCTGTGAATCACTAAACCAACTCTAACCCTAAAACATAGAAACATATAAAGTGCAACTGTCCAGGACCTGTCCTGTAATGTGTTATTAAAGTTATTATATTAGACTCAAGAAAATACAGGAGGGTTTTGGGGGTTTTGCATCTTAAAACATATCATAATCGAATCGATACTGTGACCCATGTATCGGGATACGTATTGACTTGTGGGAAAACTGTATCATTGCATCTCTAATGGACATGTCACTGGAATGTTCCACAGTGTGACATTAAACAGCTCTATTTTATAATTATTCAGTTACCAATGGTTTTAGAGCTAAAAAATCCCTAGAAAAACAGACATTCTGACTGTGAGCGGGGTCGCCTCTCCACAGATCTGACCAGTAACTTGGTCTGGTTTGGTCTCCATGAAGATAGAAAAGTTAATTCCACACTGTGAAACATTCCATACAAAGCAATAACATCTCCATAGTAGAAGATTTCGATGGAAAAGTTAAACAGTGCACCTCTAAATGTGGTCTTCAGTATAATCACTTCCTCACCCTCAGTTCTACAGTAACAAATCACCTTCCAACATTTGTTATGGAATTTCTCGTAGGAATCGTCTTCCATCTTGAAACAGAAGCGGCCGACGTCACGGCCGAGTCTATTCTGGGAAATCTTTACACACTATTCTATGTATCAGGTCACTGTGGGCCTGGGCTGCTCGGGATTATGGATTAAACATGGACTTTTGTTATTGTGGCGATGGTCTGAAGCAGTGGGACAGAAATACACAAGACCACAGCTTCAATAAAGAATTCCCACTATTTACATATTTACAAATCTGCATTTTCAACCTGCCAAATCTCGTGGATTCTTGTGAGATTTACGTCACATCAGAATTCTGTTACCTCATCAGAAACAGACCTGGAGCTGTGTTTTGTTTCATTCACCCGTGTTTGAGTAATTGTGCATTATTTAGTCTACCTCACTAAAGCTCAAAATGCTCTGTTCCACCTTGTGATGTCATGAAGAGGTAGTTTTCAAATGAACAGCTCCTTTTCGCTTTTTGTTCAGTGGAGATGGACAATTCCAAGGTTGAAATGATCCAAATGATTCTAGTGAAGGTGTATGATGTTTAAAAACACAGTGGAGCACTTCCTGTCTTACCACATGACATCACAAGGTGGAACAGAGTGTTTTTTGTTTAGATTTTTTTCTTTATTTTACCTTTATTTTACCAGGGAGGTCGGTTGAAAACCAAAATACAAATGTACAATGTTCTTCCAGTCACTGAGCATCTTTGCCCTTCTGCCCAAGGACACGTGTGTTTGCTGCTTTACAGAGATGTGAAGTGGGCGATTCTCTGGTCCAGTCTAGACTGTAGTACTTCTACGTCTTATTTAATGTATTTTCTTCTGTTGTAAAATAAAGATGATCATTTGGCCAATAGGGTCTGTGATTTATTTTCTAATACATGTTCATCAATACATACAAATAAAAAAAAAAAGTTTAAAGTGCCACACACTTTTCCCCCTTGTGATGACATACACTAATACAGGAAGTGCTCCGCTGTGTTTTTAAACTTCACGCACCTTTACCAGATTCATTTGGACGCTTTCAGACGAGCAGTTTCCAGGCTCTACTGAACTAAAGCTAAAAGGAGCTAATAATAAAGGATCACTTAAACATGGTGAATTAGGGCCCGACCAATATGGATTTATTTATTTAATTTTTTTATTGCGGCCGATATGACACCGATAAAATGGGAGTTGAAGCTGCCGATAGCTGATATTATCACTATAACAATAATAATATTTATGACGTAAAAATTCACTGTAAATCTTAAATTGAACTTAGGTTTGGCTCTATTGGATTTACATTTGGGTTTATTTAGGCGACATTTATTGTTTTTTCTGACTCTTTACGTCTTATTTAAAGAGTCGGTCGGCCTAATAGCATTTTTGTATGATATTCCAGCCAGTAAAGAAAGTTCTGTAAGTAAACTACCGCTTTTAGCGGTAAATGCTAATGAATGATCTGCTAAATGCCAATAATTCACACTTCTGTTCACAGCTCATTTCCATATCAGTGTGTGTCCAGTAGCATATATACGGCCACTATAGTCACTTTACAGTCGGTAACAGAAGAGAAAAGTGTTTCTGTCTCCAAGTGACCGATATATCAGCGGGGCCCGAGTGTGAATGAAACACAGCACAGCACCAGGAGTCAGTTTTGTATAATATAGGACCATTAAGATGGTATAAAAAAGACTAAAATCTTGAAATTCTGAATTCAAATCATACTATATTTCACTTCAGCATTAAGTTGTTCACCAGTGAAATCTGGCTCAGTTTTGCTGGTTAGACGCGTCTCTTGTAAATATCTAAACTCTAGACCAACATAAGCTTGTTTTGAAGACAGAATCTGAGCTTTCCTGAGTCTGTGTACACAAAATGACAGTGGTGGTTGTAGCGAAATGAGACAGAAATGAGACAGTGGTGGAACAGGTTTGGCCGTGTGAGCTCATGCGGTTTTTACGACTAACGAAACAATGACTAAGAGCTGTGGTATTCTATTACCGAAAAGCTGAAGAATTAAACATACATACACTGTAAAAATGATTTCAAACACTAGTTAAAGCGCCTGTGTTATTCTGTTTTCTCATCTATAATTGTAGAATGTTTTAATTCAGCCAAAACTTGTCAAAACGACTAGAAATTCTACCTGCATTCCTTTTTTACAAGTGTTACAATGGACTAAACCAGGACTAAATAAGGACTATTTCCAGGACTAAACCCGTTTTAAAGGTCCTATATTATGCTAAACTGACTCTTGTGCTCTAAACCATGTTGTAATGTTCATTCTTCAGAAACATGCCTGGACATGTGCTTCATTCACATATTAGAGTAACTCTGCATGATTAGTGTGGACGTCAGGATGCTCAGTTTCACTTTGCAGTTTTCATGTAAACAGCGACTTTTTAATATCATCAAAAATTACACGAGTTTTTTTTTTTTTTGCATCTTAAAACATATTGAAATCAAATTGATATTGTGACCCTTGAAACGAGATACGTATCGTGGGAAAACTGTACTGTTGCGTCCCTCATGGAGGTCATGTCATGTTCCACAGTGTGACATTAAACAGCTCTACTTTACATTTATTCAATTACCGATGGTTTCATAGCTGAAAAATACCCAGAAAAACAGGCATTGTGACTGAGCGGGGTCACCTCTCCACAGATCTGACCTGTGACGTGGTCTGGTTTGGCTTCCATGAAGATAGAAAGGTTTAACCCTTTTCCTACCACAGGGATCACCAGTGACCCGGCGATTTCAAATGACCAGAACTCCTCGCTGCTTCGTGCAATTTTAATCATTCAAACTGCCTCCGAAAGCTGTGAAACGGGGCTTGAAAAGGGGCTTGAAAAGGGGCTTGAAACAGGGCTTGAAAGTTGAAGAGAATTCAATTCCTTTTTGGTCTTTTCGTCTTATAACCCACAGTTTTAGGTATTTAATGACATAAGAATGGGAAATACTTGACAGTTCTACTTCTCCTGGAGAAAGGTGTAAATTACTTACACACAGAGCATTCTTTGACACAATTATTGACAAAAATATTACTGTCACTATTCAATTCAATCTTTACTAAGAACACATAATATCTGGTTCATAATAAGCAAGTATGTCAAAAATAAGAATACTCTTTAAAAAAAACAGACAAAAAAGGTGTTTCAATAAATATAGCTGTTATTATAGGTTAAAAGGGTTAATACCATATTGTGGAACATTCCAGATGAAGCAATAACGTTTCCATGGTGAAAAGAATCTGACGGAGCCTCCATCAGAAAAGTCCTTCAGTATAATCACTTCATCACCCTCAGTTCTACAGCGATAAATCGCCCATTCAACATTTGTTATGGAATTTCTCGTAAGAATCATCTTTCATCTTGAATGGATGAATATATTAATGCTCAGTTCCACCTTGTGATGTCATTTAGTGGTAGTTTTCAGCTACTTTACAGCTACTTTTTAACTTTGGTTCAGTAGACATGGGGAATTCCAGAGCTGAAATAAGATGAACGAGCCTAAATCTGCAGGAAAATCGTGTAACATGGGCCCTTTAAACATCTGAATTTTATATGGTGCACTAAAGATCCTAATTTTTTTGCAGTGCATTGGTGCTATTACATTACACAGGGCAATTAGTCAACCCATCTCCCATCTTAAGTGTCACCAAAATACAGATCTGTTGAGGAGGCTCAGATTTCTGGACTCAAAAACCCTCAAAATCCCAAACCCAGGCTCCAGATCCACACTGACGTCTCCTGTGTTTTGTGTTCAGCTCCATTCACTCCATAATGACTAAGATCGTGACTAAAGTGGACTGATACTCGCCGTGGGGTCGTTAAGCTACTACTAAATGATCTCATCACAATAAAACCTCCTCATTCATCAGTCACAGTCACAAAAGGTGAGGATGTCATTTGAACTGTAAAGATGGAAGCAGAAACAAAACATCCTTTAGAAAGGTAATGTACTAAGTACAGTGATGCTCCATAAAAAAGATGAATGGGTGAATGCCAAATGCTGACAAAGCTCGACAAATCTGGATATTTTTTTGAGAGTTTCTTGATAACTGTGTCAATGTGTCAATCAAACAAAAATGTGCTGAAACATGTTTTTAAAAATCCAAAATGGACTTTGTGAGCTTTAAGTCGCGTTATAATGTTTCCTCATCACCGACATACCTGGAGTTCAGGGGTTCTAACCATATCCAAGTCTCACAACAGGTATGAATGTCACAGTACCATATTTACTGCGATATCGTGGGAAAGCTCACGATATTACGATATTCTACAGAATAACAAGAGTGACTCTAAAATGCTTTGCCCAGTCATTTGGTACAACATTTATTGTCATTAGGGATGGAACGAAATCCAAATCTCTCTGTACGATATTTTCACCATAAACATCTCACTGGACCAGATTTATTACAATATTTTGTGGAGGCACAAAACTGTGAATCTGCTCCTTTTTCCTCTAAAAATGCTTCACAGACTTAATCCACAGAATGAAGATGTAAAAGTGCTTAGAACAGTTATTTCTTCATGTCGTCTGCACTGAAACGGAGCAAAGGATCATGGTCTGTGTAGTTCCCTCTGTTTTTTTCAGTTATTTCTGCATCAGAACTGTTCATTTAAGCAAAGACACTTGGGATTCGATATATTGTGATGGTCACGATATTATTGTGAGACCTTTGACGATACGATATCACCAGATTTACATTATTGTTCCATCTTTAGTTGTAACTTGTTCATATCTAAACACACTGTATTTTACCAGTTCTCACTATACCAATATATAACTATGCTCATGATTCTGTATTTATTGTGAAGGCTGTTACAAAACTGTGAATATGGTACTTTTTTCTTTTTAAAGCCTTGAAAAGCCTTTGGTACTGTCATAATATGAAGAATTAAGATTTAAAATGTTTAAAACAGTTATTTCTTAATGTCGTCTGCACTGACAACAGCAAAGGATCATGGTCCATGTAGTTCCCTCTGTTTTTCAGCTATTTGGAGCTGTGTTTTGTTCATTCACATGTTTGAGTCATCCTTTATCATTAAATCCTTTATCATTAGTCGTCTACATCGTCAAAGCTCAAAATGCTCCACCTTTAGTTCAGATCGGCATCTGCAGGTTTGTGTGTGAAACGTGTGGAAATGAAACAAAACACAACTGTTTGTGATGAGGAAACATGATAAAACCGATCAGGAAATAGCCTCAGATGAGCTTTTGAAATACTCTCAAACAGAAGAGTTCTACATGTGTAAAATCTTGGTTGAGACTTTAATATTGATGTAGTCAGAGTCTGAAGGGGTTTTTTTGCCTCATCTCTTCATCTAATCACAGGAAACACTTTGACTAGACAAGATTGTGGCACAAACAGTGTAATCTGCAGAGCTTTTCAGAACATCACTCCTGCATTTAGTGATTTGAGCTCCACATTTGAAATAGTAACGACAGTGTCTCTGTAGTGTCTCTGTAGTGAAGCTGTGTAGAAAATCTAATATCTGACCTTAAAATATTTAGTGTTTTCAATTTAAAAGTGCACTATGTAACTTTTCTGGTACAAGATATGCTATTTATGTATTATTTCCCTGAGTTGTACCATAGTTCTGTCTGTAGAACTCTCCCAGTGTCAGTAAGAGACTCCAACACTTTCACATCACACTGGAAACAGCGGCTACAGGAAAACCAGATGAGTGGACACTTCTCCTCTTTTTTTTAATTATTTTAACATTTTAACGTTTTAATGTTTTAATGTTGTAATGTTGCTGTTACTGTCATTGTCTTTATTGTTTTTGCTGTGATGTCACCTGCCTCTGGACTACAGATGGAAATGAGCATTTTTGCTATAATCCGCTGTATTTACACTGCAGTGTTGCCGATGTTCATTAATGTGCACTGTCCCAATCAAATAAAGAATAAAGAAATAAAAGTATGCCATTAAAGCTGCGTATAATTTAATTGTAGATGTTTATTCCAATAAAACAAATTCGACTGTAAGCAGGGCCGCCTCTCCACAAACCTGACCTGTGAATGGGCAAATCCATGGAAATATAAAAGAAGTTTAATATGATACTGTGAAAAAGTCCAGGCAAAGCCACATCTCCATGGTAACAGGCCCTCCTCACTGTTCACATTTACTATTATTAATCATCAATACAAATGAGTCAAAAAGGCTTCACTTTCCACAAGCAAAACTTTAGGACCTTTTTCCGTTTCAGTTCAATCAATATTTTCATCTGAGATCAACTAATCCAATCTGAAAATTCATTTTTCCGTCTCATTCAGTGTCAACAATTTAAAATAATCCCGACTCTTTCAATAAACACAATAGTATTTTTATCATCATTATTCTGTAAACTTGTAAAACACCAAATGACCGTTTACAACAGAGAAAATGTCAATATTAAGGCCAAAATGTCACAAAGGAAGAAACCATTTCTGATTTTACTTCGAAATCTCAAGTCAGTCTCTTTAGGAAAAATCTCAATGAACAAATCCATTTTTTTTTCTTAATCAATGACAAATCCACTACTAAAATAGTTCTTAATTAGTTAATTCACACATTTAGAGTTGGAAATAAATGAAAAGCCAACAATGAAAGAAATAAAACAGCAGCATAAAAGTAAACAGCTAAACAGAAACTACTCAACCCAAACTTTACTAAATATGTTTTTAATGAATATTCAAATCCTCAAATCAGCCTTTGCAAGAGTATTAAATGTTTTTTCTTTCTTTCTACATAATTCCATCCATCTTACTTCATATATTTGATGTAGAAAGTGGTAAAAATATAGAATAAAAACACTTTTGACGGGTAAACAGTCAAATCTCCAGTCTCTAAACACCAGATTAAATAAATCCAAATCAAAAGCCCGTTCGTACCTGATGAGGAGCTTTAGGGAAGAGCGGCTCCTTCACAAACTTGGCCCCCGGCACCTGCACGCCGATCCTCTCCGGGGCCCTGGCCCCCGGCACCTGCACGCCGATCCTCTCCGGGGCCCGGTTCATGTTGGGAATGGAGCTGTTGGAGATCTGACAGCTGAACCTCTGAGCCTGAGTGTGAGGGCCAAAGTGAGACAGGCTGTAGCTCCGGCTCTGCGATGGGGCGCTCTGGTGGAGGGGGGGCGGGGGCGGGGGCGGGGCCCAGTGGGTGCCGGCGTGGTGGAGGCGGGTGCCGGCACCGGGGCCCGTGCGGCGCCCTGTGGCTCTGGGGTAGAAGTGGAGGTGGTGGCTGCTGCTGCTGTGCTGCTGGAGCTCCTCCTCCGTCACCACAGGGACGTTTGATGAGGCCGACATGGTGCTCTGGAATGAGGGAGGAGAGAGGGAGGAGAGAGGGAGGAGAGAGGGAGGAGAGAGGGAGGAGAGAGGGAGGAGAGAGGAGAGAGGGAGGAGAGAGGGAGGAGAGAGGGAGGAGGGAGGGAGGGGTGGAGGGAGGAGGGAGGGAGGGGTGGAGGGAGGGGAGAGGGAGGGGTGGTGTAGAGAGAGAAAAAGAGTGATGGAGAGAAAAAAGAGAGGAAGGTAGGAGAGAGGAGACAGAGGGAGACAAAGCCAGAGAGAGAAGAGAAAGAGCGAGAATGAAAGAAAGAGAGAGGAGGAGAGACAGGGTGAAAATAGAGAGACACAGAGAAAAGAGAGAAACAGAGAGAAAGAGGAAGGGAGGAGAGAGAGGAGGAGAGATAACAAACATGAGTTAGAGAATCACACTCACAGTATTTCAGAGAAGGTCACGTCTAACCTGGGAAATAAACACAATTCTAAAGCAGAACAAAACACACAACACACAATTATCCTCTTTATCCTCAGTACAATAAGAATCCAGGTACAGAACATCATCAGGGTGTTATCACGATTCTAACACTTCAAACTTTTGACAAGAAAAAATAGTTGTAATTCTCCACAACGATCCATCTACACTCAACAAAAATATAAACGCAACACTTTTGTTTTTGCTCCCATTAGTCATGAGATGGACTCAAAGATCTAAAATTCATTCCAGATACACAATATTACCATTTCTCTCAAACATTGTTCACAAATCTGTCTAAATGTGTGATAGTGGCACTTTTGCTTTGCTGAGATAATCCATCCCACCTCACAGGTGTGCCACATCAAGATGCTCATCAGACACCATGATTAGTGCACAGGTGCAGACCACGTGTAACCACACCAGCCCAGGACCTCCACATCCAGCAGGTTCACCTCCAAGATCGTCTGAGACCAGCTACTCAGACAGCTGCTGAAACAATTGGTTTGCATAACCAAAGAATTTCACAAACTGTCAGAAACCGTGTCAGGGAAGCTCAACTGCTCGTCGTCCTCATCGGGGTCTTAACCTGACTCCAGATCGTCGCCGTAACAGACTTGAGTGGGCAAATGCCCACATTCGATGGCGTCTGGCACGTTGGAGAGGTGTTCTCTTCACGGATGAATCTCGGTTTACATTGTTCAGGGCAGATGGCAGACAGCGTGTGTGGCGTCGTGTGGGTGAGCGCTTTGCTGATGTCAGTGTTGTGGATGGAGTGGCCCATGGTGGTGGTGGGGTTATGGTATGGGCAGGCATCTGTTATGGACCAAGAACACAGGTGCATTTTATTGATGGCATTTGAATGCACAGAGATACCGTGGTGAGATCCTGAGGCCCATTGTTGTGCCATACATCCATGAACATCACCTCATGTTTCAGCAAGATAATGCACGGCCCCATGTTGCAAGGATCTGTACACAATTCTTGGAAGCTGAAAATGTCCCAGTTCTTGCATGGCCAGCATACTCACCGGACATGTCACCCATTGAGCATGTTTGGGATGTGCTTGACCGGCGTATACGACAGCGCGTACCAGTTCCCACTAATATCCAGCAACTTCGCACAGCCATTGAAGAGGAGTGGACCAACATTCCACAGGCCACAATTGACAATCTGATAAACTCTATGCAAAGAAGATGTGTTGCACTGCATGAGGCAAATGGTGGTCACACCAGATACTGACTGGTTCTGAGTCCCCAGACCCCCAATAAAGCAACAACTGCACATTTCAGAGTGGCCTTTTATTGTGGGCAGTCTAAGGTTCACCTGTGCACTAATCATGGTGTCTGATGAGCATCTTGATGTGGCACCTGTGAGGTGGGATGGATTATCTCAGCAAAGCAAAAGTGCCACTATCACACATTTAGACAGATTTGTGAACAATGTTTGAGAGAAATGGTAATATTGTGTATCTGGAATGAATTTTAGATCTTTGAGTCCATCTCATGACAAATGGGAGCAAAAACAAAAGTGTTGCGTTTATATTTTTGTTGAGTGTACAAATACTTTTGATTTAGACAAGAGATTTTTATAAAAAACAGAGCTGCAGTTATGTTTTGTTTCACATGTTTGAGTCACTCTTTATTATTACGCTGTCTACATCTCCAAAACTCCAAACACTCGCTCCAAAACACAGTGGAGCACTTCCTGTATCACCACATGACGTCACAAACGGAAGAGCCAAGACTAAACAACAACACAACCGTAATGACATCCGGAAAAACAGGACATTAGCAGAGAAAATGAACCTGTGGGAGATCAGGACAGTGTGAGAATCTGACGTGTGGACTCAAGTGGACCTGACAGGACGAAACAAGACAAAAACCTGGACTACAAATCCCTAAAGGGCCCAGATTACTTTATTTTCTGATCTGTTCTAATGGAGTTTCTTCATCACAAACAGACCTGGAGTTGTTCTGTTTCATTCACATGTTTCTTCTCTCAAACCAAAATCCAATCCACTTCATAATAGTACTTAATAAAAGTTCGGTCCACTTGTGTCCAAACATGTGAATGAAACAAAACACAACTCCAGGTCTGTTTTTGAGGAGATAACAACAGTATAACATGACTTAAAGATCAGAAGTTCCTCTAAATCTTTGCTCATGTAAAAGCACTGGAACAGGACAAAGTTAAATAACTGTTAAAAGAATCGAAAATCAGATCATTTGTACAAAAACTAGATGCTCATTTGAACAGGTACCGATACTAAAAAAAGTCACATTCAGAGGACAGAAATGAACCTTTCCTGAACGTCTTTAAAATGATCTTGAGCTGTATCAGAGCAAGAAAAAGAGAACATAGACTAGACCTGGTTTAGACCTGCTTTAGACCTGGTTTAGACCTGGTTTAGACCTGGTTTAGACCTGGTTTAGACCTGGTTTAGACCTGGTTTAGACCTGCTTTAGACCTGCTTTAGACCTGCTTTAGACCTGCTTTAGACCTGCTTTAGACCTGCTTTAGACCTGCTTTAGACCTGGTTTAGACCTGGTTTAGACCTGGTTTAGACCTGGTTTAGACCTGGTTTAGTCCTGGTTTAGACCTGGTTTAGACCTGGTTTAGACCTGGTTTAGACCTGGTTTAGACCTGCTTTAGACCTGCTTTAGACCTGCTTTAGACCTGCTTTAGACCTGCTTTAGACCTGCTTTAGACCTGGTTTGGACCTGGTTTAGGACCTGGTTTAGGACCTGGTTTAGACCTGCTTTAGACCTGCTTTAGACCTGCTTTAGACCTGCTTTAGGCCTGCTTTAGACCTGTTTTAGACCTGCTTTAGACCTGCTCTAGACCTGCTTTAGACCTGGTTTAGACCTGGTTTAGGACCTGGTTTAGACCTGGTTTAGACCTGCTTTAGACCTGGTTTAGACCTGGTTTAGACCTGGTTTAGACCTGGTTTAGGACCTGGTTTAGACCTGGTTTAGGACCTGCTTTAGACCTGCTTTAGACCTGCTTTAGACCTGCTTTAGACCTGCTTTAGACCTGCTTTAGACCTGGTTTGGACCTGGTTTAGGACCTGGTTTAGGACCTGGTTTAGACCTGCTTTAGACCTGCTTTAGTCCTGCTTTAGTCCTGCTTTAGTCCTGCTTTAGACCTGTTTTAGACCTGCTTTAGTCCTGCTTTAGTCCTGCTTTAGACCTGTTTTAGACCTGCTTTAGACCTGGTTTAGACCTGCTTTAGACCTGGTTTAGACCTGCTTTAGACCTGCTTTAGACCTGCTTTAGACCTGTTTTAGACCTGCTTTAGACCTGTTTTAGACCTGCTTTAGACCTGCTTTAGACCTGCTTTAGACCTGGTTTAGACCTGGTTTAGGACCTGGTTTAGGACCTGCTTTAGACCTGCTTTAGACCTGCTTTAGACCTGCTTTAGACCTGCTTTAGACCTGGTTTAGACCTGGTTTAGGACCTGGTTTAGACCTGGTTTAGACCTGGTTTAGACCTGGTTTAGACCTGGTTTAGACCTGGTTTAGGACCTGCTTTAGACCTGCTTTAGACCTGGTTTAGACCTGCTTTAGACCTGGACCACTATGGAACCTACCTAGACCACTGATTGGGGTTTCACACACACACAAGAGCACATGGGAATAGAAAAGAAAATGCTCTGATTTAATGTTGAAAATGACGTTCTATTGTCTAAAGAAAGTGTTTTTTTTCTTCTTTTTTCTTATCAGTGCGGAGCCAGAATCAGTATCGAGCGCTGAGTCCGTTCTTTAGAGTCAAAATCAAGACTGACATTTCACACTACGACAATGACATCAAAAGTTTTCCTCATAAATTTGACTCAAAACACAAGAAGCTTTTCTAATGGTTCTGTGAGTCGGGGACAGTGATACTAACCATAATCAATACTGTCAGGAAGTGCTGTCTAGACCTCATTCACCTGACGGGCCCAGTTTTGTGATGAGGAAACTACATTAGAGCACAGATCAGAGGACAGTGTCATATAGGACCTGGAAGAGGCTAAAACACACAGAGAGAACCTCCTGGTCACTGCACAAGAGGGAAGAACGTTCAGGAAGATCAGAGGAAAATAAAACCTAAAAGTGCAACACAAGATCGTCTGTGTCACATTTACGGCTATAAATACATGAGGTGATCACACACAGGTCGTCCCATAAGATCATTATACAGGTCCACACACGCTCTTCATTTAGTTTTGCTGTAGTCCTGGTTTAGTCCTGATCTAGTCCTGCTTAAATCCTGGTTTAGTCCTGGTTTAGTCCTGATCTAGTCCTGCTTAAATCCTGGTTTAGTCCTGGTTTAGTCCTGGTTTAGTCCTGGTTTAGTCCTGGTTTAGTCCCAGTTTAGGTTTCCACACACAAGTAATTTCAATAAAAGAATTATAAAGGGTGCATCCACACTTTGTCTATCCTGATTTAGTCCTGATGTAGTCCTGGTTAAGTCTTGGGTAAGTCCTGGTTTAGTCTGGGTCTAGTTCTGGTCTAGTCCTGGTTTAGTCTTGATTTAGTCCTGCTTACATCTGCTTTAGTCCTGGTTTAGTCCCAGTTTAGGTTTCCATACACAATTCACCTCAACAAGATCATTAGAAAGAGCACAGCCACACTTTTCTACCTTATCTTATTTAGTCCTATTTGTGGCCATACTGGTTTGTCAAAGCCTGATCCCGTCAGATCTCAGAAGCTCAGCAGGGCCAGGCCTGGTTAGTACTTGGATGGGAGACCACTGGGAATTCCAGGTGCCACAGTGGGGCGCCAGTCACAAAAAACTGGTGTTGTGTCCTTAGGCAAGACACTTCACCCACATTGCCTAGTATGAAAGTGATGTGTGCAGGGCAGGACTCCCTTGAAAAAGAGATTAGTGATCTCAATGGGACTTTCCTGGGTAAATAAAGGTTAAAAAAAAAAAAAAAAGTCCTGGTGTAATCCTGGTTAAATCCTGGTCTAGTCCTGGTCTAGTCCTGGTTTAGTCCTGGTTTAGTCCTGGTCTAGTCCTGGTCTAGTCCTGGTCTAGTCCTGGTTTAGTCCCAGTTTAGGCTACCACACCTCAATAAACTCAACAAAAGGTCTAGCTACATTTTGTCTGTCTTGTCTTGCATGGTCTTGATCTAGTCCTGGTTAAATCCTGGTTTAGTCCTGGTTTAGTCCTTGTCCTGGTTTAGTCCTGGTTTAGTCCCAGTTCAGTCCCAGTTTTAACAGAACCTGTCTGTAGTGTAGACGCGCCCCGAGAAGCAGACACCCCCACATTTCCCCAAGAAAAATCTACTTGCAAAAATCGCTGATTTTAGAGGAAAACTAGAACATCGTAAATAATAAATCAAACATCAGACTCGTGCAAATCCACGCAGCAAAACCGAGCTTTAAAATGCATGAATAAAAACCGCACCTGCGCCACCGAAATCTGCAGCTCAGTTCATTTCTTACAAAGCGTCGCGCACTGCACGGATTTACTTGTATTTTCACGTCTCCACATACGTGAGAAACCAGCAGCATCTCAGCCACACGACGTTGTCCCGTGCACAACTGTCTGCCCTCCTCTCACTCCAGCACCATCCAATCCATCACCGCGCGCCCCGCACAATGTAAAGCCACAGCACGGAATGTTCCTCACCTTCTAACACTGGATCCGCTTCACTCGCCTCCTCCGTGGGATGTCTGGGGGGTTTCGCGGAGCCAGAGTAGCGGAATGAGGAGAGGAGACTGCGGACCTCCTGCAGCCCTGCGCGTCCGTCTCCGCTCACTTGTTTTTGGGGGAGAGATGAGAGAAAAGTGCGTCTTCTAGCGGCGGTGAAAGGTACTGCAGGAGTCAGGGGCCTGGGAGTCAACGCACTGCAAAAAAAACCACGCTGCATCTCCGTTAATGTTGAATAGTACTGCACTTCCAAGTGTTTCTAACTTTCATTCTAATGCTCTGATTTTAAATGTGTACTATGGAACATTTCTGGTGAAGCGTCTGTCACCTGTCTGTTTCCATGGAGATGATGTTTCAGACTTATGTATCTTGCATTTGTTCAGTTACTCATCATAATAGAATGGCTAAAATTGATAAACGTGTATTGTAACTGAGAGTGGGGGTCGCCTCTCCACAGATCTGACCTCTAACTTTTCCACTTGCTTGTCTGTATGGAGACAGATCAGTTTAATGCCATACTGTGGAACATTACAGACAGAGTAACAAACATCTCCTTATACTGTGCAGGTTTTAAACGACCACGTCAGTGTATTTTGTAGGACTACAGTGCACCACCTTATTTAATCTAACCTGCACCTTTGGATTTGATTCATTTTATGACATTTTATATCTGTATTTTATTCTATTTTAACTATATTTTTTACTTATTTCCCTTGTATTTGCAAACACTTTTGCAGTACTATTTACTGCACGTTATTAGTACTTCTTGAATATCTTGAATAGTCAAACGGTTCTTCTCATCCTCAGCTTTTCATTACATCTGTGACCTCGTGTTGAACCTGCGTATGACACATAAACAGTCTTGAATCATTTGGTTTCAGTGCCACATTCTTCAACATGATTCAAATTAAAATGCACTTTTCTGTGGTGTAACTCATCCAGAGCTCATTTATAAGGGGCCTGGCCACACGTCAAGAGCAGAAAACAACAATCAATTAAGACAAACATCAATTATGAAAGTAAAGTGCAGTGAATGTAGGAAATATTTGGAAAGTGCAGTAACTGGAAACAGTCTAAAGATAAAGTACAGCTGTAAACAACAGATGAATGGACGATTTTTGCCTATTACATAACAAAAAACCAAAAGCTTTAAATGAGACACGTTCAGATATTTTCTGTTGAGTTTGGAGGCTGTTCCAGGCTGAACGAGCAGAGAAGCTGAAGGTCTGTTTTCCCGGCTCAGTCCAAACATGAGGAACCTGCAGGTGGTAAAAGCCTCCAGACCATGAGGCCCAGAGGCTGATGGTTCTGTGAAGAGGAGGAGATAATGTGGAGCCAAACCAACGAGTGTCTGAGACCGATCTGAGGCCACTGAGCTTTGGCTTAAAGCTCACAATGATGGGGGAGAAATAAATAGATATTTTTATATTTATGTGTATTTTATAACTATTCAGTAGGTCTACATGAATCCAGTTGTATGTATTCATGTATTATATAGTTGTTTTTTGTCTTCTTTTCTTATTTAATTTGAATACATGAAATGCACTTGTGGTGATGGTGTAACACTTTCTATCATATGTGCTGTAAATATCACACTAAGCACAAGACGCCCAAATGTGTGGCTCAAACAATGTGGTTTATTTCCAGGTCACAATAAATGCTGCACAGGGACAAAGGAAATGGAACAAATCATAAAACTGACAAAACACAGAAAACAGAACAACAGAGAAAGGAGCGATACCTGCACAGGGACAAAGACAATCTGACAAAGACAAACGGGGAGACTCAGACTATATATACTACAGGGCGGGAAAAGAATGAGACACAGGTGTAACACATTAGGGGAGGAGCAGGCAATCACACAGGAGGGGTGGAGCAGGCAATCACACAGGAGGGGTGGAGCAGGCAATCACACAGGAGGGGTGGAGCAGGCAGTCACACAGGAGGGGTGGAGCAGGCAGTCACACAGGAGGGGTGGAGCAGGCAGTCACACAGGAGGGGAGGAGCAGGCAGTCACACAGGAGGGGCGGAGCAGGCAGTCACACAGGAGGGGTGGAGCAGGCAGTCACACAGGAGGGGTGGAGCAGGCAGTCACACAGGAGGGGAGGAGCAGGCAGTCACACAGGAGGGGCGGAGCAGGCAATCACACAGGAGGGGTGGAGCAGGCAATCACACATTAGGGGTGGAGCAGGCAATCACACAGGAGGGGAGGAGCAGGCAGTCACACAGGAGGGGAGGAGCAGGCAATCACACAGGAGGGGTGGAGCAGGCAGTCACACAGGAGGGGCGGAGCAGGCAATCACACAGGAGGGGTGGAGCAGGCAATCACACAGGAGGGGCGGAGCAGGCAATCACACAGGAGGGGTGGAGCAGGCAATCACACAGGAGGGGTGGAGCAGGCAGTCACACAGGAGGGGTGGAGCAGGCAGTCACACAGGAGGGGTGGAGCAGGCAGTCACACAGGAGGGGAAGTAAACTGGAATGAGAAACAAAGTGTCTACAAAATAAAACAGAACATAATAAAAAGAGGGAAAACTCAGACACCAGCCATGACAGTACAGGTGCTGATATGTGGCCCCAGAGCCTGGTCCTGGTCCTGGTCCTGGTCCTGGTCCTGGTCCTGGTCCTGGTCCTGGTGCTGGTCCTGGTCCTGGTGCTGGTCCTGGTCCTGGTCCTGGTCCTGGTCCTGGTCCTGGTCCTGGTCCTGGTCCTGGTCCTGGTGCTGGTCCTGGTCCTGGTGCTGGTCCTGGTCCTGGTCCTGGTCCTGGTCCTGGTCCTGGTCCTGGTCCTGGTCCTGGTCCTGGACCCTCCCCCTGCTGTCTGTCTGTTGCACGTCACATTTTCTGTGTCTCCTGTGTAGTTTCTGTAACTTTGAGACAGTAGTCGTCCTTTGTGACTGGTTTGTTCTGTTGCTTTTGTGTTAATATAATTTGTACAATTTCGATCTGTTAACTTCTGTTTATACACTTCACTGCCCTGTTAAAAACCTGTGTTTGTTAAGCCTTCTAAATCTCCTCTTTTAGTTAGTTTTACCTTCACTTTTCTTTTAAATAAATTCTAACTTTATTTTTACCATTTTACATCTTGGTTCTTTTGTTCCTTCCTGTGTCCCTCACAGATTTGCCTCCTAACCATATGTAGAAATATAATGGAATGAAATCACATGAATAACTTCAGTCACATATTCTGTACCCAAACCTTAAACAGTGACACGAGATGATGATTGTGTCAGTGAAGCGTAGTTTTTACAGTGTAAGCCTATGGCCACATGTGACAGGATTAGTGTCCCGTCCTGCAGAGGCGACAAAACACTGGGAGATAAACACATTTGACCTTGAGGACAAAGAGACGGCTGTTTTTAAAGGGATTCTGACTCAGTATTTGTTAGAATCATCATTTTTAAGTAAATTTTAAAAACTTAATGTAGTTAAGAGTATTTTCTGATCTCTGTTCTAATGAGTTTCCTCATCACAAACAGACCTGGAGTTGTGTTTTGTTTCATTCACATGTTTAGTTTCACATAAAAGAGCTTTTGGTTCAAACTACAGTCGTCCCACTCATTAACTATGGAGACTTTATAGATGTGCATCAAAAACACTGCTCCATAAGCTCGACGTGATTTATCCTGCAGCATCTGCTTTGTCACAGGCTTCAGCTCCATCCCTGCTGAAGTGCCTCTCTCCACGCACACAAACCCACTGCTTATTGTTCATTTACAAGTGTTTCATTGGAAAAATTCCGTCCTTCAGCTCATTCACAGTTCCAGCCGCACAAGAACTTCAGCAGATACACGACCCGGGTCCATCTGAAGCCGCACGACTTTAGGCCGGATCACTGCACACGCTTTTAACACGTTTATACCTTTAACCTGCTAATGTTTCACTGTCTCATGTTTCTATTCTAGTTCTGTTCTGTTTGTGTTTCATGTTCTGTGTGTTCTGACTGTGATGTTTTACTGCCTCTTGGCCGGGTCCTCACTGCAGATGAGAAGGTGTTTGACTTACCTGGTAAAATGTTGAATAAATAAAAATAAATAAAATAAATAAATACAAATTTAACACACAAATCCTGCATATCTAGGCTTTGTGATGTCATGCACCAATACAGGAAGTGCTCCGCTGTGTTTTTAAACTCCATACACCTTCACTAGAATCATTTGGATCATTTCAGCCCTGTTGACTTGAGAACTACTGCCTCATGACATCACAAGGTGGAACAGAGCATTTTGCTTTGGAGATGTAGACAGACGAATAGTAAAGAGTTACTTAAACGTGTGAATGAAACAAAACACCAGGTCTGTTTTTGCCGAGGTAACAACATTATAACACGACTCCACGCTCACAGTAATCAGTTTTGTGTCGTATCGGACGTTTCAATCTAAACTGTGTTCAGGATCAGTGCAGTTTCTCCCTCTCGTCAGCCCCTCAGTTTCTCCCTCTCATCAGCCCCTCAGTTTCTCCCTCTCAGCCCCTCAGTTTCTCCCTCTCAGCCCCTCAGTTTCTCCCTCTCAGCCCCTCAGTTTCTCCCTCTCGTCAGCCCCTCAGTTTCTCCCTCTCGTCAGCCCCTCAGTTTCTCCCTCTCGTCAGCCCCTCAGTTTCTCCCTCTCATCAGCCCCTCAGTTTCTCCCTCTCATCAGCCCCTCAGTTTCTCCCTCTCATCAGCCCCTCAGTTTCTCCCTCTCATCAGCCCCTCAGTTTCTCCCTCTCATCAGCCCCTCAGTTTCTCCCTCTCATCAGCCCCTCAGTTTCTCCCTCTCATCAGCCCCTCAGTTTCTCCCTCTCATCAGCCCCTCAGTTTCTCCCTCTCATCAGCCCCTCAGTTTCTCCCTCTCATCAGCCCCTCAGTTTCTCCCTCTCATCAGCCCCTCAGTTTCTCCCTCTCATCAGCCCCTCAGTTTCTCCCTCTCATCAGCCCCTCAGTTTCTCCCTCTCATCAGCCCCTCAGTTTCTCCCTCTCGTCAGCCCCTCAGTTTCTCCCTCTCGTCAGCCCCTCAGTTTCTCCCTCTCATCAGCCCCTCAGTTTCTCCCTCTCATCAGCCCCTCAGTTTCTCCCTCTCATCAGCCCCTCAGTTTCTCCCTCTCATCAGCCCCTCAGTTTCTCCCTCTCATCAGCCCCTCAGTTTCTCCCTCTCGTCAGCCCCTCAGTTTCTCCCTCTCATCAGCCCCTCAGTTTCTCCCTCTCGTCAGCCCCTCAGTTTCTCCCTCTCATCAGCCCCTCAGTTTCTCCCTCTCGTCAGCCCCTCAGTTTCTCCCTCTCATCAGCCCCTCAGTTTCTCCCTCTCATCAGCCCCTCAGTTTCTCCCTCTCGTCAGCCCCTCAGTTTCTCCCTCTCGTCAGCCCCTCAGTTTCTCCCTCTCATCAGCCCCTCAGTTTCTCCCTCTCGTCAGCCCCTCAGTTTCTCCCTCTCGTCAGCCCCTCAGTTTCTCCCTCTCGTCAGCCCCTCAGTTTCTCCCTCTCAGCCCCTCAGTTTCTCCCTCTCAGCCCCTCAGTTTCTCCCTCTCATCAGCCCCTCAGTTTCTCCCTCTCGTCAGCCCCTCAGTTTCTCCCTCTCGTCAGCCCCTCAGTTTCTCCCTCTCGTCAGCCCCTCAGTTTCTCCCTCTCGTCAGCCCCTCAGTTTCTCCCTCTCGTCAGCCCCTCAGTTTCTCCTCTCATCAGCCCCTCAGTTTCTCCTCTCATCAGCCCCTCAGTTTCTCCCTCTCTTAAGCCCCTCAGTTTCTCCCTCTCGTCAGCCCCTCAGTTTCTCCCTCTCATCAGCCCCTCAGTTTCTCCCTCTCGTCAGCCCCTCAGTTTCTCCCTCTCGTCAGCCCCTCAGTTTCTCCTCTCGTCAGCCCCTCAGTTTCTCCTCTCGTCAGCCCCTCAGTTTCTCCCTCTCATCAGCCCCTCAGTTTCTCCCTCTCAGCCCCTCAGTTTCTCCCTCTCAGCCCCTCAGTTTCTCCCTCTCATCAGCCCCTCAGTTTCTCCCTCTCATCAGCCCCTCAGTTTCTCCCTCTCAGCCCCTCAGTTTCTCCCTCTCAGCCCCTCAGTTTCTCCCTCTCATCAGCCCCTCAGTTTCTCCCTCTCGTCAGCCCCTCAGTTTCTCCCTCTCAGCCCCTCAGTTTCTCCCTCTCGTCAGCCCCTCAGTTTCTCCCTCTCGTCAGCCCCTCAGTTTCTCCCTCTCATCAGCCCCTCAGTTTCTCCCTCTCAGCCCCTCAGTTTCTCCCTCTCGTCAGCCCCTCAGTTTCTCCCTCTCATCAGCCCCTCAGTTTCTCCCTCTCATCAGCC